>JAGFPH010000049.1:273420-386824 GCA_018207615.1 Philaenus spumarius
ACATTTAAAAGTCGTAGCGCGTCGGGATCATGTTTTTTAATCAAAATTCAGTGTGGGGTACCATTTTTATATGTTTTTTGGTACGGGAAACCCGATTTTGACAGATGGAAAGTCGTAGCGCGTTGGGATCACGTTTTCGGATCAACATTTTGAAAATTTAGTATGGGGTATCGTTTTGTATGTTTTTGGGTACGGGAAAATAGATTTTTGACATTTAAAAAGTCGGAGCACGTCGGGATCACGTTTTATGATCAAAATTTTGAAAATACAGTGTAGGGTAACGTTTTATAAGGTCTTGGGTACGGGAAAACCGGTGTTGACAGTTAAAAAGTCGTAGCAAGTCGGGGTCTCGTTTTTGGATAAACATTTTTTAAATACAATGAGGGGAAAGTTTTATGTTTTTTTGGGTATGGGTGAACTGATTTTCACAGTTAAAAAGTCGTAGCGTGTCGGGATCACTTATTTTTTAATTAAATGTAACAAATGAAAAGTAATTGTTAAGTTTAATTTTCTTTCAATTCGTGTGATCTGTCCGGACGATTTTCAGTATAGTGATTGTGGTAGGTAATTCGGTAATTGAATTTTACCTAATTAAACATAACATTTAACTTTGTTTTAACCACTAAGTATTAGGCCCGTTTTACACTGTAAAATATTTTTTTAAATATGTTTTATAAAAGATGGTATCCACCTATTATAAAAGATTTGAAAAGTGATTCTCTTTTATAAAACATTTTGGACTTGTACTAAAAGGTAAAAATGTATCTAACATTTTATAAAAGGTAAAATGCCAACCTCTTAAATTTTATAAAAGAAATGTTATAAAAGAAATATATTATAAAAGATGGCCCATTACACTATCAAAGATCTTTGTCAAAGAAAATTAATAAAACATATTTTATAAATTATTTTACAGTGTAATACGGCTTAGGCCTACTTTTAAACAAAATAAAATAGCAATAATCTAGTTGTATTTTGTTAGTTTTAAACCTTTTGGGACCATCTGAAGATATTTCACTGTAGATATATAATTTCACCGTAGTTAATTAAGTAAACATAATGCTATTATTATTTTTTTGAAGATTTATATTGGAATTTATAATGAATATAATAAAAATTATTATAACATAAGGTCAATAAATATGTGGAAATAGAAAAACAAACTGTGTTAATGTCTGGCGCATCTTTGCGAATAGCGATCAATTTTGGGGAAATTTTTAGTTAAAAAAAGTGTGTTCTGGGGAAATGTTGTGTGCTAAAAAATTTTCTGCACCCCTGGTAAGAAGGACAACTCAAGATGTCACAAGATGGACTAACAATCAGGTAAAATACTATTGTAATTTCCTGTATTTATTTCATACCATAAATTTGTCTTTCTTTTCTTTTTTTTTTGTGATAATTATTTTATTTGTGCTTTTTGTTTTGTTTTTTAAGTTAAGTAATCTATCTACAATTGAAACATTGTAACCATTATTGTTGGCAATGCAATCAATTGTTTTTAATTGCTCTTTTTTGTTTTGTTTTTGAAACTCTTTTATTGAATATTTCTTAATCTGTGGATGAAACTGTTGTATTCTGCCATCTTAAGTGATATTGGATGATCGGATGAGGCGTGGATTGCATGATCAGTATGAGTCGGCTTCCTGTAAATTTTGAAAAGGTGTTTTCCATCTAATCTGGTTATTGTAAGATCTAGATAATTGATGCTGTTATTTGCTTCTATTTCAGAGGTGAATTTTAAAGATATGTGTATATTGTATAGATTTGTAAAAAATTCTGGATTTTTGTATCATGCCCTGATACCAGTCAATGATGTCATCAACATAATATATATGATAATAGGTAATATTCCTAAGGTGATTGTTTTTTGGGGTTTTTGATTATGTCATGGTTTTTGATATGGTTTAAGAATATTTCCGCCATTATGCTTGACAGTGGATATTCCATAACCAATCCATTGTTTTGGCTAAAATATTGGTCATTGAATCAAAAATAATTCTGGGATAAGCAGATAGTTAGTAAATTTGATAATTAGGTTATTTTCTCAGTGGGCATGACATTATTCTCCTTCAAATGTTTCACCAATATGGAGATGGTTTCATTAACAGGCACGTTAGTGTAAAAATTAGTGATGTCGAACGAAACTTATATGGAGCCAGGTTTCATGTTCGTGTTTTTTATTTTGGAAACTAAATCTTTGGTGTTTTTAAGCTGTATTTTTTTTAAATTTTATATACTTCCTAAATATTTTGTTCAAAGTTTTCAATAATCTGTAAGAAGTACTTGTAAAATTGACCAGTGGTCTGATTGGGAGGTCCGGTTTGTGTATTTTGGATAGAGCTGTAAAGACGGGGGCGTAAGTGTTAATCATTTTGTTAAAAGTTTTATCCGCTTGGCTCAGCAAATGCTTACTCTGGTTGGTACCCATTTTAATTTTTTGGTTGGAAGTGTCAGTTGGGTCGGACTTCAATGAAGTTACATTGTTTTGTGTGACAAAATCCATGGTCTTGTTTATGTAGTCAAATTGTTCATAATGACAGTAGTACTTCCTACAATTGTTATTTAAATTGTTACACTTAAAATGGTGCCATCTTTCACATTTGCAACACTGAACACCAGATAGTTTGACTGATTTTATGTAAACAGAACAGAAATAAGATACTTTGCTCATTATGTCTTAAACCGAAATATAAGCTTATTTGACCACCAAACCAGTTGAGAAAAATGTTAAAATGGAATGTTTACAGTGGCAATTCCTGGGGAAATCAGAGCGTTATTTTTTCTTTGAAGTAAATCAATAGTGGCTACAGCAGTGTGACTTAAGGCCATCTTGCTAAAACCACTGGGAACCCAAAACCGGAACAAAACCTTTTCAGATCTCTTGCAAAAGGTTGAAAAATATTCTCTCTAAAACATATCTGGTTTACAGTAACACTATTCCCTTCAACAAAATGTGGACCCAGTATGCCGCTCTCTGATACAGGCAACCATACTGTTACAAGCTCAATCACTATATTGTAGATTCTCTACAATGTCGCCAGGACGTTGAAATCCAAGAAAACGTGTTGCTGCTTGTTGATGAAACAGTTTAGTTGTACATGACTTCCATCTGAAAACCATACATTTTGCAGCAACCAAGGGTGTTCATAGTACTTTGCTAACATTGAAGTCCAACAAACATTTCTGTCTGTTTGTACCTTACATTTAAAGGTTGGCCAGTTTGTATTCTTTTCGTAAAACCAAGGTTTTCAAACATTCTTCTCAAAGACATATTACTGATGTTAATTTTCAAAGACGTCTAATGAAGGTTTCTATTTGGAGATTGCAGAAGAAGTCTACCAAGGTTTTCAAACATTCTTCTCAAAGACATATCACTGATGGTAATTTTCAAAGATGTATAATGAAGGTTTCTTTTTGGAGATTGCTGAAGAAGTCTAACATGGTTTTCATTCGTGTTGACCGTTTTTGGATGACCTTTACAATGAGGTAAAAACTACCCATAAAACGGAATTTGCCAATACCACTCATCATTATGGCATTACAAGGTGGATGTTTGTAAAATTCTTCTAGAAAAACTAAAGCAGTTCATATCAAATTAGGACCATCGGAACGACCTGTTTTATATGAGGGAAAATACTGCTTAAAATAGATCATAAAAAACTTTCTTTGGGTTAGTAAGAATCTTACAGCGTTAAATAACCTAGTCTAAGGAAGTAATACTGCAGAAAGCAACATGGTTTGGTAATAATCAACAACAAAATCAGCTGTTCTAAAAACCAACCCGGCTGCTTTAACTTTAGTTTTGTTTTGGCACATACCGGTACCATAGATAATATTTAAAAGGTTTAAAATAACTATGAATGTATTTGATACTGTGCTTACAGAGAAGTTATAACCTTTAACTCCTATTTTGTCCACACCTTATGATAAGAGAGTTTGTGTGCAGTTATCAAAAAAGTTAGATTTTGGGGTTAGATTTAGAAGGTTTATTAAACTTTGGAACAGTTTCAATATTGTTCTATAAAAGCCGAAGTTAATTTTTTTTCTGCTACCTCATTTTGGTTACTCCTTGCAGTAAGGGTTAGTTGTATCAAAAATAGTTTCATAAAAAAGCTTTAAGTACAATTTAAACTTGTTTACAATAACTCTGAGTGGATTTGATAATGTGTCTACTAAGATAGTTATGATTTGTTTGTTTTTTAACCCCTTTTATCTACTCCTTGAGCTAAATAAAGGTTGTAATTATCAAAAAAGTTTTAGTCAAAATATTTGAGAAATATTTATAAGTATATACACGTTTTTAATGGGTTAAATAATGTGTCTACTAGGGAAGAAATAGTTATTTGTGTTTAAAGGGAGGAAAGTATCACTTTGTAACCCCAAAAGTAAATGTTACCACACAAGGGCAGCGAGGGTGGTAATTTTCTTGAGAGTTTTTTACTCCAGCTACGGTTTTAGTAAATAATTTTAATTTTACCATGGAAAAAACTTTATTAAAACATGGACATTCATATTCACAAAACAATTGAGGTTATGCCAAGAATGCACAGACACGAAAGTTCATTGATGCATTGTTGTTTCAGTAGCTGTTTTACTACCTTATGATTTAGCGGGCGGAAAAGTGTTCATAAAAGCATTGAGCATACTTTCCATCTTGCCTACAGGCGAGCGACAAGGTAAACTCAATACTTTTAGTCTGGGCACTTTTCCACCTATTGGATGATACGTGGTTCTTTCTACCTTATTAATGAGACAGAAAAGACCTCTAAAAGTAGTAGCTGGACGAAATGGTTTTTTACGACCTCAATTCGGTCACCCCTTGCAGTAAGAGTTGGTTGTTTCAAAAATCTTAGAAAAACTTAAGATGATATCTAGAAAGTTTGCAATAACTCTGAACTGTGGCACTGTTCCCACTAAGGTAGTTATGGATTTTTTTTCTTTTTGTTCTTCAACCTCTATTTTTTCCTTCCTTGAGCTAATATTAATTGGTATTATCAAAATTCCATTCAAGCAAATTTACAGTTGTACTACTCTTAGGATGTATGATAACTTTAAACTGATGCAATATTTTTCATATTGAAGGAGTTATAGTGATTTTTCAGTTTCAACTTTTGAGTTGTCTATTGTTTAAGAAGACCAGTCACAGATTTCAAAGGAGACAAATTATTTATCCATTTCACTTAATTATACAGTAGGTCTACCTTACATGGAACAGATAAAATGTAATTATCAGGAACATGAAAGTTTCAGAGAAGGAGTGCTTTATTAGAGGTTTAATCTGTTTCATAAATTAGTAATACAACTAAAGTTAGACTACAAATTCTACACACAACAGAAGCATAGATAAATATGAGGCTTGTATTCTCCATTAATTGGAGGTCTGCAATAGTGGATCTAACATGGCTTGCTCGTATTTGATTGTCAAAAGCCTGATTTGAAGCAATTAATAGTACTTCTCAAACGTAATATGTTCATTCATTGAACTCATGGGCGGATCCAACCGGTTTTCAAGGAGGGGGCTGTCTCCTATCCGGGGGGGGGATAGAATATTTTTTTGGAATATAAAAAATTTTAGAGAATAAACAATAGAATTGAACTGTATACTTGAAAATTTTTAATAGATTTATTATAAAAAAACTTATTTCACTAAATTACAACACCTAAACAAAATTCTCAAAAACGTATAGCATATAATTCCAGCCAGACAGGAAAAGGTAACGGCTAACGCGCCTAGGGCGTTGAAAATGTACATATTTCACGGAAATACCCGAATAGTTCGGAACACTAAACCAAGTTTTCCTTATATTAAACGAAAATATAGAACTTGCACTTCAAATCGATATAAAAATTATTATACAAATACTGCATAATAGATACATCGATTGCAAAATGTGCTTTCTCATTTTTTGAAAACTGTCCAATGGCAAGGGTTTACAGACAAATTCATATCTAAGAAACTATAAGAGTGAGGAATGATTAGAAGATCGTGGTAGAAAGTTAAAATCTTGACAAATCAGTGGTGTCCTTATCTTCTTCTCAAAACAAGTCTGTCTAACGATTACGTGCCTTTAAAAAGTGATGAGTTTGAGTCATTTATTTATGCTTTCTAGCGCAGCATCAATATTGATTTAGGCAACTACAATTTTACAACGTTGATTACATATGTAAATATACTTTTTAGAAGAAATGTGTAAATACAAAAATTGAAGTTTAAAATATTTTCTTTCCAATGGTTTTTGTTTCATCGAGATTTGATAGTATTTAGTGGGTGAAATATTCAATACAAGTTGTGTTGCCTGAGACTACTCAATTGAGCAGTCCGTCACTTAGACGACTAAACAAAAATATAATAACCCAAAGGGGGGCTGCAGCCCTCACAGCCCCCCTGGATCCGCCAATGATTCAACTTAGAGACTTGCGATCAAGTTGCTAGAGGCTCTCTATATTATTGCTTTAAAGACTCTATAAACCACTCTCTTTACTGACCACATTTAAAGGTGACAAAATATTATCTAACCAAGGTTTATCAATTTAAAGTGCCATAATAATGCAAGGAGGGTATCCAAATACACTGTTTTTAAATAATTATAACAAAAATAATTTACAAAAACCTTTGGATAAAAGTCCACCCATTATTACTTTAGTTCGAACAAGTTTTTTTAATAAAACTGCAAATAAATAATTGAAATTTGTTATGTCTCATCAAGAGAAAGTTTTTAAAAGTTACAACAAATTAAAATGTATTTCTTAGTAAAAAAAAATGAATTTAAACCCATCCTGGTTTTTCAGAAGCTGAGAGTCAAAAATCAGTATAAAGATAGCACATGTAATAAACAACAATTAAATTTTGTATTTAGAAACCAATATTCATGTCATAATATGTACAACTATACTCAGTTATAATATCATACATTCTATAATACTTTTCTATAGGGGCGGACTGGGTCCTTCATTAGGGCGTAAACCTTGAATAGCCTGAAGGCGCATATCAGAAGGTCTGAGGGTATGGAAAATGACATCCTATACACACGATTTTATGCTAATCTGAAAGTAAATTTGTAAATAAAATAAAAATGATTTTCTTAGGTTCTTTCTTATTATATTTGTATTGTCCCTTACATTTATATAATAAATCATGTACTTCCTGTTTACAACCTGCAACAGCTGTACAATGGCGCTGCAAATTTACATCAAATTTTCCATGATATAATTTAACACATAAAACATGCGTTAACAAAAATTTTGTTAGTAAAAATAACAATTCATTATTGACTAAACTGTTTTTGCATTGACTGAGTACAAACTGTAAGCCTGTAAAACAGAGTAATAAACTATCATTTGTAAATTTGTTTTTGATACTTTTTGTTCTCATTATTTTTTAAAGTTTAACTTCATCAAGATTGTTTTGCTTTAGGCTTAAAACTTTGTCAGATTTTGTAATGAAGAGATGGAAATGAAAGTATGAGATAATTCTGAAAAACAATGTATATCTTACAAAAATTAAACTATTTACACAAATGACACAAAGCTAAATTTCATTAAATAATTTTATAAATTACTTTAAAGTCTTTGAGCTGTGAGAAAATAAAATAACTACTAAGTTATCATTTTTCTTCTGGTTCAAAGTATATTCAATACATCAAGAAACCCTTCGTTTTCTCGTTTTTTTAACACAGCTTAGCTATCACAACATCATTGTCTAAGAAAGTGATTTTGCCCTCTCTCTTTCTATTTTGATTAAGATAGAGCCCTCTAAATACGATTTAAGAGCCTCTAAATTATCTTGGTTCAATGTTGCTCGAAGTCTTGATTTTACAAATTTGAGTGTAGAGAATGTTCTCTCACAGTTAACTTGTGTCAAAGGGATGGTCAAAATAAACTTATAAACCAGTTCAGTTCAAGGAATTATACAGAGTACATGTTTTAGGACCTACTCATATATCGCATTGAACACACACTTGATACACTGCTTGCATTCTGATGTATTAGAGCAAGTCTTATTTTCCTCTTCATCGGATTCATCATTGCTCGACTCATTATTATATTTTATATCTAAAAAACTTTCTTCGATTGTCAAGTTTAAATCAGACAATACTTCAAACAAGTATTAAAGTTCTTTCAGTTTTTATCTGTCTACATTTTGTACCAATGTACAAATTTTGTCCAAGGTATTTGGTCGCAGTCCATTTTTCTTAAATTCAGGAAATCTTCTAGGGCCGAATATAAGATTAAGTATTTTTAATCTGAAAATCTCGAGTTCAATGACACAATACACTTTTATCCTGAATTAGTCTTCTTCAGTTGAGTTGACAAAAGCATCTTCATTTGTGTCACAATCACCATATATACTCTCTTGGCGGTTTGTACTCTTTTTTTTTTCAATTCTGTCTCAATGCACAATTTGTCTGCTTCTAAAGAAGGGTCTTCATCTACTTTTTTGTTGATGGAAGCAGTCATGAAAGACACAAATCTGTTAGCAGCCTTCTTGACATCTTCAAATTCAAACTCGTTATGAAGTTTTCCCAAAGATTTTAATTGGGCGGCTATACATCGTCGAAAGTAAATCTCTAGTAACGTGTGATGAACCGTCAGAAAGTGACACTAGTTCTTCATCAGATCATGACTTTTAAAGTAAATTACTAATTCGTGTTTCTTTTTCCGGGCCTTGAATTATGTCAATTAATTGTTAGAATATATAAATACAGGATGTTGAAAAAGTCTGGAGCCGGTTTAATATTTCGTATATGAAAAAATATTTAAGGTGGATGTGATGAAGAACTACTCTATGTAAAAATACTATTTTATTAAGATTTCAAAAAAATTATCCGCCATCTTGGATCCACCAGTTTGAATATAACTTTGTTTTTTTAAATAGAAAGGTGGTCATGTGATACATCATTTCGATGTAGAATTTCAAGAGAAAACCATCTATAAATAATATCGGATATCATGGATGGGGAGGGAGGAAATGGGGTTATGGTTATTAACATTCAGACAAGGCTTCGATAGTGTAACACAAAGAACAGGGCTAGCAATGATAAGTATGACAAATATAGGGGGTAGTGCATCTTTCGATCCCTTCAAACCTTTTCAGCCTCAATTGGAATATGGAAGAGGCATTTCCCGAAGAAAATAGGCCTATAGGATCAAAATTCCCACAGAACAACAAAATATTGCTAAAAATTTCCGAGTTAGGAAAAGATAATACATTTTGAAAAACTCGGAAGCTATTTGGTCTACAGAGACTGTTCTGTTCTAAAATTGTAGCCTAATTATTTAGTCTACTTTGAAAACGTCTGAAGGTTATTATCATAAAACTAGTCCTTCGGATTAAAATGGTCAAAAACTGCAGGATGGTCGAGAATTTTGTGGTTATTTTTCCCCCTTTTTTGAATTTTTGACAATGTTGCGTTTGACGCTTGAGGTCAAAAACATGGATTATTCATTGAGCAAAAATCATAAAAAACGGCAAAAAAATCAGAACTACAGAATCTGGCGCAAGGTCTGATGTATCTTTTTACTATACTCTTAAAGTTAAAAATAGGAATTATACTTTCTAGGTCAAAGTAATATGATATGTTTGTTCTAGTAATGTATGTTTCACTTTTGTGTGATTGTGGAAGAATGGAACAAGGTAAAACATTGTGTAAGCCAATTTGGACTTTTACTTTATATAATTTGTGTTCCAAAACATTCTCCAAAATTCTACATTTTACCCAAAATGTCCTGCTTCCTACCATCCAGACCCTTACAGCCAGAAGATGAACTTTGTCCATCACAGTATTACATCATATACACTGTGAACCTATCAGAATTTCAAGAGAAAACCATCCGTGAAATTTGCACATCCATATCTTTAACCGATTAAAAATGGCGACCAAAAAACAACAAAACCGTGTTTTCCGATTTTGCCCCATTTTGCTGTACTATTAAAAAAAAAAACTAATTACTATTATTTTTGGATTAGAATGAAATAAGCTTTCAAACGATATGCCACACAACGATATTTGGTTGAAACACTCGAAATCAACTTTGAAAAAATCAAAATGGCTGATATACAAATATTTTAAATAGGCTACTCCCAAATATCGTTGTGTGGCATATGGTTTGAAAGCTTATTTAAATTATAAATCCAAAAAGAATAGTAATTAGTATTAAAAAAAATAGTACAGCAAAATGGGTCAAAATCGGAAAACACAAATTCCTTGTTTTTTGGTCGCCTTTTTTAATCGGTTAATGATATGGATGTGCAAATTTGACCGTTGGTTTTCTCTTGAAATTCTACATCAAAATGATATATCACATATGATCACCTACCCATTTAAAAAAACAAAGTTACATTCAAAATATCGGATCCAAAATGGTTGATAAATTTTTTGAAAGCTTAATAAAATAGTATTTTTACTTAGAGTAGATTCCTCAATCACATCTACCTTAAAATTATCTTTATATACGAAATATTAAACCGGTTCCAGACTTTTTCAACATAATGGGAATATTTGCTTGAAGCATACTGGGATAAGAGACTATAAGTTAGAACTTCAGTCTATATTTTTTTATGGTGAATTTATTTTTTCTGGCTGTTAATACATTGTTAGGATACATAAATACGAAACATATCTCAATATGTTACGATTCTACTTACGTGCATGTATCCTGTGTAATGAATATCCAAATAAATTGAAGCGTTTGACTCAAATTAAGTTTAAAATAAAAGAGACACAATAATTTACAGCTCACATTCTTCACACACTTTAAAGTTTTATGTTTTCGTTACTACGGTTTACGACACAACAGACGACACCGATGCTGTGAAGTTTTTATTCAGGTTCGGCGTAAAATCGGGAAGCGGCCAGCTTTTTTAAGTCGCTCAAAACACAGAGTGCTACTCGGTAGTCGGCAGTAGGTACACGTACTAGAGAGAAGAGCTGCTTTACTATCGCTTGTTGACAGTGTCAACTACAGATCTCACACCATACTTTATGTTTTCCCAAAATTTTTACTATGAGTTTCCTCTCGCTTTCTAGAAATGTGTCTCGGCTCATTCTTTGAAGTTTAAAGAATACTTTTGGACGAGGGTGCAAAGAAGGCGCATCGGCCCATTGGCCGGTGGGCCGGCGGGCCGGCGGGCCAGTCCGCCCCTGCTTTTCTATTTCTCTTAAGTCAGGCCCCAAAGTCGGAATACTAGCTTTAAGGAAACTAGCTGAAAACTTGTGCTTCGCTACTGGGAATTTGTTCTACATCACTATGTTACATAATTTGTAGTATTTTTCTCTCATCTTTTATTGTACGAAAGTGAATTATTATTACATAATATTGTCAATTAGTTTGGTATTTATTGTTCATTGGCGGCCCGTCAATCGTCTTTGCCATGGTATTTGGACTGAATAAATTAAATCAATTTAAAATTAAAGAATTCAGAGTGAAGAGCGTCTTCTTAGCGTCAACCGCTAAATCTACAGACTGGTAAATCACAGTCTTAGCTGGATGTTACAGATCACCCAGATACGTCTTTATGCGAATCCATAGATTGGGATAGTTTTGATCAGCTTACGTCTTTAAATATTGTCTTAAAATTAATTAATGAGTTCCAAATTTCAGCTCTCTAGCTTTAAGGAAAAAATACAAATTAATATTTATTGTTTTTAGTGGTTGCTATCACATTTTCACCTCTTAGCACCACGTAACAAAATATAAAATTGGTTTATTTTTATATGCATCTTGTAAGAAATAAATGTACAAAACTTCAGCTCTATAGCTTTAAGAAAAGCATAACAATTAATATTTATTGTTTTAGGGGTTGTTACTACATTTCTACCCCTTAGCAGAACGTGACAAAATGTAATACTGGATTATTTTTTATATGTACCTTGTAAGAAATAAATGAACAAAACTTAATCTTTCTAGCTTTAAGGAAAGTATAACAAACAATATTTATTGTTTTATTGGTTGTTTCAACCCTTAAAGGCCAAATATTTTAAAATCCTTTCTTAGAGAACCTCTAGCCCCTATGAGGAATATGTGTACCATGAGGAATAATTCACGTTTCTAGACGTCAGGAATCTAATATTTATAGTTTTAGGGGTTTTTACTATATTTTCATCCCTTAGCAGAACGAGACAAATTATAAAAGTGGAATATATTTTATATATATCTTGTAAGACATAAATGAAAAAATGTCCGCTTTAAGGAAAGTATACAAATTAATATTTATTGTTTTAGGGGTTGTTACTACTTTTCCACCCTTTAGCAGAATGTGACAAAATGTAAAACTGGTTTATATTTTATATGTATCTTGTAAGAAATAAATGAAAAAATGTTTAGCTCTATAGCTTTGTGGAAAGTATAAAAATGTATACTTATTGTTTTTAGGGGTTGTTCTCACATTTTCACCTTTAGCAGCATGTAACGAAAAGTAAAACTGTTTTATTTTTGAAGTTATACTTCTTTGCGCCCATTGTAATCGGGATGGGGTGTCAGTCGAGAAACCGCATCACGCATTAGGAGTAAAATAAGGAAAGTACCTTTTCTCTACAAGAGATACCTCAAGAGTCTTGGTGGGTGAGTGGTTAACGCACTCGACTTCCACGCTAGAATCCCTGGTTCAATCCCCGGCTGGGAATTTTTTTTTTTTGTGTTTTTATGTGTTTTTTTAGTGATATTTCATGATTATTTGTGAATTGTGACCTGAAAATAACCAAGATGAAAGAATGATTATAGAAGAAATTACTGATAATGATAATATATAAGTACAATAATGCAGTCACTTATAATAATATATTGAAGAGAAATATATTGAATAACAGAGAAAAATGTCTTATATTTCATTTATATATCCTGTCTGTCTGTGTGTGTGAGTGGATGTGCGCGAATGGCCAAAGAAGTATAACTTCCACCGTCTGGTCCGATGTATACCCAATTTTGTTTATATGTATCTTGTAAGAAATAAATGTACAAAACTTCAGCTTTCTAGCTTTAAGGAAAATATAACAAATAATATTTATTGTTTTAGGGGTTGTTTCAACCATTAAAAGCCAAATATTTTAAAATCCTTTCTTAATGCGCCTAGCGCCAATGAGGAATAAGTGTACCAAATTTCACTTTCTTAGGCGGCATTCAATTAATATTTATAGTTTTAGGGGTTGTTACTACATTTTCACCCCTTAGCAGAACATGACGAAATATAAAACTAGATTATATTTTATATGTCCCTTTTAAGACATAAGTGAACAAAATGTCAGCTCTCTAGCTTTAAGGAAAATATAAAAATTTATATTTATTGTTTTAGGCGATGTTACTAACAACCCTTATCACCTAGGGGTATAAAAAATAGCCTACGTCCTATTCTCAGACCTACCAAATATACACAAAAATTTCATAAAAATTGGTGAAGCCGTTTCGGAGGAGTTCGATAACAAACACTGTGACACGAGATTTTTTATATATATATATATAGATACTCAGTTATAATATCATACATTCTATAACACTTGGCTATTTCTCTTAAGTCAAGCCCCAAAATTGGGATACAATGTTATAATGCCAAACCTTGGTTTTTATAACACGAATTTGAGCCAAGATATAATCTCAGTTGATTGATATATTATACCTTATAAATTACTTAAATATTAGAAATGAATTAACTCTCCTTGGTTTGCAATATAAAAGTTTATTACTTTGAATTTATATTATTACTTTTACAATTATTATTAAAATATTGTTTATTTAGTTAAATTTATTTACAGAACACATGTCTTCATATAAAATAAGGTGATGATAACCACCCAGGTTTTTCGCCTATAAATAAAAAAAAAAATCATATAAAATGAATTTTAGTTTAACAATAAAATTTATGTAAACTTTTTTACTTTTATCTCTTGTTAAAGGATCCTGGTCTTTTAAATATGCAATCTTGCCTAACACTTCTTTCATGAGGACTAATACTTTGACTGATATTTGTATCTTTTTTCTTAATTAAAGGCGTTACCAGACTGAGCGGTTGGTTAAGTTCCCTCATCCATTCGGAGGTAATTCCTCAAATCATGTGGTTCCAAGATTAATTCTCTAACTAAATTTGCATAGATAAGAGTGGTTCTGTTTAAAAGCCACTGTTTCATCCACTTCCTTTTTGGCATTTCTACTTATTTTTTGATGTACCGGTATACACAAACTTCTGTTGAAAATAAAATAGCTTTGACCATTCATATTAAGGGACACTATCATGAACATATGTCGGTTCAAACAAGCATGGTGTGAACTGACGGAGTGAACTTGACTGACCCCTCCTTTTTTAGACTGATCCAAATGGAACGGGGTGACGGCACGCCGATCCAATTGGATCGACCTTGAGTGACCACCTTAAGAGTTCCATCGTTTCTTATTTTGTGTTTACATTTAATTCAACCTATATTATACATTTGTTAGTTATTTGGTTACTTAATCTAAATAAATATACAATGCTTTTGAATTTATGACTACAACTATTTATCCTAACATGAATGAATTTACACATAACAATAGTGAAAACATTCTTATTTACAGGGCCGTAGTCAGCTTTGACGGGCCCCAGGCAAAACTGCTTAGCCAGGCCTCCTTTGCAATAATATTGTTCTAACAATCCCTTGTGGTTTACCTTATAACTTCCGGTCCACCGGTCGTGGTCGAATTGTTGCGCGTTGGCATATGCATTCGAGCAATCACATTGAGGGAGTCAGGTGTTTAACTAATTTAGTTTGGTTTTAGTAGCTGTTGGGTAAATTCTCATTACAGTTTTGGGATGGTGAATAAAATTTTTTATCCGTATGTTTATCTGTATGTCAAACTATTCAATTATTAAACTTATAATTTCAAAAATGAGCAACACCAGTTAACCACATTTATTTATTCAAGAGTCTGTGCTGGTACGAAGAGAAGAACTAAATGGGTGGAGGGTGGGAAAACAAAGCATAAGACAAGAAAAGTACAGATAGCGATAGTGCAGGGGGCAGGATGGAGAGGGAATTGTGCTATGCTATGTTGTGTTGAGAAGTGTTTATTATAGAAGGGCGATGAGTCACAGCCCCTGCCAGCGTCGTGGTCAGCATTCCTCAAATCTCAACTTCCCAACCACTTTATACCTAACGTTGCAAAAACTAACGCTATAACATCAGCAGCTTTCTTTTCTTATGTGTTGGCTTAGTGATTTTTTCATGGCCCACCGGGCGCCCCTAAAGCCATTTGAGGGCCTGGGCCCTGGGAAAATGACCAGAAAAAACGGTCTGACTACGGCCCCTTGAAGTTTGCCCCCCCCCCCCCCCAAAATCTGCCGCCATGGGCATTCGCCCGGTTCGCATACCCCCCTGGATCCGGCCTTGTGTTGGACGTGAGCAAGCATTTATGAATATTTATGTGTAAAATACAACAGACAATTATGTTGAATAATTAGAATAACTTTATAATGATTTATTACATAGCAAGTTTACAGTAATATTGCGGTTTCAATGATGATGGTTAGCAGCTGCAAAATTATTCTCAACCAATCAACAGGAGGAATAGTAGAAATAACAATGCCTTGGAGTAGACCTATATAACAATGGGGTAGTCTCAGAGTTAAACAAACGACCCAGGAAGTAGATACCCACAGGAATATTGTTTGATTTGTTCTGTTCCATGTAAGTACCTAGCTAATTTTGTTTATAATTTAAAAAAGCAGAGAAATGTTTATAAAACTGTCTTTATCTGTCAGTGTAGAGGAAGAGATTGTATAAATTAATGATGAAAGTATTGATGGATAGCTTCAAAATCTTATCTGTCAGTAATTATGTTTGCACAAAATAAAACCTTGTCACTATTTATTTTCTTGCTTTTAGAATAAAAATAAAACTATACAAATAAAAACTTAATGTTTTAACGTAATTAACATTACCTATTCTTGGTTTCTCCTGCTCTTCTTCATGTGTGTTTATTGACTTGCTTCTTCTTTCAAAACTTTCCATAAATCTCGAATCTTTCTATTCATAATAATACGGCTTCCGTTAGCTTAGTAACTTAAATTTGTATTAATTAAATATAAGATATAAAGTGTCACGAAAAAAATATTGTTATTTTACTACTGCAAAATAAGTTGGCATATTGGAACAATTGTAATCTTAAAATATAATGCAAAGTTGAATGTTTTTTTGAAGTGAAAACTTCTTTAGGCACGTTGGTTTTCTAACTTGTACAGATCGCACAATTGTGTGATCTTAGTGTGTGCAGCAAAATAGCCTTTTTTTACAGTTGTGTATCCAATGTTATGAAGTTAATGTAAGGAAATTGTTTGTAGTGAAAAATCCAAGATTTTTTATAGAAACATATTTTTACTATCAGCTGTCACAACAGTTCTCTCAGATATGCTCCAGTGTACCCAGAAAGAAATCGATCATCACTTTGATTTCCGAGCTATTTACTAACCACATAATATCATAGATCATGAATAATAAAATAGATCATGCATGCATACGGGGGCTGTGTGCCGAGAAAAAGGTTGTCGCGAAAATAGTGCATGATCGCGCCGCGAGGTAGCGCTAGGGAGAAATCATTGGTGTTTCACACAGCTTCCATTGTTTCCCCAATAGATAACGCCACTATTGTTGAATTTCCAGTGGAACAAAATATTGCATTGGATCGGAGTTCTATTAGGTTATCCAAATACAATGATAATATATAGATACTAGCTGACCCGGCAAACGTTGTTTTGCCATATAAATAATTTTCAAGTAATTTCTATTGTAGACAAAAAATAGCTTAATTATTGTAAAAGTGTTTAAGAATGTGGTATATGCGTGAAATAGGCATGGAGCGCTGTGAACGATGAGGGAATATATAAATAACAAAAGGCAAACATTATTTTTAAGTTATTACAATTTATTCTCCCCCCCTCCCCCCCCCTTAGGAGTTGGTGATATTGTAAGAAATGAATGTACCACTTCTGGCCCGACCCGGCTTTGCACGGATAGACAAATCAACCTGATACTAATAAGATTGACCTTCCCTAAGATTAACATTGAAACTTTGAGGGCCACTGGGTCGTAGCCCTTATCACTAAGGGGTATGAAAAATAGATGTTAGCCGATTCTCAGACCTACTCAATATACTCACAAAATTTCATGAGAATCGGTCAAGCCGTTTCGGAGGAGTACGGGAACAAACATTGTGACACGAGAATTTTATATATAAGATTTATCAAGCTATGGAAAAAGCTATGACCTAAGTTAAGATTTTAATCCCACAAATGCTCCAATTTGTCAACTTGTACTGAAGTAATGATTTTTGTAACAGAATTCTTTATTAAAGACTGTATTTAAAAAACTCTGCTTAAAGATATAGAAACTAAATAAATATTTAGTTCATATTAGTAAAAAATAGCAATTGTCCTACCGTTTTTTGGTTGCAAGACAGCTCAGTTAGGAAGGATAGCACAACCAATGTCCACAATAAAACTACCTCCACCTTTAGCACCGGCATATTTTCTGAAGAAAAATATAAAAATTGTTATAATTAAAATTTGAATTATAATATAATACTAGATTTAACTATTTTTAGTGCTGTGGAGGCCATATTTGGATCCTGGCAGTTTTCTTGTTCTATAAAAATTACAGGACAAATGATCGTAACTGTCAGAGAGAGTAAATTTCTTGATCGTTTTCATAAAAAAAGAAAAAGGGTTAGTCATTACGTCTGAAACATTCATTCAGTAAGTAAGTAAGTGTATCTATATAGTGGTACATACATTATAATTTCACTGTTCCATAGGTTCTTCAACTTTGATTGGAGAGAGTTTGTTTGGTGCGCAACATCCATACCAAAATCAAATAAGACTTTTTTTACAAAATTTTCATTTATCGCCCCAAAACTGTTTAACAATATTCTAAAATATATTTAAAAATGTAAAAATTCTGAAACCTTTATGAAGTGTTTAGGTGCTGTTAGACGTTTTAGACGATACAAGCGTTTTAAATATATTAACTTAAAACATGGATAATGTTTTGTGACTATATAATACAGTCAATTTGTGCTTAAAAGAGCCCCTGGCGGGAAAGTTTTGGGGTAGTTTTGATTTATTCATTTCTATATGTTTTTTGGGGTGCTGAATCCGAATCTGAGGTTTGCCTACAAAATTTCGTGACGCATCATTGAAAAAATGCAAAAACATGTCAAAAATCGTGAGTTGGGAGTTATATTTAAAGTACCAAATCTCTAGCTCATTGAGAACTTAGTTTAAAATCGAATAGACAAACAGACAGACAGACAAGAATGCGACTTAAAATTACATTGACATCCAGAGTTATGTTTAAAGTTTCAAGTTTCTAGCTCATCGGGAAGTTAGTTTAAAATCGATTGCAAAAGATGTACTGAACAGACAAGAAAGCAAGTTAATAAAAACGTAGAAATAAAAACCTTTTCAAAATCACATTATATTACATTTTTTGCTTGCAAATATAATTCCGTCTTTATCGTCTTTTGATTTTATTTATTAACTCCTGGCCTCCCCAAATGATTTTATAACTGCTCGTCTGGTTTAAAAGCCCCTTTTCTTTCCATTCGATTCCTTCACACACGAGTCAAGGCCAAGTAACTTGTACAAGGCGTTTGCACCGACCGAACATTTGGACTTGAAAGATGCAAAATATATCATCGACGAAGGGTTTTTGTTACACTGGGTCAAATGGCACCCACGCCCAGACGTATTCAGAAATGTACTGCAACTATGTATCATATGTGAAGGCAAACTACAAATCAAATGCAGTAGTCATTTTTGATGGCTACCCTGATAAAGATTGTGAAAGCACCAAACGACTAGAACGATTGAGAAGAGCGCAAAGAAAACAAACTGCTGCAATATCGTTTACAGAATCGATGGTGCCCTCTGTCTCGCAGGAGAATTTCCTTGCAAACTCCAAAAACAAGAGCCAGTTAATATTTATGCTAATGGAAAAATGATATGACCAAAAAATTTATTCACAGCAAGCTGTGGAGAACGCTGATATCCTAATTAATTATCACAACTGCTCTTTTGTTGTCCCCGTCAAATGAATATGTGACAGTGGTGAGGCAAGATATAGATCTTTTGGTAATTTTGATTGACCTGTGTAGCCCTGATATACAGAATGTTTTCTTTTTGAAATCGGTAAGAGGAAAAGTGTCTCAAACACTCTACAATCATCATCTTACATCCGACAAAACCCAATTAGACCATATATTGTTCCTCCACGCGATCAGTGGTCGTGACATCACTTCTGCTTTATTTAATCAGGGGAAACTGAAATATTTCAAAGTCCTGTGGAAGAACGATAACTTGCAACCAGTTATTGATGCTTTCAAAGACACTCATGCACACCAGGACGAGATTGCCGAAGCTGGAAACGTGTTTCTCATGGCTCTCTATAGGAAAAGACACGAGACTAGCCTGAACGATTTGAGTTACAGGTAATATGTATCTTCATAGTACAAAAATAAAACCAACATTGCCTCACTACCTCCCACTGAAGATGGAGCACGACAACATTCATTGAGAGTTTAATTTCAAGTGCAGCAGTGGTAATCAGGTCAAACCACACTTGACGAAGAGACTCGATCTAGCAGGGGTGGAAAAAACAAGGAATGGTCTCGTGCCAGTGCCAACCACTTTAAACCCTGCACCGGACTCGATACTCCAACACATTTCTTGTAAATGTAAAATAGGCTGCCAACGCAATTGTGGATGGAGGAAGGCAGGCCTTCATTGCTCCCCGATCTGCACAACGTGCGAAGCGCTGTGTGAAAACATCAAACCCTCGGAAGACAGCATTGACATAGATATAGACGACGAAGATTAAGAAAAAAGACACTTACACGATGATGAATGTATGTAGAATCTTACAATATATTTCGTAATAATTAATTTAAATTGTGAACTAAGCAGTTTATTGATTTACTTATAAACAGGTGAACAAATCCCTACGATAGAACAACTCGAACCTGGGCTAGGATCCGCCGCCTTCAAAGAACCTCAGCCAGGACCCTCTAAACGACAATGCCTAACATAATAATGTAATATGCATATAATCATAATTATGTAATATGCATATAATCATAATTATGTAATATATAAAACAATATAATAATATGTAATAAGTTTTCAAGATTTCCTTTGTAATTTCAACTTTTTGTAACTAAATTTGTAAAATTTCGGACTTCATATAACTTGAACATTTTTTAATTTTATTAAAAAAAAAGAAGAAAGATTTGTAACTTCACATATACGATCTAAATAAGGTATATGGAGAGAACAGTAAGGAATTCACTAATTGACAACGTTTAATATGTTAAATTAAAGTTTTGGAGTGGAAAGTGTGGGTTTTTGGGGAGACAGGCGAAATACGCCAATTTTCAATTAGCGCTTGAGCCCGAACGGTTCGTCGGAGAAAATTACTTATTGAATGAAATTTGTAGTAAATTTTATGTACATTCTTTTTTAATAGGAAAGTTATTTACGAAAAGTTGATAGTTTTCGAGTTAAAAGCAAAAAACCGCCAAAAATCATGATTTTTTACATGTTTTTGCATTTTTTTCAATGTTGCGTCACAAAATTTTGTAGGCAAACCTTAGATTCGGATTCAGCATCCAAAAACATATAAAATGGAAGAAAGCAAAACTACCCCAAAACTTTCTTGCGAAAAACACAATTTGACTGGACTAATAGTATGATGAATGTATGTGACGGTGTGTTCGTTTTTGTGTGAGCGAGTTGTTTTTAACTTTCTTTTAAAGGATACATTAAATTAGTATTTTTACTGCATATTTTTGTACGTAATTCTTATTTTGTTAATTTTATATGAGTTTTCACAGCATTTTGTTTGTTTTCTTATCCAAGAGGTTTGATAAATAATATTTATGTTTTTTTTTTCAAATGAAAGTAGAAAAACAGCTTATACCTTTATTTTCTTTGTACCATTGTGTCAGAACAGTTTATAATTTTTGTTTTCTTTATTTAGTCGTATAAGTGGATAATAGTGCTTAGGTACAATTTTGACTTATTTTCTGTAATTTGTATTTCAGATTGGTCATGTAGTATTTATTATTATTTTTTTGCTATTATAACCCAATAATGATGTTACTTTCATGATTCTGATGTTTGTGTCAAGGAGAATTGTTCATTATAACACATAATTCTTGTAATCAAACAACTGACTTTGAAAATATTCAAGGGATTAACTTGTTAATAGTTGTTAAATATTGCCTAAATTTGAAGTTACTTTTTAGCAATGAAGGTGAATTTGTTCTATATGAAAAGATTTGCTACTCAGAATTTTAAAATGCTCCACTCACAGCAGACATAGAGCTCTAACAGAATAGAATGGGCAAAATTTCCTTTTATTAGAACAACATTATACTGTACTTTTCTAACACTTCTTACTGGTAAAAGATTTGTATGTGATACTGTTTTAATTATTTTAGCCACTTTGTTCAATTTCTTCTAAATTTGTTTTGAAATCAATATATTAGTACATTTCATAACAATTAAATTTAAAAAAATCTAACTATTGAATCATTTAATCTTGTTGTTAGAGATAAAGGCCACTGATATCATCTTACTAGTAATAAAATTGCTTGTTCAGAGATGATTCTACCACAAGCATTAATAATCAAATGAAACGTACTTTATGTACCTGCACCATTTGATACATTACGTACTTATAGCTGGAAAGAGGCTAAAAATATATTTTCCAGTCGAAACAAAACTACTTTTGTAAACATATTTGGTAATTTGGCATCTAACATTTTGTGGGAAAATAGAATTGTTATAATATTATGTTCTGGTTACAGTAAGGCTTGAGTTACTTTATTAAACCCAACTTTGGTTAATTTCAATTTGGTTTTTATAATAAGCACATCTGTTGCAGTCCAAACACTTAATGTAAATAAACTTACAGCTTTTAAGGGGATTGACCAGATTATCGTGAGTAGATGCTATCACTGTTAAAGATTAAACACAACTGAGTTAACACATATTTGTTTCTCTTATCTTTTGTGGCCATCAGATAACAGAGATACCTCTCTTTAATATATCATTATTTTTCATGTTACTTTGTATTAATAAAACAAAAATTACAAGCTAACGCAGTTACTTATGGTATATGACTCATGATTCTGTTATAATCTTTGAACCTGAGTAATCTCTCTTTACAAGTTTTTAGTGTTTAAATTCCATAAATTAATGTTTTCCCCAATCCAGGAGAACTTTTGAAAATTTAAATTTTTCACAAAGAAATAGAGTTACAGTTCAAAATTTTGTTTAATAACTTATTAATTCATTAACAGATAGAGCTTACGAAATAAGCAAAGTATCATACTCATTATCTTGCCCTGTACAAAATGGATGGTGGCCATCCTGCCAACAGGCTTTCCTACCCTTAACCATTTTTCTGTAGCGTCAGTTTTCACTTACTTCTATATTGTAAGGTCTTCCCGCTAAACGAAGAATTCATATGCAGAAAGGTATCAAAACATTTCACCTTTAACCCTTTGAAGAGACAGGAGTAGCGACGTACGGGTACGTCATTTTTAGTTTGGCCGAAAGGATTAATGACGTACGATACGTTTTTTGATGCAACATGAATCAGCTATTGTTTTATTAATATTGAAAGACAACAAGAGTTTTATTATGGATGTTTTGTGTTCGTGTATGAGTGGTGGGGGGTAACAAGTCATCACAGCTGATTCAGTAATGTGGTGGGGCACTATAATCTGATTGGGCAATCGCGATGTCACAGCTGTTGTAGACTGCAAGCGCTCGGTGACGTGGGCAGTAACTACTAACGTCCTTACTTGTGATAGGTTCTCACAAACATAGTAAAACATAAACCACCCGAAAAACAACTAAGTGGTACCGAAAACTATTTTTCCATTTTTGGACATCACCGTATTGAACACCTTCTTCATATTTGGATTGATGAATCTATCAACAAAGAACGTCCTTTTTTTTGATTTCTGGATAAATCTTATCAAACAGATTTTTTAAACCCAACTTACTCTAAAAGAAAAAAGACCAGTACCAAGAGCAATTGTACCAAGTGGCAACAACAATCCTTTATGCCTGACAGGCCGCCACTTTCCACGTCCAATGCCAAATCGTAAGGGACAGAATCAAAAGCGTTGCTATGTTTGTAAAACACCAAAACTCAAGAAAAAAAACGGAAAGATAAACAGTAGGAGTGTCTAGACTGTAATGTTGACCTCCGAGTTCATCCGCATTTTGGAAAACTTCAGAAAAAATTTGAAGAATGTAGTTTTTGACTTTTTGTACCATTTCAGACCAAAAATAACTCACTATGTATTACAGATATTGATTTTGTAAGTAAATACAGTAGAGTCCTGCTAATCCCAAAATCTGCCTATTCCGAACAGAGTTCAGAAAAAATACCGATTTTTTAAACTTAAAAAAACGTAAATTTATTGTTTTATAAAATAGCTAAATAGAGACACATACATAGAGCCTAATCTTGATGAAAACGCCTAAAACGAAATAGGAATGAAAGCTGGTTACTTACAGTACATGTCGGCTCCATTTATACAATTTGTAGAATCATTTTTGATCACTGCTAAACACAAAGCATTACTAATTTACACACACTTTTAAGAAGTAATTTCACTGATTTTTTTTCTGTCAAAGAGTACTGAATCGACTTGAGGATGCAATGTTCCGCCATCGCCGCATGAACATAACATCATTTGGTGTTGATGAAGCGTGTTGTTTGACGTAGCGCGAGGTCAAGAGCATTTGCCGTGACTGTGTGTGATATGATTTCAGTTTGATCATTCCCCTATTCCTCGCTTTCCTCCAAGTTGGTCTGTTTGCATTTAAATTTGTAATAAGCGTACACAGTTTATCAAACTCCCGTAGAGTAAACACTGAACTAGGTACGACTAGACTAGTGCTCAGTGCAGTGATTCATAAATATGTTTGAAACGCGGGAGAGAGAGGTGTAGGTAGTCTCGGCGCTATGAGTCATCGAAGGAAATGCATTTCCTTTCCGACTTTCACTTAACCTGTTCACAAGCCGATCAACGCGCTGTATAGCCCCGCACATTATTTACCCATTAACATGTCAATACGTTGATATTATTTATGAAATCCGCCTATTCCAAATTCCCGCTAATACGAATAGTGTTCGGTCCCAATTAGTTCGGATAAGCGGGACTCCACTGTATATCTGATTTTATCAAGATTTAATTTTTTTTACTCCTGAGTGTAATTTTTATGAATATTCACCCTACTCCTGTGAGTACTGCTGCTGGTGACGTACCAGTACATTATTACACCTGAAAGGGTTAATAGTTAAATTGCTACACATTTATTGTTATGCTGTTTTTTTCCCCATTATTGAGGAAAACATTGGTATCTAACCTTAAGGCCCTGTATTAAAAAATCTTCAAGACATAGAGGCCCACGCAGGTGTTTTGTCTGTAGGCATATTACAAACCCATGTGTTCCTTCATTACTCTTAACTTACCTCGGTGATCTTTTCCCAGGCTACACCAAGGTCTCACTATATCAAAGACCACGAAAGAATACCGTTGAGGGACGGGCTTGTGTACACCGAGACCTTGAACGCTCCAATCGTCTTAGTGCGACGTTGGCAAGTTCTTCTCACGCTTCTAACTGAAAGCGGCTGATTCTGTGCGCTCAAGCCTCGAGCGGCAAATACCAGGAGTGTTCGAGGCTAGTAGATATGGCAACGCTGCGTGCCCATCCTATTGGCCTCCACGCAACGGTATTCTTTAGTGGTCTTTGATATAGAAGCATAACTTCTTATGTAGCCCTACATAACTAGTGTAATCTACAGTGTTTCTCTTTTATTAAAATAATTGATTTTATATGGAGCTCTACTTGTTTTAAATTAATGAATTCTACTTTGTCATTTATACACATCTTTAATTAGACAGTCCATCTTCGACTATCTTCATTATCCTAGCGATCCTGCCACCTCAGAATCAGTCTTTCTCTTGCTCTTTGCTTAGTGTGAGGGTACATCTGCTCCCATTCCTCAGAGCCTCTTAGGCTTGGCTTGAGTCTAGTGTCTTTCTTTTCTTTCCTTCACTAGTAGGTCAACTGGTGGCATTCTTGAAAGGACCAATCCACTCGTCGACACTGAGCGCTAAGACGATGTAATCTTCAGTGCTGTGCAGCAATGGACCGATAAAATCTTCTTTAGTGCTGTTATGATTAATCCTGTTATGATTAATCCGGGGTTCTGGATATATTTGGTTATGTTAGTTATTAGAATTAGTGTTTTATATGTAAAGGTATTGGATAGCAAGATAGACCAGAAAGTATAATATGAGTACGGAAATGGTAGCAAGGTCGCGTGAAAGGTCGTTTAACGCGGAACACGGAACTCGTGTTGCTATGGTTTGTTTTGGAGATGTCAACAAGGAAGCGATGGATGAGATGTATACTGGAGCTTAACATATGGACGGGGCCAGTTCGTTGTGAAAAGTGCAGCCGGGAGATTGAGACATGGATCTATACTCAGCTCAAAGTTTGGACCATTGGAACGTCTAGGAAGGATCTCAAGTGAAGGAAGAGCAGGACTTGTTGAATACAACACACTGAGTGAGCAAAACAAATTATTTTGGTCTATTGTTAAAGTCACGTTGAATTCAGAGTTTTCGGGGTTATTAACATAAACGTAACTCGCTTTAGTTGCCGATATTGTACATCCAGTCTGTCTTGTTTACCCAATACCTGTTATAGGAATTGTAGAGGGATATTATTGTTAGCCAATGTTAAATGGTAGCTTAGTTACCAAGTTGAGTTGATTGTGTGAATAAATATAGAGATAAGCATTCTATCACTGAGCCACTGATATATTATTACAATAATATTACGACTTACCGTCACAATAGTCTAATTTTTCTTTTTCTTTCTACGGCCGTTTCGGTTATTCAACCATCCTCAGGATTGCTGGGTAATTCCCGTTGTCAATATTTAAAATACATAAAAAGATATACACATACATAAAACACAACACTCAACACATAACTTTTATTGTGCATCTTTTTCTGTCCCGTGTAGTAGGCCTACTGTCAAGATGCGTACTGTACATTTTGTCTAACCTGTATCGGAGGTAGGTGGGAGGGATTCTTATCTAAACTAGATATTATTGTGTCATAGATTATATTAGAGTCAAATTTTAGTTTCTCGTTCAACAATGAACTAATATCATTTTTAGTCTGTTTATATATTTCAAACTCTTCTAGTGCGTTCATTAATTTCCCCTTTTGACAATGATGCAATATTGTTAATGATTTTTCAATGACGGAATATTTGTGATCGACCTCAATTAAATGTTCTGTAAATTTCGATTCGACTTTTTCTGGGTTAGCCGACTGTGCCGCTGTTGGAATGTGCTCTTTAAATCGTTTCTTAAAGGACCTGCCTGTTTGTCCTATGTATTTTTTTGTACAATCTGAGCATGACAATTCATAAATACCTGTACTGTCGAATTTGTCATCGTGTCTTTTCTTTATATTTATAGTGCTTCGTAGATTATTTTTTGTTTTATAAGTAATGATATATCCCTGTTTTTTTAATATATTCCCAATAATATGTTCCAAATCTCTGTTATAGTCTAGTACAACGTATTTAACTTTTTCTCCGTTTCTTTTGTTTTTATTTTGGTGATTGTATTCTTGTTTTTTATACAATCTGTCAACAATATTTGGGTTGTATCCATTTTTGGCGGCAATGTTTTTTATAATATTTAATTCTTCTTGAAAATCATTATGGTTTAATGGTGTGTTTCTCAATCTGTGAATAAGGCTATTATATGCTGCTAGTTTGTGCGATATCGGATGATTTGAGGTAGCGTGGATGGTTTGATCAGTCTGTGTGGGTTTCCTGTAAATCTTGAACTGGTGTTTTTCATTTAATTTTGTTATTGTTAGGTCGAGATAATTGATGCTATTATTTGTTTCTATTTCAGTTGTGAATTTTAAATTTGGGTGAATATCATTTAAGTATACTGCGAATTTGTTGATAGACAAAATGTACAGTACGCATCTTGACAGTAGGCCTACTACACGGGACAGAAAAAGATGCACAATAAAAATTATGTGTTGAGTGTTGTGTTTTATGTATGTGTATATCTTTTTATGTATTTTAAATATTGACAACGGGAATTACCCATCAATCCTGAGGATGGTTGAATAACCGAAACGGCCGTAGAAAGAAAAAGAAAAATTAGACTATTGTGATGGTAAGTCGTAATATTATTGTAATAAAATCAATAGTCGGAATGGCGAAAACAAATATTTATGATATATTATTATTATTGTTCTACCGATTTAACTAACTTAGTGTTTGAACCCAGGAAAAGAGGGTGAAAATCTGTACCCCTAATAGTGCACAACCTTTTCCATGGCTACAGCCCGAGGTGGTGGGTATAGAATTGGTTACTGGATGATACTTGCCAATAGAATTATTTTTTTAAATGTTAGGCCCACCTACATTTAGCTTCTTGATAGTTGCCTGCCCACTTCCAAGACTTTCTTCGCAGCTCTTTCTATATGTGGATCGAATTCCAAATATATATGTTTGTATTAAATCTCAGTGTTATAGATCAAGCTCAAATGTAAATGTTTAAAATATGTCACTTTCAACATTTGCTGTACAATGTATGCATAAATTGATATTGTTCAGTCCAACCAGTTGTTCAAAAACTAAATAAAAAACTGTACCAGGAACTGGCACATACTTTCTCACAAATATATTTAAATTATTAAACAGATTCAATGTGATTTCATAATTGTAGGAGGGGTAGGAGAGGCGATATTAAAATAGGAGATGAACTAATAAATATTATTATTATTATTAACTAGAGAGAAAACTATTTGATCGATTTCAAACAAATTTGCAGAAAACACGTCTATTAGGCCTGTATAGATGCATGAATTTTTTTTTTCAAACAACCCTCTTTTTCGCCAAAAAAACTCCAAAATCAGTTATTATTATTATTATTAGCTAAACAAGAATTTTTAGAAAGATGTGGTTTTCTGCATAGGGTAGAGAACAAGGGCTACAAATAAGTCAAATTTGATCAAAATAGTTAGAGCACTTTTTTTATTAAAAAATAACTGATTTTTTGGCCAAAAAGGGAGTTGTTTTTCAAAACCCTTTTTCGTGCATCTATATAGGCCTAATGACATGTTTGGTACAAATTTGTTCGAAATCAATCGAATAGTTTTCTCTCTAGCTTTGTATACATACATACATACAGACATTTTGTAAAAACCACTTTTTTGTACTCAGGGGGGGGGGGTCTCCCACAAAAATCTCAACATCAATTTTTGTACGATCACTATACTTTCTCTATACTATAGTATAGTGAGAAAGTAAAACTATTGAATATTTCAAAATCGCATATTATTTAGTTGTACTACTTTCAACTTTGTAATGTCCTTAATTAGAGACAGGACACTCTTAAATTAATCACCTTAATCAGATTGTAAATCTCTATTTCTCTAATACAAAATAATTAAAAAACAAATTGATCTCAATTAAAATAAAACTATTTGTACAACTAAACTGGTAATTTATTAAGTTATTATTCCTTGTTTTTTTTTTTTTAAAGTATATAGATTTACTTTTGTCAGTTCTTATATACATCATAACAAGTGATATTTTTTAACAAGTATTGAACCTACATCTTTGAGGATTCAGTACAGGTGTCTAGAGGTCTGCTAAATTAAAAAACATATTTTTTGTTTGTTTTGAAATACTGTACGTCACATATTATAGAATTATGTTAGCCAATTGGATATTGTATATTTATTAACCCTGTAGATGGCAGACTGCACTTTGTTACGCTCTCTCGGGCGTAGAACACAACAAGCTCGAACAATATCGAGAATTTGCATAAATTTGCATATTCAGTTATTTAATACACTTAAAATCATCCGATCGTAATAAAACTGGCACCGTTGGAAAGCTAATCAATTAAACTTTAATTTTTGTATTTAAAACTTTTTCGTAAAATGAATATTTACATACGTAATCTTTGATTTAAAATTATAATATGTAAAGCAGCTGTTTTCCGCGCTAAGTCGCGTCTTTGAGAAGGTAAAAGTTAGTCATTTTCTACAGTCTGTAACTCCTCACAGATATCAATTATCACAAAGATCATCACATCATTAAATTCATCAGACCTTTATCTTTTAAGTGGTGTCTAGATATCAGCTGTGGCTGTATTAGGTTGCGAGATATCGAATTTACAATAAAGGCTTGTCATTGGTCAAAGATCGGGCCCATTAGCAAGCATTTTTTAAATCGATTTTTACTATTAGAAATCGATTTATTCCTAAGATGTGTAATATACCATTTTAAAGATAAAAAAATTATAAAGTTTTAGTATATGTTCAGTTGAAATAATTGAGTGATATTGTGTTGGCACAGACTGGCATAAAGAAAGATGGTTTTGTCAAGGTTTGTCTTTTCCCAAGCCATTCTGAAAGCCTTCACGTCTAAGCTTTATTTCCACTTGATATTTTAGTGAATTGAAAGTGTTTATAGTTTATAAAACTGTGTTATATTGTGCTACAGTTATAAATGAATAATTGTAGAATGTGTTATTGTGTTTTTTAGTGAAATTATGTTTATAAAGTATTGTGAAATATTTTCTAATAGATAGCAGTGATCCTTCATTTTTGCTGGTAGCCTAATAGGCTAGACTATATAATCTACCTGCAAAAATGATAGTTTAGTAATAATCTATACTAAAAATAACTATAGCAAAAATCTACATTTAGTGTAGTTATTTATACATGTTTTTAAGTGTATAATATTTTTTTCTACAGATTTATCTTTATAACTATTTTCTACAACTGTTTTATATCTTGAAAAAAATTACAAAAATATTTCTTCAACATTATACAACTTTGTTTATAGGATTTTTGGTAAAAATCGTGGAAAGTTTATACACTTTTGTTTGTTCTGTTGTATCTGATTAGAAAATGTAAGGTTTTTTGTAATTACAATCTTACAGTTCAATTCTATGATTTATTCTCTACAATTTGGTATAATAAAATTTCATTTTGGAGTAAAAAATAAATAGGCCTATTCGTTTTGAAAATATGCCTATTTTTTTAGCGTTTTTGTAGTTGGAACATAAAAATTGTTATTTTCAACTGAAAAATTTTGTAATTAAAATATATTTTTACACATTAATATTTAGAACTAAATTACAAAACTTTTGTATATTTTGAAAAAATTACAAAAAATGTTTACTATTTTTTATTTAGGCATAAAGTTGGGTTTTTCCTTCCGTTTCTAAACATTTTTTACTTTCTAAGCTAATAACTTTCACAATTTCAAAAGAAACTAATTTTTAGTGGCATATTTGAATTATTTGAAGTTTCTTCTACAAAAAAGCTATTGAACACTTTTAGATTGGGGTTCATTTACTATTTTTGGCGAATTTTTTAAAAATATGCTTGCAAAACGCTATAAACGGGCTTTTCAATTTTAGCTTTAACCATGCCAATTCTAGGGTTAATAAATAGGGGTTATAAATACCTTAACAGTCCTTAAGGAAAATAATGGTGTTTTTGTGTCAGCTTGAAGATGCCGTCCAAGTAACGGCGAAACATGTCGCAAGACTAAGGTATTTATAACCAATATTATTAATATTATTATCTCGAAATTCAAATAAATCAGTTTAGTGGTTTGGACATGAAAAAATACCTATACAACTTTTCATTGCATTCATTCTGGTCAAAAATATGTTATTAATAAGGCATAAAAAAAGTGATTAAAGTATAGTACAATGTGATTGTTGTATAATATTTTCAATTACTTACTTTTATTCTTATTCAAATATTATGTACAGGTGTGCTCAAAACCAACGCACAGAATATTTGCCCGGTGTCAGCTCTTTTTATTTAAATAATCTATTTTTACAATATTACACATTATTTACAGAAATGTGCAACAATATGACTAAAACAGTCTGCAACCAAGATACTTTTTAAAAGAGTTACATCATTATTAATGTTTTAAGTATAAATTAGTGAAACATTGACTTATGTTTAATATAAAATCAATTTATTCACTAAATGTTTTACAGTTTTGGCACTTGCGAATGTTCTATAAATTTAAAATGACATATGTTCCACAAAGTTTAAAAAACTAAACATACAAAAATTTGAATGCAATCATCACTTTGGTTTATATTAGCTTTGAGATATATTTATATCACCACTACCACCTATATCACCTTGAACATCATAACTTCCTTCTCTTTCTTCTTCCAAAATTTCATCGTTTTCTTCTTCAACGTCACCATATCCGAAATTCACAAAACTATCTTCAGAGCTAGAATTGTAAATACTTAACAGCCACTCTGGAAAAATGTTAGCATCTTCTGGCAGTTGGATATCATTGTCGATTTGTTGATTGTTATAATCCGACGAAAGTTCGTAAAGAGAGCTTTCTGACGATGTTTCAAAGACATTTGACTCAATTGTACTACTTATCTCACTGCACAAAGTCATCTGAGAGTCTTTTGTTAAGAGGTCTTCCATGATAGCACAAGCAGAAGGAAGAGGAGTTAGGTCTATTGAATCAGCACTATCAACATTAAAAAGTTCATTGGAACCAATTGTTGGATTACTAGACGACCATGACAAGTCATCAAATGATGTTTGTATTGTTTTTTTATTTGGGCCTTGTATGGATTTTGTGCCAGTTTTATCATCACAAAATGCAAAATTATTACTTAGGAAAATATCACAATCAGCAAGTGAGGACGCAGATAGGGATGAATTGTGTTTACTATTTTCATGTAAATGTCCATTAGTACAAGTAGATGAAGAAAGTTTATTTAAAGACTTATATTCCGAATCTTTTCCAGCCATGGTTGGTTCTGATTTTGTGTTACCCAGATCATTAGATGCTGTTAAGTCTGAGTTTTGATCACTTGCAAGATTTTTTAACTCAGAATATGAGCAATGATCTTCTTTGGTTTTATTATACATCATACATAAAAGTGGGCTGGAAGTGCTTGCTTCTTTAAAAGATGATGAAGACAGTTGATTACATGATTTATTTGAATATAATTCATAAGTGGATGGTTCTAATATTGAAACACTTGGGTCACTACATGATGTGAAGTTTGAAAGACTGGAAGTTACTGAACATAAGGAAGGTGAGGAAGAAATTTCTTTGATATGACCATCTTCATATTTTAAAATTCTACTGGAATCATTTATGTGATCACTATGTGATGAAGTCTCCTCATTAAATAATTTCTTCTCAATCAGAGGCTCAAATGGTATTATATGTCTACTTACATTACTACATATAGTAGTGTCAGATTCAATTTTTGAAATATTATCAATGGAACGAGATGAAAATGTTGAAGGAGAAATTTCTTTAGCATTTTCATCTAAGATTTTGAAACAAATGGATTGGTTACTAGTTGAAGATTTTAATTCATTGCTACATGTCTCCTCTAAAGTGTTTCCAATTAGGATAGGCTCTGATTTTGTCCTACATAAATCACTACAAACTAAAGGTTTTAAACTGAGAGACTTGACAGGTGATGAGCAAGCTTGAGGACAATCAACAGTACCTGCATAAAGACCAATTTCAGAATCATTATTTTCATTGAGATCACTATTTTTATTTTCATCAAGCTCATTATCTGAGCTATCAGGATCCCCCTCAACTGCGGCTAAGAGAGGGTGAACCTCCTCTCGTTCATCAATGATTGCTTCAAACTCCAAAAGTTCTCCATCAATTTCTCCAATTACATTATTTCCTTCGCCATCTCGGTTATTATTGGCAACGTCACCATTTTCCACATTGTCTCCCAAAAGTGCTATCACTTGGCCCCCACCAGGATTTATCGGTGATTCAGGTAAAGAATTATCTTCATCACAGCCCAAACTAGAATCACTTTCAGTGAACAGTTCTTCAACTTGTTCTGGTGTTAGATCCATATCCATGGTTTGTTCTGAATTTGAGTTTGGATAACCACTATCACCGGCTTTGCTTATACTTGCACTATCTTGTTGACATGCTAAAATATCACAGCTGCTTCCTCTTTGTAACTCTTCAGCTGAAACACTCTGTCTTGATCCTGGACATGAATGACATTTTGGTATTTGGCTTTTCAAATTTGTAAAACTAATATTGTTTTCTGATGGAGACAAACTATCTTCTGATTCATTTAAATCACTAGCACTAATTGCACTTTTAAAAGATGGTATGGGGCCGTGGTTTGGAAAATGTTTTACAATTGGCATTGGTGTATAAAATGTTTCAGAATCACTTTCGTCACTACAACTTTTATACACTTTTGATACATCAGTTCCAGAAACAATACTGTCATTAATACAATCTGATAAACACGAAAGATTTTTACAACTATAGGCATCAGGCTCACTTTTTTTACTTGGAGTGTTTAAAGGTGTGTTTGAAGTCTGCTGAACATCATGATATGAAGGCAATTTGTAAAGTGCATTTGGCTTTGGAATAGGACTACATACTTGTGTGTTTGAACTTGAGTTTTGTTCTTGTGTATGACCCGGAATATTTAAATGAGGTAAGTATAAAGAACTTTGATTAGTAATATTGCTTTCTGGTGATATATTCAAAATGGATTTATTTTCTAAAGTAGTGTCATTCTCACTGTCTAACTGATAAGTTAATGTTTCATCTGCAATATTTGTAGAAGATTCAATTTCTTCAATTGTATTGAAAAGACGGTCAATGATATCCACAGAATTTTCTGGTAGCTGTTCAGTATCCCATGGTTTTCCACATTCTAAATCATCCCAATTTTCTTCTATAGGTTTGTTTGGTTCTGATAATTCATAATTATATTCCTGAACATTATTTTCATCCCAATCAGATATCTCATCTTCAGATTCTGGATATTTCACCATTAAGTTTCCATTATTTGATTTGACTATATTCCAGTTTGCTTTGACCAATATATCTCTGTAAAAAACAAAAATATTAAAATTAAAAGAAATTTATCAATAGGAATATTACTTTAAAAATTAAAATAAAATCATAAGACTGTAGTTGTACAAGGTTTTATATATAAATATGTGCAATTTGTATATTGAAATATATATGTCGATTCACCATGTTAATTTAGATTTTTATTATTATTATCACTTCTATTATTTGTTTATTATGACTGTATTCATTATCATAACGAAAGCAAGTGAAATTTACGTTTATAACCTAAAAAGTGTTGAGAGCTAAAAACATTGACAAATGAAAAGACAGTGACAGATAGAGTGACTAGCTAGCACAAAAAGAGACTACCAAAAAAGTGTGTTAAAAACAAAAATCACAGAGTTCAACAAGGACACTGACTTAATACACATAAATGACTTTTAAAAAGGTGAAGAATGTTGAAAATATATAAGGCAGTGGATTCCGGAGATCAACTCCAGTTGGGTGATAAGTCCTTCTTCAGATTGACGCCGGGCAAACACCATGTCGAGTGGATAAGTTATACATCCAAATGGTTCAACATACATGCAAGATGGCCACGCGTTAGATAAAGCAGAACAGTAATAATTTCAAGAATTCAAAATCATAAAGTGTGCGATATTAGTCATGAAAAAATAAGTGTCTGTGTCAGGTATTTATGACAATTATTTTTTAAAAGCTCTCAAAGAACATTTGTAAAAGGACTTGATAAGATAGATAATATTTTTAGATTTAGGCTAAGTGAATCTAATATTTCTTTGATTTCATGTTTAAATGTTTAATAAATTCAGAGTTTTTTTTTTTTAAATGGAAAAGGACAAATTTCTTATTATATCACCCACCATCCCTCAAATACCCTTCAAGCATAGACTCACACCCCATAAAAAAGGTAATATTGCTAATAAAATATTAAAGTCAAACTTAAATTCATTTCATTTAAAATTCAATCAACGTAAATTCCTATTTTATTTTTTTATTATTTTTTGTAACAGAAAGGTTGCAATTGTCTTCACTTTATACAAGTTAGACTAATGAAGACAGGAGTAATCTAGCTCATGTACACAAAATGATAATAACTAGTGATAGTCAAAATGATTCTTTTTATTGAATTGAATCATTTTAATGAATTCACTTAAAAGGAACAAATAATGGATTGATTCATTTTGTTCAGTTCAGCTGATTTAGCATATTTTCTTACTCTTGCCTTCCTTATAGAGTATATTTGTCCACAGCGTTTTGGGCAAAGTCAAACTTGGCGGTTATATTCGTCTACAGCGCGGGAAGGGTTAATATTGTAAAGTACATGGGAGGTTTTATCAGAAATCTAAGACGATATATAAAACGTACTTCTAGTTTTATTTGTATACTTATCTCATAAAAATGTATGGTTAATTATTTGGAGTCACATTTTGATTTACTTGACTAATCTTAGTAACTACAGGTCACTTTCATTTACTTTTATTCAAAACATTAAGTTGCACTATTGTACAATGATATACAATAGGTAATTATTCCTACATATCATTATTTTACTTTATAGATATAAAAGTAATAAAAGTAATGGAAATACAAACTTAGTGAAGTAAAATTCAAATTAATAATAAAGATGTTTTTCCTTAGAGGCACAAAACTCTAAAATTGAACCAATTGTCTTTGAATACGATAAGAAATAATCATAGCAGAATCCAAACGATGACTAAGCTACTGTGTCCTACTTGGGTGTGTTCATTTGAATCAGTTATTCAATGAGTGGGCTGGTTTAAACCAACGATATTGTTCGGTTCACCAATTGAATCAATTTATTTTCCAAGTAATGAATGGATCAATTGATTCATCTAATCTGTTGATTCATTCAAATATAACAAACTGTTCATGACTCTCACATCACTACTACTAGCACTGCTAGTAAACTAACCTGTACAACTGGGTTGTAGGTTCTAACTGTACCACGATAACCACTCTGTATTCATTAAGGATAAAAAGAATTTAAACCTAACTAAGTCCAATGTAAATCATTCTTTGTTTCAACTACCCCATTAATTTTCTTATATTTTCACTAATTTTTTAAAAGAACTCACAAACTCAATGATGAAACTCCTGGTTGTATTACTCCGAGAAAATATTGTTAAACACAAGAAATAGAACAGAAGTTTTAAGCTATAAGCAATGGACAGAAATAAGATTAGGTTAGGTAAATTTAATCTAAGTACCTGGTACTTTCTTATACCTAAATATTTGCTGATGAAGGCAGATTATTATTGGTTTTGGGATTTTTTTTGTTATAAAAGTAGGCATGGTTAACTGCCAAAAACATACTCAACAAATAAGAATAACTTTATGGACTAAATTAAGAATATATTCTCAAACATATTTTTGAGATGCTAATCAAGAGATCTATGAAATATTTTGAAATACCTACAAAAATATTTAAAATTATAAGATTACGAAAAACAAGCTAACCTTATTTATTGGATAGAATTGCATGAGAATCAACTGAAGGTTTTTTTGAATTATTGAAAATGCTTATTTGTCTTCAATTTTGACAGTTAAATTTCAAGATGGAAGTGAAAACTAACATGTATTTTTGAAAGTTATGTGTTTTTCAGTTAAAGTTTGAGGCTTTTCATTGCTTAAAATGAGATGTTCGACTTTGTCTCATGGTTTTCAGTAACATTTTAGTTGTAGCAGAAAACTAAAATTTGGTATGTATGTAGTTCCTGTAGTGAAAGACTAAAGTCTTGTGTTATGAGGGGAGTGATGATGAGCTTAGCATAAAAGGTTTCTCCTAGTAAAACTAGTTTGGTATGAAGTATGTGAACAAAATCTGATTAAACACATTTGTAAAGTAACTACAATAATATCCATTGCAAGAATAGTAAAATTAAAATAAGTGTTTTTAAACTGTGGCATACTAAAAGCTAAAAATATGGACGAAACATAAATCTGTTTGTTTATATACACTACAAAATAACTGACAACATGTTTTGTGTGAACTTTGTGTCTTGATTGATGTAATTAATTTGATTTAAACATAGATAAATTTATTGTAATTAATGCTACATTAAATATCAAATTACTGTCCTTCTTATTAAAATTTAATGGTTTCTATCTAAACAAAGTTTTTTATAAACAATAACGAATAAATATGTTTTGTTTAGTAAACAAACAACAAAATCAGTAGCTATTTCTACTGAAATCAGTACAGTACAATCTTGATAATCCGACATATATGGGACCAGACGATCGCCGGATTACCGAAAATTCCGGATTATCAGGAGTGATAGAAAAAACATAACAATTTTACAGATATTACTGTAATACATTTTTATTTCAGGAAAAAATAATACATTTTAGAAAAACTACACACATTTAGGCTATGAAAAATAATTATCGATTGTTTTTTGTTTCTTTTATTTATAAATTTTATCAAAAACACACTCTTGTAACCGTTTAAGCACCAGAACATCATCACTTGCGATGCATTTTCTTCTGCTCATTGAGTGCAGACATTGAGAGCATTGAATGCGCTGCTGTTGGACATAGTTCTCCGAAATGAAATCTCCAAGTCATTAGATTCGTCATCCGGGGATTGAATTTGGCTGAAGATCAAGACTGCAGTCTGCCACTTTGAGAGTTAGTTTGTTTTTTCAAAAAATTAATTATTCCATAATTTTGTTTTATTATATCAGAAAGGAGCGATTTTTTGTACTTAATTTTTATTTGCTGGATGATATTTTGGTCCATGGGCTGCAAGAGTGGTGTCGTGTTTGGAGGCATGTAGAGGACTTGAATTTGCCTATCTTCGGAGTGTAAATCCTCTTCTTTGGGGTGTTCAGGAGCGTTATCCAAAAGAAGCAAAGCTTTAGGAGGCAAGTTGTGGTCTTTTGAAAATTTTTTTACAGGCGGTATAAAATCTTGCTTGAACCATTCAGTAAAAACATCACGGGTAACCCATCCTTTGGTTTGGTTTTTATATGTGACTGTAAGTGAGATACGTTTTTAAATGCCCTCGGTTGCTTGGCTTTTCCTACAACCAGTAACGGAAGTTTGTTTGTGCCCGTGGAATTTGAACAAGGCATGAATGTCAATCTGTCTTTTGATATTTTTCTTCTTGGGGCACTTTCTTCGGAAGAGTGTACAAAGGTCTTATACGCTAACATCCTCCAGAATAATCCACTTTCATCTACGTTATAAACTTGCTCTGGCAGAAGAACTAATTCGTGGATTTTTAATTCAAATTTATTCTGAAAAGGTTCAACGGCCGAAACATCACTAGATAATTTTTTGCCCGTGACAGTTAAAAAAACGAATCCCAAATTGTTTTTTAAAAATTATCAAGCCAGCCATCGTTAGCCCGAAAATCATCCTTTTTCATTATTTTTTTGTAAAAATATCTTGCTTTTTCACGAAGAATGTCACCCGATAGTGACGAGTGCCTGGCACGCTCTTGCATAAACCAAGTGAATAAAGCATTTTCCATTTCAGGAAACTCACCTGTTTTAACTGTCTTTCTTCCCTTCAAGCCTCCCTCAGCAGACCTAACGTATTCTATGATTTTATCACGGTTAACTTTGATGTCGTAGATGGTGTATCTTCCAATGCCATAAGTCTGTGCCAGGTTTGCTGTGGTTTCTCCTTTATCCAGTTTATTAATTATCTCATATTTTTACTTAAATTTAAAGTCACGTGCTTTCGTTTAGTCGACATTATGTACATAAATGAACTATGTACAGTATATAAACACACAAAAAGTACACACACTATAAACACAATATGTACACTAATAAAATAAACAAGGTTTTAAACTGCAAAATGTTATAAACGAAAGAAAAGGTTGTAAATAAACGAAACAAAAGATTGAAAACGTTATAAACGAAAGAACTACACTGTAATGAAATGAAGAGGCAGACTGAATGGGTTGTTAGGGAAGAGAGGAGGGAGGGAAGCGCAGATGTTTGTTAACATCAGGCGAAGGTCACGTGTTTCTCGATTATTGAACGCCTGATTATTGAACGTGCCGGACTAACCAACCGCCAGATTATCAAGATTATACTGTAGTTTGTTTAGTACTTCTTGTGTATGACATGTAACAAGGAAAGGTATGAAACAAGATAAGAAAATAAATAGACAAATATTTAGAAGGATGTTTACTTTGAACTTATACTAGAAGAATATTATAAGTAGTTTGTTTTCGATCAAAACAATTAATGATTTGTAATAAGAAAATTTAAGACATTTCCTATACAGAAGTATATTTGTACTTAGAAAATTAATTGGTAAGTGCTAAATTAGACAAACTTATGGAAAGTAGAATTTATAGAAAAAGATATCAAGAAAGTACTATTATGTTTTCCAAGCAATATTTATGAACTGTACATTTTTTTAATGGCATATACTTAAAGGCTGAAATCAACATTCAGAATATAATGAAATATATAAAACTCTCACCTGAGTCTAACCAAAGAAAGACACTTAATATTGGAAAGAACATCATTTAAAGGTATTTCATTCCTATCATAGTTTTTGTTCCAACTGTTATTGCGACAACGGTAAATATAACTTTCAGCTGAATCTAAGATTTTCTGTTCTTCACTCCTCATATCAATGTAAAATGGATACTCTGTGTCATGTATCAGTTTGTATTCTCCTTCCAGTTCCTACAATATAAAGATCAAACAAATTATCTTACATAACACAATGAAATAAAAAATATCTCATTACTAAATGATAACCACCACACATGAGGAAACATACAATCTTTGAAGTCAATAGCACCTTTTGTTCTTTGAATCGCATATAAAATTGTCACATAATGTCAAATGAAAAGACAAGATGATTCTAAATATTATTAAATGAAAATGCTTATTAAATCAAGATTTCTGAATGAAAAAGTGAAACCTCTATTATTCATAATATTTAGATTTAAACTGTAATTCAGAATGTGTTCATGACTGTGCTAAAAGTAAAAGCACAACTCGTTTTCTTTGTTTTAGATCAAATAGGGTTTTTTTTAGTTGGGTTTTAGTCCCCGGTTCGGGATCTCGGGTTTAACGATAGTCCGAGATTAAAAACTGGATTTATCTGGGTTTTAGGCTGCAGTTTAAAAATCGAGTTCAGGAGCTAGGGTTTAACGTTAGGCTAAGACTAAAGATAGTCCCGGCTCAAAAGTGGCAGAGATAAACTCGAGCTTAAAAAATCGGCTTCGGGAGTCCACATTGATTTAATCCCGAGTCTAAAAGATAAACTCGGTGGGTTCGGGAGACCAAGTTTGAGCGCAAAAAAAGATAGTCGGAGACTAAAAAAGAGCGATTTTAAGCTCCATCTTAAACCACTAGGGGCAGGTTTAAGTTGGAGTTTAACAAAATAATTGTATTTACATAATTATTTATCGTAATATTGCAAAAAGGGTTATATTTTCATCATCAAGATTAATTTCCACACACATTGGTAAACAAAATTTTCACATAAAAAAAATTTATTTTTCATAGTTTTTTACAGTGATTTCTAGAAAAACTGCTGTTTTACAGCTGTGGATAGAAATAACTTTCTTTATAGCATATATTATTATCTATATAAACTTATTCCAAAAATTTCCATTTGAAAGAACTCATAATAGGAACTTCGTCTGTAAGGGGGGCATACACATATACTTTACGTAATTGCATTACCCCTTACCCCTTAACGTAACATAACCGAGTAAAACAATCTTTTTATGTCATTTTGAGCGTAATTAGGCAAGTACTAAAACAATTGATGCCATTTTGTATGGTCAGTCGTGTTTTTACATACAAAACAAATAAACAGTCCTTATTCCGTGACGCGTCCCTCTCATCACCTCGTGAACGACTGAATACAGGTGTCACCTGTCCTGTTGAGCGCAGTCGTAAATGGTCCTTTTGAAATTTTATCATATTTTACACCTTATGTTTATGATTGTTAAACTTTATACTATTGATATTCTATAGAAAATGTAACAAATAAAATTTTATTGTTTGAACTGGATTGATATTATTTTTTATTTTTTACCTCAAAATTAACGTTTTTCCTTTTGGCAACTAAGGTTATTTTTACTGTTTTCTTTTATTGTCTAACAAAAAGTCAAATTAAATCTAAATATGATACTATTAGTCAAAATTACGTTTATGTATTGAACTTTTACCATTAATATTTCAACATACTTAAAAGGAAAATACAATGGCGAAAGAAATACACTTTTATATAAATACGTATGAAATGTAATAACAAGTTAATAATATAATAGTTTTACACACCAAAACAATGTTGTAATGAAAGTCTGTTCTATCGAAATACATTAAATGTGATATGAGTAGGCCATATTTATCACATATCTAAAGACGTCTTATTGACTAAGAAATAACTTACAGTAAAACAAAGAAGATTTCAACTATTTTTAAAACTTTTCTGAAAGTTACAACAATATTTAAAACTGAAACACGTTAACACACACAGTCAACTATCACACAGAAAGCTGCAGCTGTTACCAGCCAGGGTATTGCAGTGTTCTTCTGTAGAGTGTAGCCATGACAGTTTAGCTACAAAGCTAGTCCGTCATATTAAGAACTACATCTTTACTATATTCATTCCATTTCATTTTGGATGTAAAATGATCTATTTTATAAAAAAACTAAATGTATAAATGAAGTCAACAATATTACACAATCACACAGAAATAAAAGTATATTCATGGGAGTTTAACAAGTTTTAACCATTTAACTACTCGTACAATTTGTATTACATTATATAACATTTGAAGTGTTGTAACAACTATGGTTATCTCTTTGTGTCAAGAGTATCATGCAATACACGTCTCTGAATCTTGGCTCAAACCAAAAGTTTTTTCAGCTGATGTCTCATTATAATATGGTTATATTATTTTTCAAAACGATTGTATTAGTAGAAACAGTGGAGGAGTGGCAATCTTTATAAAATTAGTGATCTTGCCTAAGCTTCTTTATTGTTCTGATCAGCAAAATTTGGCTAGGCCAGAATTCATGTTTGTTGAACATAGGTTGACTGATGCTAAAATCCTCCCAGATTGGTTTTTTGAACGAATTTGAAACCGTGTTGTTATATTCCATGCCCTCATACACACATGTCATTGTTGCGGGTGACTTTAATACTAAGGCAACACACTTTACAAACACTTCTGGATATCATGGCTGTAAGTGACTTATCTTTATCTCATACTGTACATTATGAGCAGGTTCCTGCCCCAGAGCTCTCCTTACAGCTTTTATCTTCTATATATATAAAAATGAATTGCTGTTCGTTAGTCTCGCTAAAACTCGAGAACGGCTGGACCGATTTGGCTATTTTTGGTCTTAAAATGTTTGTAGTAGTTCATAGAAGGTTTATACGTAAAGAAAAGTTTGAAAAGTTTCCCGAAAAAGTTTCAAATTTGGAAGAAACTGAACAGCATTTATTGTATGAACTCAAAACCATAGCTTACAAAAACAGCTGTTCGTATAAAAAGCTTATGTTTGTTTACATGTATTACCATAGCAACATTACTTAGCAAATTTATAATCACTTTAATACTCTTCAAAACCAACAGATTTTTAAGGTTAGATTGAAAAACTATAAACAAACACAAATAAAAATGCTTACAGAATTATAATTCAACTCAAACATTGGTTATTAAATATCTATATAGGCCTACTTAGAGATATGCTGCTTAAAATATTGTTTATTTAAAATATATCATAACTATGAAGTTTTTAATACTTTTCAAAACATATTTTCGCTATCAATAATAATAATAACAAACAAATTATTTAACACCATGCATAACCATAAACATACACGAGTTTAAACATATTTTATTGAAAACTAAACAAACCATCTGAATTAAACTAAATGCCAATAAAATATCACATTCGTAGCTTTATTTTGATATAAGTATACTGTATATTGTATATTTAAATACTAAACAATATATATATCTTATACTAATTAGGCCTATACATTTAAAATTACAAACTCTATTTGAACCAGTTTGTTACATCCTAAATTAACGCGGATGTTACAAAGTGATTCAAATATCTTTTCTACGACCCCCAGCTAATTTAAACCATCGCTAAGAAAGGGTTAAAAGAAATTCGAAATTTTAGGGTGGTTTGGGGAGGTGGATAAAAGTTACTAAAAATCCCTATAAGAACGAATTGGAATGAAATTTGGTACGTAGCTTCCTTTAAGGCCGTAGGTGCTCGCAACATTGTCAATGAAATTAAGTGAAAGTCAAACTTAGTAAAAACTATAAATTAAAACGATATATTTAAAGCTTTTTCATGTTAGATAGTAGTTTACAGGAATACAATTTTCAGTGCTTTCCTAAATAGCGTAGACTTTTTTTCATGACCACAGTAGGATATGCACAGGTATTCAACGAACACTTAAAAAGAATTACAATTACGTCAATAAGACTGAAAATACCAACAACCACGGGCAACGCCGTATGGGTCAGCTAGTATGATATAAAAGTTGCAAAGTCACCATTGGAATTAATATTTCATAGAAATTTTAAAAACACTATCTCTGATAATTTCTTGATCGATGTTGTTGCTAAGCTTTGGGATACAATAAATGATTTCAGTAATGTTAACGAAATGGTTAAAGAATTTAATAATATGTTATTGGATATTTACGATAAACATGCCCCAATTGTAACTACATAAATTAGGGATGGGTCGATTCTCGAATTTATCGATTCCGATTCCAAGAAATCGATTCTTGATTCTGATTCCAATTATCATAATTGTAAAGGGAAGTAAATATTGTTATTTAATTTTAACTGCATGGTTTTCAGACTTTAATGTTATTAGTTAATATTGTTATTGAACTAAGAGGAACTTGCATTCAACTGCCGATTTAGATTCATTAAAAAATGTATAAATTCTTTTTCATTATACTACACCGAAAAAGCTGTTTTCTATACCTGTGCACATAGACGTAGAAAACACAGACGTGCAAGTCCTTATTTTCCGTGCACAATACTGTAAAATCAGCCGTCTAGGGATCAGTAAATTTACCGTTCTCCAGCTGATTTAAAAAATAAGAATAAACGTATCAGTTTTAAGTAAACAGCTGATTTCTACCGTTCTCCAGCTTATTTTACAAATAAGAATAAACATCAGTTTTATGTAAATAGCTGATTGATTTTGTCAATGGAAATATAACAGAAAAATCAAACAAGTTTAATCGTTTTTTTTTTTAATAATAAAAAGATGTTTTGATTAAAAATATGTTTCTTTTTCGGTGTAGTTTAATGATAAATGTCGTATGTAACTCATCCGGTAAGTTTTTCCGTGCTTGCACATGAAAATCCCGCACTCGGCTGCGCTTCACCCGGGAACTATCATGCTCACACGGAAAAACCCTATTTACCAGGCTTGTAACGTAATATACTATTAAAGAGTAGGGATATGGATAACTTAAGAACAGAAAAACCATTTAAAATAAACATCAGTAGGGAAAGATGTATAATATTCTTAATTTGATGTATGTAGACATTTTTCCCAGTAAAATGTTTAGGAAATTGCTTCCTTTTTTAAGTAAACGCTTCTTGTTTTATTTTTGTCAATGCGTAGGCTGTTATTTGTACACAAGACAAGTCAGGTAGGCTCAAGGTCAACCAGTTATGGATTCATTTCTTATTGTGTATATAGAATTAGGGTGTCTACTGTGACGAAAACTAACACATTTTACAGATCGGTAACGAAAGTTTAAAGTAATAATTCTATTTGTTTTCGATCGGGTAATACATTTTGGACATTTTTGGGACTTACATTGCCTGTGATTTATGATTTTTGTAGGAGTCCCGACGGAATGCCTTTGTTTTACTTGTTATTCATTCCCAAAAATAGCAACATTTAATTTCCACTTTTTCCGAATTTTACAACTGTCATTTAAATTATATTTTCGAGGACCTTAGCCATTGTAATTTAAATTAAGGGTTATGCCGGTGTTTTCTAAAATTAGCGCTAATAATATTCGGCATCGTATTTTTTTGTCGACATTCGTCATTTTATTTTAAATAATATTTCACCAATGGTAGTTCATGTTCATAAAATTGGCGCAAATTGTATTCGAGCACCAATTTTTTGCGGGCATTCACTGTGGTACTTACATTATTTTTTAACGCTATTGTATTTAACGCATTGTTTTTAAAATTGGACTAGGTTAATTGTATTTGGGTAACAATTTCTTTTACGAACATTCCATTGTTTTCGGGAGTAGGTTTATTCGCGGACAATACGCTGTTGTATAATTGCGATTGAATGCCAGCGTTTTATAAAATTAGTGTTAATAATATTCGGACGTCGCATTCTTTTGAGCACATTCGGCATTTTATTTTAAATAATATTTCACCAGTGGCATAAATTTGGCACAAACTGTATTCGGACATCGATTTTTTTGCGGGTATTCACTGTGGTACTTAAATTATGTTTTTTAACTGATATTTCATAAATTTTCCTAATTGTATTCGGGTTTTGTCATCTTTCGTGAAAACTCACTATGGTATATTAAATTACATTTTAACGCCAATATTTCATGAAATTACTGCTAATTGTGTTCGGGCGTTAATTTCTTCCATGAACATTCCGTTTTTTGTTGATAGGTGTCGGTATCGACCCATCCCTAGTTTGCAAACACACAAAGTAATTGCTAATAACGGCTAGAAGTAACGGTACGGCTACTTTGGCTACTCTTACTTTGGTGCAGTGTAGATTCTTCTAATACTTCGTATTGGAATGAAATGGGATGTAACGACTAATATAACAAGGAAATATAAACCGAGGCCATGGCAATCGGCGTACCGAACGTATTTGCAGAGATTGGTGGTGGCCGGGCTCGGAATCGACTCAATGCCGATTCCAGTGCCGAGAATCGGTGGAATCGAGAATCGACCCGTCCCTAACATAAATGTATAACTAAGAGTACAGCTCCATTTTTTTTTTAATGATATACGACTTCTAATAAATCAGTGTGGTTCAGCTTATCGTAAAGCAAGGAAAACTAAAAATATTAACATCACTAAGCATTATCTTAATCTTAGAAATAAAGTAAAGCAGCAACTAAGAAATGCTAAAATTAGGTATTCTTATGCTTTTCATATTAAAAATACCTTATCTGCTGCTTTACAGCGTGGAGTTAAGGATTAGGTATAGGAAAAATACAGTCATCATTCGCTAAACGTGCCAAATGAAGAATTCAATAATAATTTCGTAACTACAGATGAGTCTATAAATAATGTATGGTGTTTCAAATTAGGTTTATAATTTCTCTCCAGCTCAGACACTGGTGTGAGTAAACGAATTATTGCTTCTACTTTGTCTATTATTATACTACTAATTTGTTTAATTTATCTTTAACAACCAGTGTTTAGCCGCTTATCTGAAAGTCCGCTCTAGTCCGTCCTATTGATAAAATATCCCAATCTTTATGTCCGTCCGATTGTAGACCTATAAGTATATTGCCAGCTTTATCTAAATGTTTCGAACATATAGTGCAACAGCAATTGACTAACTACCTTGAATCAAATAACATACTCAGTCCATTAAAATCTGGATTTCACAATGGTAATAGTTCCACCACATCTCTGCTTCGGGTAACGGATGATGTTAGGTCAGCAATGGATCGGAGACAACCTATTATCCTTAATTTATTAAGATTTTTCTAAAGTTTTTGATTGCGTAAATCACTCATTACTTTTAGGCTAGTTAAATTAAGAAATGTGGTATTGGCACCTATGTTCATTGCATGAGAACAGTTTTATCTTTCTGGAAGAAATCAGTGTGTTGGTGTTGGTGATGATAGGTCAGGTTGGAAGGATGTCTTTAATGGAGTTCTACAGGGCTCAGTCTTCGGACCTTTACTATTTAGTTTGTAGATTAATGATATCCATTCTGTTCTAAAATACTGTAAATTTCATCTATAAGCAAACGATTTTCAAATATATCTTCACTTTAAAATAGGTGATGTTGACAGAACAGTGGAGAATATGAATTATGATTTGGAAAATATTATCATGTGGGCTAAGAAAAATGGACTTTTAATCAACAGAGCTAAGACAAAACCGATAATTAATTTTAGGATATTCTCAACAACTTAATAAAACAGACATGACGACGTTCCCTAGAAATCAGTTTGACAATGACTTCTTGGACTACTATGATAAAGTGAATGATTTGGGACTAACTAGGGACAGTAGAAAGACTTGTAATGATTATGTGATGGAGACTTGTAATAGGGTTTTTGATAGGATGCACTCCTTGAAAAAATGCAAGACTGCTTACCGCTCCAAACTAGAGCATAAACTAATAAAATCCTTAATATTTCTTTACTTTGCTTACTGTGCCATCGTGATAAATGACATGTCTGTAGTTCTGGTCAACAAATTGCAATGGTCACAGAATTACAGTATACAAGTTATTTTTAGTTTAATTCACGATTTTCATGTAACTCCTTGTTATAAAAAACTTAGTATCGTAAAACTTAACAATTTGCGATTGTTTCAAATTCTGATTACTCTCCATTTGGTCGTATTTATTTGGCTGAAAAGTTGGTTTTCCCCTCTCAGATATCAGTGCCAAGAGACTAGAAGAGGTTCCACTTTGCTTGGTACACCGCTGCATAGAACCACAATGTTTATAAATCTTTTACTATGTCTGTATGCAGCTTGTGGAACTTACTTTCACAAGCAATTAAATCTGTTCCAGTTAAATCCTGTCCACTTTTCAAAATTGCTTTTTAGACTTTCTTGTCAAGTAAAATGGATCAAATGTGTGCCTTGGGGTGTGTTGGAATTATTAGTTTTTTTATTATTGTAAATTGGTATTATGTATGAATATGCTTTTGTGTGTGTGTGCCAGTGTATGTTTAAATAAATATACAATTTTGTATAGTTAATATTTTGTGTTTTAAAATGTACAATTCAGCTTACTGTTCATTTAAATATAATTTTCTGTTAGTTATTATTTTTTTCTTGTTTTCTTTTAAACTGTTCAATGTATTTTATTTCAGTTTGATGATTGTTTTAAATTTAATTGTCTGTTATTTTTTTTCTTGTATTATTGTTATATTTTTATGTATGTATTATAATGTAATTATGTACAATGGGGTTAGGTGGTAGAGAGGACTGGACAGTTCTAACCTCACTCTACAAAAACAAAGGCAATACTATTCGAAGAGTCTGCCTGACAATCAAAAGTGTTATAACAAAAATGTCCATGTAAATAGTATGTAGAAAACTCACAACATTCTAATCAGTCATGTTGGGAACCTCTATAAGTGAAAAAATAGATCAAATTGTATATTTTGGGGGTACATTTAAATACTCAGAAGTTTTTTATAACATAACACTTATAAAAAGACTAGGAACTGATTCTTACAGATAATTTTATCCCCATTAAGACGAAACAAATAAATCACATAAACTTAATTGAATATACTGTATAATTTTCTTACTTTATTATCAGCAATGTCCACAGTTGTTTTAGATTCAGTTTTCCTTACAAACAGTGCCATCTGTGAACAGCATCCCAAAGCTTCTGTCCCTTCAGGTCCCTCACCAATGCCTTCAAATGTCACTTCATAATCAGAGTAGCGAGAAACGAGGTTGTTAGCCCTACAAGATCAATACATATACATTAGTATTTACATATAATTGGATAATATCTGTAAAACGAAGGCATAAAACTTAGAACTGAACAGAGAAGAGCCTTAATTTCTTTATTAGTGTTCAAGCTTTTTGGCAAGAAATGTAATTTACAAAATATAGCCTCAGTTTTATGAAAATTTTAATCTGTAAGATTAGTCAGAAATTCTTCTAACCTGCTAGAACTTGTCAGAGGTTATGGTAGAAGAAAAACCAAATTTAGGAAATTGGAAACAAGAAACTATTGTTAGATTTCCCAGTCAAAAGCAGTATCCTTGTGTAGCAAGACTGTCAATAAGATGTATATGATATGTAAGCAAAGTAGCTATCTAATCTCTTGTAGAGTGAGTTCGCTGTGGACTGTTTATATTACAAGACCTGATTGTTTGAAGTAATTTAGCTCCTACTAAAATTTAACCCAGCAGTTATCGCTTATCAATCTAAGACTGGTATCTATCACTGTTGCATTGAATCTGCTACTACTAGCTGATTTGATTGTAAGTTGAAGGAGTGTGGCAAACATCCATGCTCCAGCCGACATGCAGCTAATATGTATACTTCCGCCCCACGGTTTGTTGACTGTGAAGTCAGATCGCAACAATAATTACATGTTTAAAGAAATTATAATACAAGTTTATCAAACATTTACCAGTTCTTTTTTATAAAAAAAAAATATATAAAAAAGTTATTTTTAAGCTGTCAGTCAGATAGTCAATCAATTTTATAATTGTTCTATATCCTCAATTTTGTTGAAATTTTCATAACATTAGAGGAATATTAATCTGAGTAGATCATGTTTATGATTCATTTATTTTTTAGTATGAGACAAAATGCAACAGAAAATTATAATACAAATGGTACACTTTATTACATTACAAATATAAAAAGGAACAAAAATGTTTTACCATTTCAAATTCCAGATAAACAATTCCTTCTTTCCTATTGAGACTATCTTCCCCAGTAATAAAAGGGAATGGTTTTCATGAAATATTATTTAAGTGAAAAAAAGTAAATGAAGCAATAAAAAAGGCTTAGTAAGCATTAAAATATATAGCTATAGTTTTGAATTATACACTTATTGTACAAAGGTTATTTATTTGATAGTTAATGGCAAAAATATTTAGGAATATATGACTGTTTAGCAAAGTGGTTCCCAACCAGTGGTCCGCGAGAGTCTCATGAGTAGTTCATGGGAGAATCCAGCATCCCACACAAAAAGTTTGTCAATAAATGGAGATTTTGAAAGCGATGTGCAAAGAAATATACGGGGCGCATACATCCATCATCCAAGCTGTTGACTATCAGCTGTTGAATTAAAATCTCTTTACAATAATAATTATTAAAATATGATACAAAACTATTTTCATAAATTGTGTTTAAATGAGGCAAATGCACAATGAACTCTCACCAACAACAGAAAGACACAACCTCTATCTGAGCTCTATCACATGAACTTCATGGTTCAGTCTGCGCGTGCCGCACAGTTATGTGCTCTCACTGGCTACCAGTGCTGAGTGTGTAGTCTTGCAGAGCAGAGAAGTGTGATTTATTTCGGTAGCTGTTGCTGTTTTGTTTTTGCGTATTTGTACTTTTTCTGTCAAAAAAATGGCACAAAAGCGGAAGTATGACCAGTGATTATATCAAATTCTGATTTACAGCAAAAATATTTTCCAATGAACCTGTCAAGAGTGTTTGTATAAGTCGCCGGTAAAAATGCTTAACATTTTTTATAATGCCCTGATCCATTGGCTGTACAACTGAAGTCATGTTTGGGGAGGGGACAACCGTAACGTTGTTCATAAGTGGGATAGAATTATGCGCAGAACAAGTGTCGATAAACTAGATGATTGTTCTGTTCTGTTTACTAAAGGTTTTATCGAGATTTAACAACATACAGAGATTGGGCAGAGCATCAATCGACAAACTACAGTATCGTTACCTAAAGAATTCTCGGAATTCAAAATTCTTGGAAGCCGGTACCGCGTCTAGAATTACAACATGAGTACAAACAATAGCGGATAGGCTATGTGTGCCCCCTATCTACCTGACAGTGACCTATTTATTCAGCGATCCCTTTCACACCACAAGATTTTATTTTTAGTGTTGATAAAAAAACTTCGAATTAAAGAAGTTGACTTCGAATTATCCATAATTTTTTTACATTGATATCTTATAAAGTTCAAGGTACCGAACCGAAACTTTGAATTAATGGTAATTTTGTATTAAAGATGTTCGAATTATCCAAGTTCTACTGTACTTATGTTTTACTATACTGTGGAAATGGCCTGCTCTAGACTAAGGATAGAGCCCTGAAGAGACATTGTCTAGGCTGCTCGACCTAAGGTCTTCAATCCCCTAAAATCTCTAAAACAATTTTATTTATCTTTATAGTTGACTGAAAATGTCACTATTATTTTATATTTTGTAAGTAAATAAAAACCTTCGTAATACAAATTCACTTGAACTTAAGTTTTGTTCGCTAAATGTTAAATGGTTGTTCATTTGTAATTTCACAAATTAAGCCTCTTGAATATAAATCTGTGACATAACTAGGATTTACTACAAGTTACAATAAAGTAAGCTGTATGTCCAATATTTTACTTTATTTTTCTGGTGATATGTCTTTTAATCTGTACCTTATTATTTTAGATACAAGTACTAACATAATTCTAAGTTTGTTATTATTTAATTATTACTAATTATTCGGATATTTGCCATCATTTATGTGTTCAAATCAATACATGACTTTTGACATTCTGAGTTATGATCTTGGGTCTGCCAACACTTGTATATTTGCTGTGTTTTTTACCATTTTTTATGTTTTGACTTCTTAGTTCTGAGATGCACTACAATAGTTGTTTAAGATTCATAGGCCTAGAATTCTAAGCTTATGTTCCTGTAGTTTTAGTCCCTTGATAATGGTAACTGATTCATATTCCCAAAATGTTGAGTATTTCTTTTATTTTAAACACGTAAATGATGACAAATGTCTGAATAATTAATAATAACAAAACTAACACTAAGTTTAACAGATAAATCATTGCATTCATTCAACTACACCTAATAATTTACCCTGTAATTATATCCCTTTAAATTTTGATATTTGTGATACCAAAAATATTTAACCAGTTCCACTGGTAGTATAACATAACACATAAAAGTTAAAACTTTACTGGTAGAACATATCAAAATTTGTAAATGTATTTTCATTGTAGAACCCAACTGTTACTCAAAGCAAGTAAACCTAACTTACCAATCTTCAAACTGATTTCTTGTCCATTCAAATTTGTGATCATCGTGGCGGAATCCAGAGAAATTAGGAAATAGAATATTGAAGTCTGCGTTTGGAGTTGTAAACAATGCCACTCGGGGTTGCATAAAACCAAAGATAGTAAATGGTAAGCCTTCCAAATCATCAGGATAGAGATGTTCAATTCTAAAATTGTTTAAAAACATATGATGTTCATATATATTCATAAGCAGGAACAATATAAATAAAAGTCCAGCTAGATTTTCATAAAGAGGAAACAATATTAGGTTATCATAAGATTATCTTTTACATAATCTGTGTGAGCAGCTTAAAACTGCCACACGAAATAAACCCAAAACATTTAAATTTGTATGTCTGCAATAAAGGAAACTTTAATCCTATTTGATCTGATGACTATATTTTAACTTACGAGGTGTGATAAAAAAATACAGTGAATAATTTTATTACAAAATAGACTAATAAGCTTACATAGAATATGAATTAATTTCCATCAAACAACTGTCCTTGGCTAACGATGCACTTGTCCCAACGTTGAATCCATGACTGGAAGCATTTCTGGAAGAACTTTCAGCTACTTGGTCGTGGCCATCTCAATGTCAGAAGTGGTATCAAAATGTTTTCAATTTAGCACAATTTTTTATTTTTGGGAAGAGCCAGAAGTTACATGGAGCTAAATCTGGTGAGTAAGGTGGATGTGGACAGAAAGGGATAATTATGCTGGCAAAAACTCGTGTATCAAAAGCGACTTGAGGCACGGCGCATTGTCATGATGAAGAAGGAAGCCATTGGCCCATTTTTCTGGTCTTTTTCTTCACACATCGTTTCGCAAACGTTCCAATAATCCCCTTGTAAAATTCTGAGTTTCCAGTTGTTTTCCTTGGAACGAAGTGTGATCGCACTAACGAAAAAAAACAAAGATCATGACCTTGATGTTGGACTTTGACTGATGTGCCTTTTTAGGGTGAGGAGGAGTTACTGGTTTTCCATTGAGAACTGAATATTCATCTTGGGTCATAGCCATAAACCAACATCCATCTCCAGTTACAATTTTGGCCATAAAGTCCAATCTGCATGAAGACGATGATTCAATTCCGTGCAAACTGAGACATGATTTTCCATCTGTTTATCAGTTAAAAGTTTAGGAACAAATTTTTCACTCACTTGTTTCAGTTGCAATTTTATCGGTTGGTAAGCTCTCGAACAGTCATTCGCTTTTTTGAATGAACAAGTTTGGCTACTTTTCACGTTTTCATCTGTTTTTGAGGTTGAAAGATGCCCCGACCATTCCTCGTCTTCAACCAACTCATTTCCGCTTTTAAATCGCTCATACCACTTGCAAACCATACAGAGTTACCACATTATCACCATACACTACTTTTTTAATATTTCATGAGCTTCTTTGGCATGTTTTACAACTTGAAACAAAACTTAATGTTAATGTATGCTTCGAAATCCATGAGACATGGTAAACACAACCACACTCAAGCAACTTAGAAAGTTGACAAGTCAGAACGTGTTCAAATTGACACTGCCCTTCAAAACAGATCAAGCTATCAACGTATTACATTAAATGGATCTAAAGCATCAGTATTTGCTGCTATAAAAATACAATCAAAATTCTATTAATTCTTTTTCAAATAAGAGTCAAATTGGTTTTCGTTCAGTTTTTATTTAAAATGATTAATGTTTTAAATATACAACCTCCTGTGGACTTACACTTAACTAATATTTCAAATTACCAATATAGGCAATAAATTGCATTCATATCCAAAAGTAGTTTACTATTTTAAAATATTTAATATTCTGAAATATTTCCTGAAGTTTTAATAAATTGATACATAAGCCGGCCTCCAAAGTTTTAATCTTAAAGTTTTTGGGTAGTACCTATTATTCGATAAGTTGAGAATTGTAACGTTTGGCGTTACATTAAATAAATTTTGAAATTTATTTGTAAATAATAAACAATAATAAAGAATTACGGAATTTTCACTAAGTCAAAAAAAAAAAAATTAAAACAATGATGTGTGAATTTACTAATTAAAACTTATTTACTTTATTAATTTCCCTTACTTGAATTAATTATAACACTTGATTTACTAAAAATAAATAATAAAAAGAATCTAACCTCAAAATATTGTTTGTTTAGGGCCTACCTTTAATTTAATTCTGCTATTCACACATATGTTTAGACCTGTGACGTCACTCTGTGATTTAGCACATTGGCGGGAAACAACGTTGTGTAACATTGCCTAATCAAGATGGCGTCATTTCTCTTTGTACAGGCCTAGTTTACAATTATCAAGTTAACCAATTATTTTAATAAAATTATCTCGGTTGTGGGACGTCTGGCTGAATTAGTACTGACTGTTAAGTAGGATTGCGGTAAATAAATGATACCTAAGGCATTGCAACGAACGATCTAAAACGTTTAGTAGACATATTGTAGTACATTATACACATTGAAAATACCATCAATTACATGAAAAAATTCAACATAAATTTAAACAAATCAATATTCCAAAATACAATTTATGAAATAGTTACTAAGACACAATCAATCTAAATAAATTTCTTTACTTATGACTCTAGAGCAGACAAAAATGCACAAAATAATTTGAAGTTAATTTATCTTTACAATGTCCCCAAAACATTTTAATTGAAATGACAGTTTGTATTAGGGTAACTTGTTTACTAATTCATGCGCTTATTTGGGCCCAATATCACTGTTTTTAATCAATTTTTAACACTTTATCGTCGCACTAGTCTGGTTAGTGTTGGAGCACATGGACGACAAACACTTATCACCCCAATCCTTCGATATTACTCGCTGAACCTCTATTTTGTTATGTACAAACTTTGTACCACCATATAACTTTGCCATTTAGCAATAACTTTCTCCATAAAACTTTAAAATTCGAAGAAATCTTCTTAAATGTGTACAACGCACACATTAATTAATTATACATTTCACCATTATGCTAATAGTAGAAGTGGGGACCATGTTAAGTCTTTCTAAACACTGTTAAAAACATCAGATTTTATGCTCCTTGCTTTTTATATGTCTTACATATAATATTGTTTGTATATATGTAAATTTTGTATTTAAGTAAGCGCAACGTAACAGTCTTATTAAATTTAGTTCTAATAGCACTTTGTATATACTATTCTTGATTTTAAATGTTCTGATATTGTTCCTTTTTTATATTTTTCATTAAGTACATATATATTATATAACATACTATTTATAAAATGTTATGTCTGCTTTTATTTATATATAATTTATGTCTGTTCTTGTAACTAAATAAATTGTTATAATAATTTATTTTCCTTTAATTTTTTATTTGCCGTGTGTCCTTTATTATTATGTATATCATGTATTAGCCAAACTCCATTTTAAGCCTCCTCACTTTAACTATTCCTTCGCCTGCATTGGTCGCATATATTACAGAATTACCAGTAATTTTCTAATTAATTACACTTTAATATTTCTGGCAGGCACTAGAACTCTACTTAAATATTTAAGTAGATTTCATTCAAATTTTTAAATTATTGTTAAATAACAGTTTAACGTTCATAAGCTTTATTCCACTAAATAAACTAGTATTAAATTAAACCTGAAAAAAATGTAATATATATAACTTACAATTCAATAGCAATAACTGCGTCCGTATCAATCAGACATGAATTAACTTGTGCGACATTTCCAGCGTACACTTTTACTGTAAGTGGCGTTGTTCTCTTAGCTAGAAAATCTGAAGGTTTAGGACACACTTTATTTATATATTTGTCTAGCAGATCACCATCAATATCCACTTCAATGATTTCAGCTACTTGTTTGTACTTCAAAACCATTGTGAAAAATGTCATTTCTGCACAACCAAATTCAACAACCTAAAAATTAAACAAATAATATTTTTTATATCAATTCGTTTATTGCAGTACTCAAAAATTGAATATTGATAACAATTAATTGATCTGGAGCTACTATTTATAGGCCTAGATCATTATTATAACAAAAATATAGACAACTATAAATTCCTTTAGTTATGTAGTCCTATACACACTGAAACGGATAAAACCTTTGGTTTAATGATTCAGAAAAATAAAGGTTTTAAAAAAATATTGTAAGTCCAAAGGAAGGTATGAGTCATAGTGCTAGAACCAAGGACTGACAAGCAAGCCTAACCTACAAGATTTGTCTATCAAATGTCATGGTTAGACATGGAAATAAATAACAAAATATAATGATTTAATTAATATACATATTAGTTAAATATTTTTATATGTATAGATTCACAAAGATGTAGTGAGAAAGAATATGAAAAAATAAATTATAACGCAATTGAACCAAAAACGTTGTAGAAGAAAATGTGTTGCAAGAAAAATCCAAAATAGGCTAAATAAAGTTAAATTATAAAGTTACTGTTAGATAAAAGGGGGGAAGGCAAAAGCTAAACAGATAAATAATAATAATTATTATAGGTAAAGTATTTCAGATAGAAAAAGGCAAATTAAAGTCATTCTTGGGGAGTTTTTTCATAGTAAAAATTTATAGAAATAAATTCAAAAATAAATGTTAAGGTGATTGATAAGGCAGATAGTAATACATAACTGCAGCAAGTTTCATTAAAAACAGTTCAACAATTTAGGAGTTATAATGTAAAAAAGTTGTAATATGAATGACTTGGTTTCACAAGTTGTTTTAAGAATGCATGAATATAATATGTATGTGTATATACATATAGATAATAATCGGATATGAATAATGAGAGTTTCCTATGCGATTTGTTCCTTGTTCCCTTGTACCTTTCCACAGGATTGTACCTAGTAAATTTAATTAGCTTTCGAATGATATAGCTCAAAAATTGCATACAGGTTTATGAGTGGGAGAAATTGCACAAAAACCTTACATTTATAATGAAAAATCATTTATCGGGAGCTTCATATCAATTTTGTTCCTTGTTCCGGGGACTGTACCTGAAATACCTTTGCACAGGATTGAAGTAAATTGAATTACCGTTTGAATAATATAACAAAAAAATTACAATTAGGCTTATGAGTTTGTGAAATAATGCAATTTCCTCGCTCTAACTTTTAAATTTTGGTTTGAATCAAATAGGCCGCCATTTTGTGTCAAATCGAAAAATAAAAAAATCAATGTCTGGGAAATCCTACAAGGACTTTTCCACTGAAAGTTCAGCTATTTTGAATCTAATTTACTACCATTTTATCAAGGTGGGAAAAACCCATATATACTTATATAACCTCAAATCCCTAACCTAAACGATTAATCGGTATAACTCCACCATTTTGAGTCGGATCATAGAAAACAATAGAAAGTGTAGGCTATCTGAAGAATCCTACTAGAACCCTTTCACCGAAAAATCAGCAATTTTGAAGCATATTTACTCACTTATCAATCCGGGAATAAAACATATATACAGTACATATAATTTAATGAATTGTGGGTATCGTCTCCAAATGGTCTGAAACGGATAGAAAAGAAGTTTTACCCTCCTATGACGAACCGTTTTCAAATTGGGTCAAGTGTAATAGCTCTTAGTTTCTTCAAAAATTCGGTTAGTAAATGGGGGATTTTAGAGACCAAAAGGCAATCAGCAATAACTGTTAAACTTCAAGAGGTAATAATATAAGAGCGAAGTGACGTGAACAAAAACAGAAAACTAATAAATGAGTTTTAGGCAAGGACAAATTTAAGGGTCAAAAATCTTTTGAAAGACCAAAAGGTGCGAAAAGCTGTGTATAAAAACCAACAGCCCATGAAAGAGTTGTACAACTCGAGTAAATATCAATTCACAACTACGAGTCAGGTTTCTAAAGAATCAGGATGGATTACTAGTTTCTAAAGCGAATATTTTGGTCGCCTAAGAACTGCAGTTGTCTAGGTGGTATTCTATTGAAATTTTTAAAGTCGCCAACTTTTTGTTCAAAGTGCATTGAACCCCTTTTGTTCTGAAAAGAGGGTGGTGGGCAGGAACAAAACCCAATTGAGAGTCTGTTAACTCTTTTCATAAGGTTACTAACTTACTGCGTAAACAATACAACTTCTGTGACATGTTATAAATATGTCATCAGAGGGTGACACCCTTACATAAAAGTCTGGTGTCAATCTTTATGGTTTCTTTCTCTGTTTTGTTAGTTCAGGGGTTTGAAAAGTCCAAAACAATTTTTCCAAACCACTGAACACAGAGGATTTGGTTTTGCGGACGTGCCAAGTGTTAGCTTCTGTTTTTAAAAACAGGTTGGAATGGTTCCTTAAGCGTGAACACACCAAAATGTTTTAAAAAATTATTAAAATGTTATAATTTGAAAAACTGATTAGTATTCTTACAGCTATTAGTGTATCTGTATACATATATAACAAATAAATTAAAATTTCAAATAACCCCGAATGGCTGAACACATTTTTTTGAATCATGGATAAGAACACTCTCGATCAAGTAACCTTTAAACAAAAAAAAAAAAACCAAATCAAAATAGGTTCATCCGTTTAGGAGCTATGATGCCACAGATAGATACACACCTCTGCTTGTGTCGGGGGTTACAAAGAATAGTCATGACTGACTAACAGATTCATAATCAACATACAGCCAAAACTAGGATAGCTAGAAACTTAAATTTTCAAAGTACCTTCATACCACTTATGTAAAGAAGCGCCAAGAAAGGATTTAGCAAAATATTAATTTTAAGGGTTGAAAATGGTCAAAATATGTGTGTTCACTCCCCGTCCTTATAAAAGATAAAACAGCTGATCAAAAGCTTAACAACACAATTTTATTCTAGTTGTCAACACACCTGCATTTACATGCATTACCATAGCCTAGTAACCAACATAGAAAATTTAGAATCAGTTAATTAATTTCCACTACCGTACCAATTTTTTTTAGGTTGGGTTAAAGAAATAAAAACAAACACAAACAAAAAATAAACGAAAAAAAGCTTACTGTATTATAATTCAAACATCTGTTGTTACATATTACAATAAAGCAGCTGATTTGGATCATAAGCTTAACACAATTTCGATTAGGCCTGTACTGAACTAACACACGTTTCTTGAAAGAGTTTAGATTTATTACTATAACAACCAAATTGGCAAATTTAAAAACAGATAACTATTCTTCACAACCCTATAGGTTGTGGCCTATTGTTAACCAACACAACTGCATTTCCATTTATTACCATAGCAATCAATGTAGAAAATTTAAAATCAGTTCATTTATTTGCACTACCATATTTTTAGGTTAGGGTGACAAAATAAAAACAAACACAAAATAAACAGAAAAGGATTATTGTATTAATACAAACATCCGTTGTTACAAAAAAAAAAAAAAATACAATAAAGCAGCTGATTTGGATCATAAGCTTAACACAATTTTAGGTTAGGCCTGTATACTGAACCAACGCACATTTCTTGAAAGAGTTTAGATTGGCAACAAAATTGGCAAATTTAAAAACAAGTAACTATTCTTCACAACCCTGTAGGCAATGATTACATAGTATAAAACCTAGATAGGCTATGGGAGACAATCGTTGAAGCCGACCTTTTAGCGAGAATCTCCACCAAGATGGCGGCGCCGAGCATGAGTCATCCTACTGCCGAGCGCTTTTGACGATTTTGCACCACAAATCGTATGTATTAATTTGTGTTTTTTGAAAGTAACTGTAAAGCTACAGTGAACAATTTTGGTTTTTTAAATGTACTAAAAATATATAGTTTTAAATATATTTCTGAAAATCGGTCAGCTAATTTCTGTATTTTTGTTTCTTTTTTCCTTTTTGTCTACATATATATTTGTGTGTGTATGTATTAATTTGTGTTTTTCTTTTTTAAATTGTTTTATTTAGGTACTCACTACGGTACCTCAAACATTTAAAACATCGAGGTAGTTTAAATTGTTTCCTTATATTATGATTGTTTTGTAAATAAATAGAGCTATTTTTTCTTTTGTTATTTAATTTAGTTTATAAGATATATATAATAATTATGATTTTATTTGTGCAATAATGTAATATACACATAATATAAGGATCAATAAAATATTCATTCATTCATTATCAGGTTTCCGACAATTTAACTAAAGTTATAACATTTTTAGGGCAGTAATTGTAAAATGTAAGTTGCTGTTTTTTTTTTTTTTTTTACATTTTTGCCATTTTTCGAACAATGTTATTTTTCCAATTAAATATTTTTGAATTTGCAATGAGTTTTTTTTATTATTCGTAGTTGTCCCAAGTTTTCTGGGGCTTATGAAAGTTTTAGACTATGTAACAACTGTTGTCAATGTGTCAAATATAAAAAGCAGTATACAAAATTAAGTATACAGAATGAAAATTACATCTTATATGTTTTGAAAGTATTCAAATTATGAACAGGTAATAGGTAGACTAATCTGAGCATAAGTAGTGTTGTAATTAAGTATTTAATAATTAAGTACAGTACGATTTTTTTAACCGTGCCCTCGGCCAAATTGTACTAACCTGAATGATAACGTTAGAAATCGCTCTTGTCTACTCTAGTTTTCTCCACGAAAACTGAGCCGAGCGGCGTGAAACAGCGAAAACCGAGCTTCAATAACACTGACATTTAATACACTTAGCAGCGATGTAAAATTATGAAAATTTCACGGATACGCAGATAAGAACCATACGATTCGTATGATGTAAAAGAAAATCCATTACAAAACATACTTCATATTTTAACCCTCCAGCGGTCGCACCTAATCTATTAGATTGCGCAAGACGAAGTTTTGCCGCCATTTTCGTTTCCCCCCCACCAGAACCGGTCTCGGGCAATGTGCTGTTTCTCCCCCTCCCTCCACACACTTCAGTAACGTTAGTGGCTGCATGAGGTAAACATCTGTCATTCTGTGCGTTGTTGTATCTGGTAGATACAGTGCGACCAGTCCCGTTATTATTTTGTGGTGTATCTCACAGATACAGTGCGACCATTGCTGTGACTCTTCTAGTTGAAATTTATGTGTCTTATTTAGAAAAAATGTCGAGAAATCAGGATGATTTGGACTTAAATCGAGAAGAAGATGTTCAACGTTTAAATTTATTGTTGTTTCAAGACATCAGCGAAAACGACGATGGAGTGCAGAATGAATTTGGAGACGAATCAGACACCGAAGGTGAGGACGACCTTGAAGAACGTGAGGAAGACTCAGAATCCGAGCAGAGTGCCTATGAAGAAGATCCTTTGACTCCGAATGTCGCTTCTGAAGCCGCAGATAGGCCTAATGAAGATCATCAGGTAGATACTCATGCTAACGATAACTTGTTTGTTCAAGCCAAGTTTGGTAAAGATAAAATGATAAAATGGTATTTGCTGCCCCGACAACGAAACCAGCGGACTCAAACTCAAAATATTATAAGGCGCCTTCCAGGCGTAATAGGCCCTGCAAAACAAAGTAAAACCCCTCATGAATGTTGGTCAAACTTTTTTACAGAGGGAATGTTGCAGAAAATTGTTCGGTACACCAATTTGTACATTGAAAGTGTCCAGAATAATTTTGGTCGGATAAGAGATGCTAAAACCACTGACCTAATTGAATTGAAAGCAGTAATTGGCCTTTTGTACCTTCTTGGAGTTAATCATTCAAACCGACAGAGATTGGAAGAAATTTTGGCAACAGATGGCTCAGGCATAGAAAAGTTTCGATTGACAATGAACCTCAGACGTTTTAAGTTTTTGATTCGTTGCCTTAGATTTAATAATTTAACTACAAGACCTGTACGACGTAATATTGACAATCTTGCAGCTATAAGGGAATTGTTTACTGATTTCGTGGAGAACTGCAAAAGATCATACTCCCTAGGGGAAAATGTGACAGTTGACGAAAAGCTAGAGGCATTCCGAGGTCGGTGTAGATTTCGGCAATATATACCATCCAAACCAGCTAAGTATGGAGTAAAGATCTTTGCCCTATGTGATGCCAAGACCTACTACACTAGCAACCTTGAGATTTATTGCGGAAAACAACCCGAGGGGCCGTACAGTATCAGTAATAAATCTGAAGACGTTGTCAAAAGGATCACAGAACCAATTTACGGAAGCGGACGAAATGTTACAGGTGACAATTGGTTTACCTCAGTTGCTTTAGTAGACTTTCTCAAATCCAAACGTTTGTCCTACGTTGGAACTTTGAAAAAAAACAGGATAGGAATTCCTTCAGAAATAAAAAACAGCAAAGAACGTCCCATCAATTCTTCTTTTTTTGTTTTTGGAGACAACAGCACAATGGTTTCATTTGTTCCCAGAAAAAACAAAAATGTCATACTGATGTCCTCCCTTCATTTTGATGATGAGGTGAATGAAGAAAATAGTAAACCAGAAATCATCCTTCACTATAACAGAACTAAATCTGGAGTAGATTGTGTAGACAAGCTGTGCGCATCGTACAATGTTGCCAGAAATACGTGGCGCTGGACAATGGTGGTTTTTTTCTCCATGCTAAACATTGCAGGGATAAATGCCCTAGTTGTATCTTATGAAAACTGCCAGGAAACAAGTGCAAGGAGAACGTTTCTACGAACCCTCAGTACTGAATTGATAGCTGAGCACATTCAAAGAAGAGCGGAGACGATGGTGAAGGGTGGAATTTCTTTGGACCTTCAACAGTCACTGAAAAAATTTAAGCCTAATCCCGCTGAAGCTGCTCTAGGAGAAACCACACCCAACCGCCTGGAAAAACGCAAAAGATGCCAACTGTGCAAAATTGGAGCAAAATTCGTCTCACTCAATACGTTTGCTACAGTTGTAAAAATCCAGTTTGTCTCGAACACACAGAAACATTTTGCAAAGACTGTGGTCCTCAAATGACCAGGCTAGCTGAAGAAGATTCTTCGGATGAATAAGACTTCTGTTTTCCATGACTTCTCAAATGACCGGCCGTGCTCAAGAGTATTCTATGTGAGAATTATACATTTTGTTTTCCATGATTTGACTGTAAATAAAACCATAAGATATTTTGTACTTTTTCTAGTGTTCTTTCTAATAAAACGTAACGTTTGCTTTGTAATTCACTGAACTAATATTTTTTTAACCTTAAACATTTTTTTTCCACGATATAATATTTTTTTGCCGTAATTACTAAACCAAGAAACATTGGTCTCAGTTTTCATAATATTTCTATTATGTATACTCCACAAGATGATATAATTACTTATCCTAGCAGCAAAAGCAAAGTAGTATCTATTAGATACAGTGCGATCTGTCGTGTCATACAATTTTGACAGCAACCAAACAGGAGTGTGTTGGAAGTGAAAACTTTTTTTTTTAATAATCAATAAATTTATAGATAACTTGAAATATATATGAAATGCATAGTTTAGGAGTTGTTTAGTAAAGTATGATAAAAATTAGGGTAAATATACGTGTCAAAAGTACTTAAAATCATGTTTGAGGCAAACTGTATCTCAGAGATACAGTGCTACTCCTCTTGTTAAAAAATAGGTGCGACCTGTGGAGGGTTAAAAATCAATATTACAACAATGTACTTTAATAATGACATGAAATTTTCACACAGCTGGAAAGTTTTTTGTTTGTTGGTCAGAGACAAAGTGTTCGCGAGAAAGTTTTAGATAAAGGTTCAAATTAAATATTTTATTTGAAACATTTTTTCGTTTGACTTACGGTTTGCTCGGTACGGATGTCTGGAGTTAGATTCCGGAGAAAACTTCCTGCCTGGGGGGAAGTAGGCCTACTTGGTGTCTGGCATTTACCTTAACCACACCACAGTATTATTATTCGAATACTCGAACAAGAGACAAGTAGTCTATGACTCATTCAAGTAGTTTTTATTTCAATAATTTTATTCGAATAATTATTCAATCATTTTTCTTTATTCGAAGTTTGTGGAACTGCCTTTACAATTACTCCCCGCTACACCGCTAGCCCACCGAGCGCTAGCCGAGTCGAGGGCACGGTTAAAAAAATCGTACTAGTCAGTAATAATAGTTTTGGTACAATGATAGGAAGCGACCTGAGGAGCAGTGGGTATCGCACAGATGAATGTAGAGCCGTCTGACGCGACGAGTGGCCCGGCCGTGCTTAATTTACTCTTGTCTCTAACCTGCCTTTCTGACCAGAGTACACTTCGTAAAAATAAGCTAAATTCAAGTCCTTATTTATAACTTTGTCGCTTACAAAACTTCTCTACCCGAAAAATAACAAAAATTCTCACAGACCAACTTTTTCATGTAACGATTTAAAAACCACATATAAGTTTTAACTTTAACTTGTAAGGTAAATTAATAATAAAATTATTTTACAACTTTAAATTGCACCATTACTGTCCAACACTAATGTTTTGTCTGCATGCAAAATTTAGAAATTTTAACTTCATCGTAAGTTGGTCAAACGACAATGTATTTGGAAAGCGCGCATTAAAATTTTGTCCGTGTAAATGTTGCTTTTTACGCTTTTGGCCCCCACCAAGATGGCGGAGTTGGCTTCAGCTGCTGTATTGCTTGTTAGTGCCCATGGCCTATCTAGGTTAAAAATACTTTGTAATCATTGCCTGTAGGTTGTGGCCTATTGTTAACCAAACACACCTGCATTTAAATTAATTACCATAGCAACCAACGTAGAAAAATTATAATCAGTTAATTCATTTTCACAACGAAATTCTTTAAGTTAGGTTAACGATATAAAAACAAGTTTACACAAACAAACGGAAAAGGATTACTGTATAATATTTCAAAAACCTGTTGTTATATTTTAAAATTAAAACAACTGATTTAGATCATAAGCTTAACACAATTTTAGATTAATCCTATATTGAACCAATTCTTGAAAGCGTTTAGATTTATTAAAATAGCAACCAAATCTAGGCAAATTTTAAATCAGGTCTCAGGCTAATTATTCTTCACAACCGTTTTTTTTTTTTTATAGAATTGATTGCTAATCCATGCAAGCTAAGCTATGTGGATAGCTAATATTTCAAACTATCTAACCAGTAGGCTAACAATAATCTTGACTGGTAAACCATCCATTTGATAATAAGATTTCATGCCATATTGACTTTTCTAGCGGGGGTTTGCAAAAGAAGCAGTTTTTCACCTCTACAGACATCTCTGGCCAACCTGCTCTACCATATCACAAGTTTAGCTAACGCTTAGATTTGTAAATAGAAACATGTACATCTGAAACGGCCATATTGAACATTTTATAAACTGAAATTTTAAACTTTAAGATATAGTTATTGTTTTATGTAATTTACTTCATAGGCAAGGGCCTTCTTCATAATTTTTTGAAATATATATAGGTAATCACAAATATGGATCACAATTCATAGGCCTAACTCTCTTAAAAGGAAGAGTATCAACTAAATTCAATGTTGTTGATAAATCTTTTAAATATTACCAAAATCTTTTGACTGGAACTTTTTTTGATAACTAGCCTTACTAACTGTAGCACAAACGAGTGAAAAAATACGGGTTGAACATACAAAAATTCATAACTCCCGTAAAAGGAAAAGTATCAAATTCATTCTACGCTTTACTAGCCATAAGTTTACTATTCGACCCTAGCCTAAAATTTTTGCAGACAACGACATTGTTTTACATTCTACTATTAAATGTTGAATACAGGTAAACATACTGTGACTAAATACTATAGGTTAGAACCTTTTAGGTTTTTTTGTGTTATTACTCTTGCATTTCTGTTGCCATAGGTTAGCCAAGTAAACTTGTGCCCAATGTTATTATAAATCTTTTAAATATTTCCAAAATTTTTGTTAGAAACATTTCAGTTGTTTAATAACTACAATCATTAGCGCAAGGAACAAAAAAATTTGTTAGGTTATGGTTGAATAAATGTTAGTACATAGGAACTTCGAAATCAACCTGCACCCGAAGGCTGTCAAGAGGGATCATTTTCATAACTAGGCATAAATTTGCTTGGTATGACAATTTGAAATTTTGTTTCTTTACTCCCTTTACAACATTTTTAGATCAAATGGTGGCGCAACTTTACTATTTGATCTTAGCCTAATATTTTTGCCGACAACGACGTTGTTTTACATTCTACTGTTAAATGTTCAATATAGGTAACTTAAACATACTGTGACTAAATAGGTTAGGTTAGAGAACCTTTTAGGCATTTTTTTATTATTATTTTTGCATTTCTGTTGTCATAGGCTAGGTTAGCCTAGAGTCGAATAGCAAAGTTGCGCCCAAATGGTTTGCCCCTAGTACAGCATAGCTAGACTTCCGGAACAGAGCTACTCCTTAAAGGTTAAACAAAAGTTAGTGAATTTTTAATATGCCACTAGTTGTTCTATATCATGGCAGAGTGGCCACTTATAAAAACAATCGCTAACCTAAACATAAAGTTGATATAGCATTTCTTACTTTACCGAAAACGGGTCATCAGCTGAAGCTATTTTTCAACAAGTACCGGTAGTATTCTAGTTTAAGATTTTATAATTATGTTAGGCCTATAGTGTGAGATATTACCTTTTTAATACTACTTCTCCATGTTATATTGTCCAGTACATCTCCAGCACGTACATATCTCTGAACATAAACAGGTGGATAAAACCGAATATCTTGTGTTTTGCATTCAACATCTGCTACAGAACTTTCAGGAATTGTATTTAAATCAACAGCTTCACAAATTGATAGTTCTTGAAAATGTTGTTCATTGCCTTCTTTATTCAAATCCTGGTGAAGTGTTTGTTTTAGAACAAAAATAGGACTATCCTGTTTTACTGCTTGTTGGTCTAGTTTGTACAGGTCTTCTTGAGATCCTTCGATGAGTCCTTGGTTTTGCTCAGTGGTATATGTTTCAGTGGTGTTAATATCTCCAATTATACTTGAAATCGGCTTTAAAACTAGTTCCCCATCCTTCCATTCCGTAAATGATACATTATCAGATAAAATCTCTTTGTCTGACTGACTAGGTGATACCAACTGGTTTATTTCAATCTTTGGTCCATCAAGAAATATGCATTCATTAGGCTGAACTTTAGTACTTTTCTCTGATGAAAGAGGAACTATTTCTTTTTCAACAAGCTTAGATTTAGACTCTGACAAATGCAGACTTGATTCAACAGAATCAGCTTCAGAATATAATCCTGATAAAGACAATTCATTAATCTTATGTGGAATCGATCTATTGTTTAAATCATCTATCCTAGCCAAATTACAATTATCTGGTATGACTGGGTTGTTTTCTTTGTAGAGATTCTCATCATCAGCTTTGCTAAATGTCAGGCCAAGACTGTGTTTATGTTCAACATTGTCTATTAAAATTATTTCATTATCTTCTAAATTTATTTTGGCATACTGTCTTTTTAAATATTGCCAAATAAAAGTTAAGCAATAAGCAGCAAAGTGGGTTACTACAATCATGATATAATATATTTGCTGTAAAACCTCTTGTTCAGAAATGACAGCATAATAAATCTGCTTTATGTTAGTATTGTTTTCTTATACCTGATTTCAGTTCACCACTTCAGTTACAAGACGAGATCAAAATATTTATATGTACTTCTTGAATTTGTGTCCTTGTTCCTTAAACTTGTATAGGTCTACTACATTCCTGCTTCATTCTCTTCTCACCGATCTTGCCTAATTCCTTTCCCAAATCCCAATATTTTGGAATAAAATAATTATATCCTGATTTTACATGCCGCCATACAGCTGTCAACTTACAATTTGTAAACACATGTTTTCTGATCTCTGTCAACTAAATCATACAAATTATTGCAAAAATGTTATCACCTATATTTCATTGCACATGTACTTATACTATACATAATTATTTTTTTAAAGAAATATATAGATGCAGAAATATGTAAAATAATTTTTATTTTCTGTTATAGCATGTTATGAAAACTATATACTTAATAATAAGCACAGTCATCATTTACAAAGTTACTAAACAATTGAATTTGCGACTATATTACACGTCTTTGACATCATACCTAAAGTTGTAATAGTTAGTTTTGTGTATTTTAAATTATTGTAAAATCTGTTCAGATAGTCTGAGAGCATAAGAAATGAACTTAGTATGTTATGATTGTATTTCATTTAACACTTTTATTATGTATAGCTAATAAATAACGAAATCGAAGTATGGAGTCTAAATGCCTGCTAAATGACATGTTTCTTTATAGTATGAATTTTAAAAGAAAATAATTAATTATTGATTGTATAAAACCCGAAACTTCGTAGTTTGTGTGGTAGCTTTGATTATAGAACTTTTAAGGTCCATAATCAAAGGTGGTAGGTAGTTATGGAAGATTTTTTTTTGTAAAACAAAATTTTACAATACATTAAAAAAATATATATATCTTTTGATATATATATTCAATTTTAAGTATTAAAAAAGATTTGGATTCACAATAAAATTCTCTATAACTTATTATATTTATAATTCAATACATAATTAAAATAAATGTCAAATAATTCAAAACAAAAAAATATTGTTCACCATTTGTCGAATTTGAAATAATAATTTTTATAGGCCTAATCAGTAAAGGTATTAAAATTTGTTGTAACAATCTGATTTTTTCATATTATTACTAAAGATACGTTTTCTATGTATGGTTAAAGTTTTATTAGAATCGGTTAAATATTTTTAAAGTTATTCAATTTTTACATAAGGCTCTTCAATTTTTACATGATAAGCTTATGGAGCTTATGAGAAAGTGGGTCCCGATGACGTCACGAGTTACTGCGCATCCACTCGTGAACTCTACCGTTAGTATTCTATATACCGTGCTTTAATGCATTGCCTTTCGTCACTCTTTTGCAGCCAGCGTCGAGCGTATTGTTAACACGTTTCGGGTCTACCACACCATCGAGTTTTTAACACTCAGATTACAAACTCAAGGGAAGGGACATCGACATCCACTTTTTAAGTCTTTCACATGCAAAGTTAGATCTAATAATACCTAAATAGCTATCAATGCTTGAGTAGAATGTGACACTGCTTTTTTTAGATACATAAATCTCAGCAAAAACTTTTATGTATTTCATCTAGTACCGTAGGAGTTAAAACTTTAAAAATCTGCTATCTAGCGTCAGGTTAAAGTTCTTCATCAACATCAATTTCGGGATTCCGACATTCAACTTTTATATTCGGTGAGAGCTTTGATTGAAGGTTATTCCAATTATTAAAATTTAATTAAGACTAATTTTTAGTAAAGTGGTTATTTAGAATCAATATTGAAATAGAATAATTATTATATTCATTTTCATACATTTAGGACGGTATTGTCTGGAGCTCAAAAATATAAACCGCCGAAGATGATTTGATAAGATTGATGTTTTGATTGCATACCAGAGTAAGTAGATACTGAGTAAGTTTCCTGAAAAAAATTATATCTTATTATTGTTAATGTCACCAATAAAGCTTTAGATTAATAAGGGTTTGTATCTTTAAAATAATATGCAATTTTTTAAAGACCATCGGATTAAAGTAACAGTGTACCTATGCATTATTCTTGTTTAAAACCATCCAAAAGTACGTACCTACATAATTACAGAATCAAGCTGGCAATATTGTTTCAAGTGTTCTATGTTATCATTGTAGCACAGAAAAAGAAACATTAATACTGTACAAATGTATTAGGTAGGCCCTGGGTAGGCCTACTTCATTCAAATTCAAAGACACAATCACACAAAAGTCTACTGTACAAGCTAAAAAAACGAAGTGAAAACACAAGTAACCAAACAAAATTTCAGGTGAACTTAATTAAAACTACATTTACTACATTAGTTGTTTAAACAAACAAGATTACTAACTCTCAACTGCAATGAAAGTTCATAAATATTTTGGTAAAAACTATAGCATATATTCATAATATAAACAAACAGTTAATTATTTTGCATACCTACCTGTTACTGTGCTAAAATGGAAAAAAATAACTAAAAGGTTGTGCACAAAAATGATTATAGTTTTTCATATGTTAGTTTATTTCATAATATACTGCACCATGGCTTTTTTGGGTCATGACACAGAAGAACCTGTTGAAGAAACAGAAGACACTGAAGTAGTAGAGAGTAAAGATGAAGCACCAAAAGATGGAAAATAGAACTTATATTAGAAAATCTACTTCATTATAGGAAAGTTATTTTAAACGCTTTTTATGTGTTACACTTATACTTGTCTTTTCACACTTCTATTTGGAAAACATCAGTAGACCATCAATTCTAAAATAGGCTAAACATAATCAATGCTGTTACACATTATTTCTGGTGATATTACTAATAAATTTAATTAATAGCCTTTTGTTGTAATGAATTATACAAGTTTTAAGATAACTACACATACCCTAGCCAAATCTTGTTTAAATAATTTGCTGATAAACACATTGATAGAAATAATATTTTTTCTAAAGTAAGCATAACTAAAGTGAATGCAAATGTTAAAACAATTAAGGTAACTTATTTATTTGATTAGAACAAAATATGTGTAGCCTAATTTTGTCTTTCTCCTATATTAAGTTAGGCTATATTTACTATATACACACTGTTATAGTTCTAGTCAAAGTCTAGATAAAAATAAAGTAGTACCCTATATTATAGGCAGTTACATATTGTACAGTCCTAGGCAAATTATAGTTGGAGTTACACAAAAAATATGGCTAACCCTATATTTAAAATTTCAGTTTTATCATTATCAAAAGGTGTTGTGGTAAAGACTGGATATGTTGAAAGAGAAGAAAGAACATGTTAAGCTAAAACTCAGTAATGTTGTTTTCATATTTAATTATAAATTTGGGAGCTGAAGGGTTCACAAAACCATTTGTTATCAATCTTGAACATTGTGTGCAGTTAGTTAAATCTCGAGTCCGTGCCTCACAACATGCCCATCATTCTTTAGAATTTGTCTGATATAGCGCTTAGCACCTAATTGTTTATCATTCATGATTGGTTCATCTGTCTGTCTTTAGGCGAAAACCAATGGTAACAAATATTTCAGAATATCCATAGAATGATATAATATTTAATTTCCTCATAAATTGAACATATTTTTTAATGAAAACTGAAAGATCTTATTCAGTTAAAATAATAATTATAAATAATAACAAAATCTATTTATTATTAGCCTTTATTTTAATAGGGTACAAGACAATTATATTATTTTCAAGATATTCTAATATGAAATAAAGATGTTCACTTCACGTATCAAGATTACTATTTAAAGGCTACAATTAGTACGTTATAACACATAATAATATTAATCCTTTAATATTCCAATAGCAATGCTTTTTAAAACCATTGTGTTATTTGTGATAGCTTTCTTTTATTGAATGATAAATAGTATTAGATTATGATTGAACTTTACTTAATTTAGTTCATTATTATTGTAGCTAATAGATTGCAATATTTAATTCATGTTTTTTATCCATAAGGCAGCTGCCTAGTTGGAAATCCGTCACCAACTATAGGTAGAACTTAAAAACAAAGTTACTCACTACACACTTACATACAAAGTTTTAAAAAGAGAAAGAGGTAGGTAGTCTTGTTGATGAGATTTTAGTGTATCTGAATCCAATCAGGGAAAAGGTAATACATGAAAAGGGCGGATCCAGAACGTCTGGACGAGGGTGGTGGTTTCGAGAGGGGATATGGAATAGCCTATCCCTAGGGGAACAGGGAAATACCTGTACTTTGAAACAAATAAATCATAAAAATTGGTACTGATATTTATTTACATGTACGGTACCTATACAAACTTGTATGTTCTGTAATAGCATCAGTTGGCTTAAAAAAATCACAAAACTCATCTCTCCTCTGGTACAACTTTGAGCATGAGATCACACGTCACAACAAACTAGCAAGTAGCACACGAAACACAGAACACTGTATATGCACTGTTATACTACTCACACTTACTCATCCTGTCTAATCCTATCTAGATATAACTTGTGAGTGAGTGCACGCTATTTTTCTGCTCCTGTTTCTGACTGTTTTAACTAAGGGCATACTGTGCAGGTAAGTATAAATTTGGTCATAGTGATTCAAAGTAAAACAGTAAACAATTTTCTAAACTCAAACTTACTTACTTCTTAGTACGGGCTTCCAGCATCAATCGTAGCCGATGGCCCGGTGTCCAATGTACGCAGCACAAGCAAGCTGCCAATGTTTTTTATTTTTAAGGATGTCCTCAAAATCGTTGACTTCTGCTCTTAGTAGATCACGTGAAAGAATTGGATAGTTGCAACGCAGAAGAATGTGCTCCAGATCCTCTTCACCGTCTTCGCATAATGCACAGTGCGACGGTAAGGTTGAAGCGGAATAGGTATTTCTGCGACACTATGTGACCGATTCTAGCTCTTGCTGCGAAAGATGCTAGTTGTCTTTGCATTCCTTTATATAAGTTCCCGACAGTTGGTAGGTGTTGAATTTTGTGCAGGTGTCTCCCAACAGTTGACTGATTCCATTTGTCCGACCAGGCTTTATAAAAATATTTGTTGATTTGGTTCCTACAGTGAAGCAATGAAACCTTCTTCTAATCTGTAGGCTGCATTTTAGAGGCTGCTTTCGCTATTTGGTCCGCAACCTCATTTCCGTATACATCACAATGCGATGGTACCCACTGCAAAGTAATTTCACATCTATGGCTCTGTAGTTCACGAAGCAGGCGTCTAATTTCCAAGATACGAAAAGCATATATGCCATAGGTTTGGGGTTCAAGATAGTCTGCAGAGCACTTTTGGAGTCCGTTAAGACACACACCTGTGATATTTTCAAAGATAAACAACTTGTAAGCGCTGCATTTATAGCTAGTAATTCTGTGTCCATACTGGACAATATGTTTGCTGGCACGTAGTACCTATCACCAGTTGTTTCATTGAAGTAACCGGCAATGTCCTTTTCCTTCAATGTCCACTGAGCCATCAGTGAATATCTTGATATGGCGATCATAAAGCTCATTTATCATGGACAATGCTTCACTTTTCAAGACTGCCGGGTGGTTGTTTTTAGTTAGCCGGTTTGGTAGTTCCATTACAATTTCCACTCCATCCCATATGCCTGTTCTGTCGTCGTATGTCACTGGGATGGTTTCAGGAACGCCACACGTTAACATGGAGGTCATGGACCCAATTTGACACGTGAATGAGTTTCTGATGTTACAGCTTGCACTTATCACACGGCGTAAAGGATGAGTGGGCGTTGATGACTGTATTCTTAAGTATTTGGTCCACATTTGCCTTCTGATATATATTTCAATAGGTTCAACACCCAGTTCCACTTCCATAGCGGGAGTGGGAGTGGTGCTCGGGCATCCAATGCATGTACAGAGAGCCGCTGCTTGATTGTGGCCTATTTTGTCAATGTGTGTTTTGGCTGCAGCTCCCCAAACTTCACAGCAATAGGTAGCTCAAACTTAAATTAACTATTATTTTAATTGAGTGAATATTGCAAATTAGTGATTATGTCGGTAAATCATTCATCACCTAAAACTCGTTCCGGCAAAGTTAAAGTAGATAAGCTTACGTTATCTAAGGCACTATCAGAATCGACCTCTCTATCCCCTCCTAAGGGCGGCACTAAAGAGTTCTTATCGCCTGGTATGCTTGCTCCTGTGATGGATGCTGTTAAGTCGTGTTTCAAAGGTGACTTCATTGCTGATATCTCTGATAGGGTGTCTCATAATATTATTGACAATCTTAAACATTCCCTTGAAATAGCTCAGTCTGAGATTCGGACTTTAAAAGACGAAGTGGTTTCTTTACGAGCTATGAATGAGAAGTTAGAAATTAATTCATTAGATCACCACGATGATTTAGCTCGGTATCAGAGACGTAATAACTTAAGAGTGTTTGACATTTCCGATGACGGGAGTGGTGAGACAGACAATAAACTGACTGATTTGTTTCAGGAAAAATTAAATGTTAATCACCCCATTAAACGTGATTGATTGGCCTCATAAAGTTGTGCGTAAAATGGACCCCGATAGTGATGGCAGAGTACCACCTAGAGCTGTTATTGTTAAATTTGTGAGTTATAGAGATCGTAGAGCGATATTTGAAAAGAAAAAGATGCTGAAGGGGACAGGCATTACTATACTGGAGGACTTGAAAGTTCGGCGCCTGGGCGTTTATGAAAAACAGTAGACATTTTTGGTTTTAGAAATGTGTAGACAATGGACGGCCGCCTGTCTTGGATCGATGAACAGGGGAAGCGTGGTACGGCGACGACAAATGGAGCATTTAATTAGAGTCCGACTTATTTAAAACTGTCTTATTTTTCTTAGATGAAAGAATTTTTGAATTATTGATAAATACTCTAATTTTTATGGTAGACCTAAGAAATATGATTTAATTATTTTAATCATCAATCAGTCATCTGAATTATTGTTATTTCTTTAGCCAATTATTGTATTAGTTATTGGTTTTCCTCCTAAATTCTAAGTTTATTTCTAGACTGCTACGTCTATAGCATGTTTTAGTTTTTTCTGTTTTAGTATGCTCTGTCTGTTTGCAGTCACTGCCAGTCTACTTCTTTTATACAATTAATTTGTTTCTCTTTTTGGTTTCGTCCTTTTAAGTAATTTTTGTAAAAAATTGCTTTCATAATTTCTCTTTTTGGGTGTAAGTCTAGCATTTCGATTTTTTTCTTATTATAATTATTATTATTATGATTTTTTGTCTTTATTTGATTGCTACTTTAATTTTTTTTTATGTAATTACTATTATTAGTTACTCATAATGTTAATGTCCGATTCATATTAAGTGTTTATATAGGAGGAGCAGATAATGCACCATTTATAAAAAGAATGTTTTATTTCATATTAGTTGGGATATTTTATATTTTTTACCTAATTGTTATTATTATGTATACATATTGTGTTATTGTTTTAGGTAGCCTATGGTTATGAATGAGTGTAAGATTTTACTTTGTATATTGTTCTGTCACATGTCAGGGGGGGGGATGCTGATTTCAGGTATATTCCTGGTTCTCATGAATATCAATAGTGTTACTGTACCGACTGTTGTGAAACATAATATCCATCAGACTATTTCTCAACAGATTGCCCCATATTCTAATTTAGTCAAAATTGCTCATGTCAATGCTCAGTCTCTAAGAGGCCATATTGATGAATTTCGGGATCTAAATTTTGATGCAATACTTGTCTCTGAATCTTGGCTCAAACCAAAAGTTAATTCAGCGGCCGTTTCATTATATGGGTATACAGTACATTCTTGATAATCCGGCGGCTGGTTAGTCTGGCACGTTCAGTAATCCGGTGCTCTCGAGAAACACGTGACCATCGCCTGATGTTAACAAACATCTGTGCTTCCCTCCCTCCCCTCTTCCCTAACAACCCATTCAGTCTGCCACTTGTCCTTCATAACAGTACAGTGTAGTTCTTTCGTTTATAAAGTTTTCAATCTTTTGTTTCGTTTATTTATAACCTTTTCTTTCGTTTAAAACGTTTTGTAGTTTAAAACCTTATTTATTTAGTGTACATATTGTGTTTATAATGTGTGTACTTTTTGTGTGTTTATGTACTGTACATAGTTTTTATATGTACGTAATTTCAACTAAACGAAAGCATGTGACTTTAAATTTAAGTAAAAAATATGAGATAATTAATAAACTGGACAAAGGAGAAACCACGGCAAACCTGGCACGGACTTACGACATTGGAAGATACACCATCTACGACATCAAAGTTAAAAATGCTAAAATCTTAGAGTACTTTAGGTCTGCTGAGGGAGGCTTGAAGGGAAGAAAGACAGTTAAAACAGAGGTGAGTTTCCTGAAATGGAAAACGCTTTATCCCTGAGTTATCCCTCAGGGGAGGAGTTTTTGTTTAATTTGAGCATGAATTTCAGGAGAAGCCTCAAGGATGAAAATTATCAGCAATCCTAAGCTCCAGCTAGGTGATGGACAAATTTGGAGGTCATATTCGGGATCAGCGACCTCAAAAACCTCTAGGAACCTAATTTGAGTCCATTCCAAGTAGTATTATTAACAAAGTTATGAATTTTTTTCAAGTGACTTCAGAAAATGCTTCCCGAATGCATTTTGCACTGCACAGATGCAATTTTGAAAAATTATAAAATAAAAAGTAGGTACATTTTTTTCAGATAATTTTCGGAAGTGAATGGATAAAACCCCATCTCAATCCATCCATGGCATCAAATTTTGGAGATTTTAGCTCTTTTTGTGCTTTATTTCCTCGCCTAACTTTTGCTTGAGGCTGGTTGTAGATTACAAAGCTATGTCTACATGATAATTTCTGATCTTTGGTTGGTTATGTAAGCCCTGTATGTTTTTTTTATATATATATATATGGGAGACACCATCAGGAGACTAATCCTTTATGTTACTAAGAGGTTGAAGTCTGCCAGTGGGACCCTTTTACAGTCTACTAGTTTGTCCAAGTCATGTCTCTTTAAGTGTGCTCTGCTCTTACCAGCTATTTCACAACATTTGACAATACAGTAGAGTCCCGCTATTCCAAACTAATTGGGACCGAACACTGTTCGGTTTAGCAGGAATTCGGAATAAGCGGATTTCATTAATAATATCAACGTATTGACTTGTTAAGGCGTAAATTAAGTGCGGGGACATCTGCTAGTGTCAGTTCTATACAGCGTTGATCGGAGGAAAGCGAGGAGGAGGTGAAGGCTCAAAATGAACTCATATCACACGTAGATGCGGCAAATGCTCTTGACCTCGCCTTAGTGTAGGTTTACACCATCAGTTTTTCATCCGTTTTACACTCGCTTTCATCCGATCCGCAAAAATGCAAATGCCAGGTAGCAACAGCACTACCAGTGACTAGCTGTTGTATCTAATCCTTCCTTCTTTCTGAAGGACCTGGAATGCATTTCACCGGACGCTTGTTCCCTTAGCTTCCTTCCCGCAAAACGGATGGAAAATGTGAAGGAAACGAAACCCGCTTTCATTCCAGTTTGGTTTCAGGCGTTTTCATCAAGCTTAGGCTCTATGTATTTCTCTATTTAACATATTTGTATAACAATAAATGTACGTTTTTCACAAATGTCTTTTTAATTTTTCCTGTTTTTGTGTTTAAAAATTCGGTATTTTTTCTGAACTCTGTTCGGAATAGGCGGATTTTCACAATAGTTTGGTTCGGAATAGCAGGACTATGCTGTATTACCCAATGTTACTCTACTTTCTGTGTCTTTGTCTTGGAATAGTAAATCATAAATTATTCTGTATTATAATATTTGTATCCTCTATATTTAGTTCTTAACCTGTTGGTTAGTGGGTTTTCCCTTTAGCTCCATACCCCAAATTAGTGATTTTTTTATTTATTTCTTTTTTTTCTAATTTGTTTTTATATTGTCCCTATTATATAAAATTATGAATTAGGAGCTAAAAAAGTTAGGAATAATTATTTATAATCACATAATTTCAAATTTAGTCCCCAAAACTAGCTAACGGCCAAAACATGTACTTATACCTTTTTTATAAACATATTTTACTCTAATACTGCATAAAATATTCACAAATATCATCAATGCTAAGGTTTTTACGATTAGCCATTATCTAAACAAAAGTATAAACAACACAAGCCAAACTCGTTTGCGAACTTAGGTTATGCAATGACTATGTTGGAAACAGCCAGGCAAGATTATAAATTGTCTGATAGGGAATGCTCGTGCACCCTATCAGAATCAACTAGAACTAAGATAGATGTTTTATATTGCAGCCAACAGATCACAGAATACATCTTATCCAAAAATAGCCAAGCCGCAAAGGTTGAGGCTTTCCTAACTAAATAAAAATATCAAAACGCATATGTTGTGTTGTTACTTTTATTGGCGCGTAGAATGGCTACCGCAGCACATGCGGCATTACTAACCAAGAGGTTAATCTTACCCTGTTAATCCTAACACATGCAAAAATAGACAAAGCTAAGTTTATAAATACAAAACTGGGGTCAAACTTTCTGAGTTTTAGGAGTCTATTTGATTAGTATTATAAGGAAAATAGTGGTCTCAAAAATAGTCCCCTATCAAAGAGCTAATTCTTAATTCGGTTCAAGATATTTAAAAAAACACACATCTGTATCTTATGTTGATAATTGCACAAGAAATAGCCAAGAATAATGTCTAACCTGAGGAAAGATTAATTAAAATCTTTGCAATCAATGACACAGGAAGCCACCTATCTACTGAGTTGTTGAATGTTTGGAAATGATTGAATATCAATCTTAATGCCATGGTAGGAAAAAATTTTGATAGAGCTGGAAACATGAAAGGATGATAAAAGTAAGTAGTTAAAAACTTGATCTTTGTGAGTATCCAAAGAGCGAAAGCATTTTATGTTTAGAACTGTTTATAAAAGTTTGCTTCAGTAGTCGACAAATCTATGGTACCTATATGTCCAGAAGTAAGAAACATGTTCTCTATAATAATACTGCAAGAATTATTTGTATTCTCATCATGTCTTAGTTGAGCATTTAGAGAAACATAATATATACAGAAAAACAAAAATCCTGTTATACAGTTGACACAACAGAATGGTGCTGAAAGAATGATATGTTGTAATCAGTTTTGAGCTATTATGATACCATTTTACAGACACTTGAATAAGTACAAAATGGCAGGCAATCTGATAATGAGACTGGGGTTGCTGCAAAAGGATTGGCAAAGAAATTGGTGGAGCTTGAACTCGTAAGCAACAACATTATTCCAGGTGTTTACAGTTTGCTTGCAATTAAAGTCAATAGTCCTTGTTGTTATCACAGGTGAAGTTATGGAAACAAGGCAAAACTGCAGTATTTAACCCTCCGTCGGTCGCACCTAAAATATTACGTGATCGGTCGCACCGTATCTATAAGAAACTTTTACTTTAAAGTGGTTTACGATGACTTAAAATTATATTTAACACGATGTCATATATCATTATTGAAAGTTTAACTCCTTAACTGAATACACAATATCTGGTAATGTAAACTTGGATCGGTCTGACTGAACAAAAAAAATCTCAAATGATTGCTACATTTTCCGTTATAAAATTATGAAAATCCAAGGACATGAAAGGTCGCACGGTATCTGTCAGATACCGTAGACGTTTTACTTGTCAATTATTTAGGTTTCTTTGATAATAGCAAAATGACATAAAATTTAAAATTTTAAATAATTTTCCAAAGTTATTAATTTATTTTTGTATCTAAACTTTTTAATTTTCTATATCGTAATCTCAGAAAATTTGCTTTTTTCAAACACTTTTTTTAGAAATTAATTTCAAATATCGTACTGTTATTTTGTATTTTGAAAGTTAGAATAAATTGAATAATAACAAATTTCAATACAAACTATCATTTATTATAAAGTTAAATTATTGTAAATTTACAAATACAGATTTAGTTATCTGAATCGTCTTCTTCATCAAGCTGGTTTATCTTCAGTTTTGGGGCGCATTCTATGCATACCTTTTCTGCATGCTCTAAACAAATTGCTCTGTTACATTGGTAGCAAATATATTTAGTAACACGGCTTCTTTTTTCTTCACTGCATGGTCGACATTTTACTCGTTTTTCTAGCTGATTCTGTCCTGCATTTGCCGGTCTGTCTTCTTCTGGGTTTGGCTTAAATCTCTTCAATGATTTTTGAAGTGCACAGGACATCCCTCCTCTAACTGTGATCTCGGATCTTCTTTGAATATGTTCCACAATTAGTTCTTCGCTTAGCTTCCTCAAAAAACATCGTCTTTTAGTATTTTCCATCCCGTTGCCAAAGGATACAACCAGGGCATTGATTCCTCCAACGTTACACATCGCAAAAAACACAACCATGGGCCAGCGTCGTGTATTGCGTGCAACATTGTATGTTGAGCAGAGCTTATCAACACAGTCCACACCTGATTTAGTCTTATTATAGTGAAGAATTATTTCAGGCTTGTTGTTTTCTTCGCTTACTTCGTCATCGTGATGAAGTGAAGATATCAAAAGAACATTCTTCTTCGGCGCCGGAACAAACGATACCATAGAGCTATTGTCAGAAAAAACAAAGAAAGAAGAGTTCAGTGGTCTATGTTTGATGTTCTTCAGCTCAGCGGGGATCCCTTTTCTATTTTTTTTCAAGGTACCTACATAAGATAGTTTTTTTGACTTGAGAAAGTCTACTAAATCCACTGCAGAAAACCAGTTGTCGGCAGTGATGTTTCTGCCACTTCCATAAATATGTTCGCTCATTCTTTTTACAACATCTTCAGACTTATTACTAGTTTTCCATGGTCCCTCTGGTTGTTTTCCGCAATATATTTCTAAAGTACTAGTATAAAATGTTTTGGAATCGCATAAGGTGAAAATTTTAATGCCATATTTTGCAGGCTTTGATGGTATATATTGCCTAAATCGGCAACGACCTCGGAAGGCTTCTAACTTCTCGTCTATTGTTACGTTTTCGCCGAGTGAATAACTTTTTTTGCAGTTACTCACAAAATCTTCGAAAAGTTCTCTTATGGGTGCTAGGTTGTCGGTTTGTCGGCGAACAGCTCTTGTTGTCAAATCGTCAAATCGAAGGCATCGAAGTAAAAACTTAAACCGCCTTAGACTTATTGTTAGCCTACATTTTTCTATGCCAGTTCCGTCCGTGGCCCAAACTTCCTCTAAACTCTGCCTGTTCGAGTGGTTAACCCCGAGTAAATATAATAGCCCGATACAAGCTTTTATTTCCCGGATGTCAGTAAACTTTGCATCTCTTATACGACTAAATTTTTCTTGAACACTCTCTATGTACTGATTTGTAAATTTTACAATTTTCTCAAGCATGTCATCAGTAAAAAAGTTGCTCCAGCATTCTAAAGGAGTTTTGCTTTGTTTTGCGGGACCAATAACACCCGGAAGACGCCGTATTATATTTTGTGGCAATGTTCTTTGATTTTCTTTACGAGGCCGTAAATACCATTTTAAGACATTATCTTTACCAAAATTGGCAGTTATAAATATATTTTCATTGCGATTTACCTGTTGTTGCTGAGTCAATGCCTGGGGCAGTACTTCCTCGAACGATGACGATGAATATTGCTCAAGGAGCCTACTATTTTCCAAAATAGCAGAGGAAACATACTCTTCATCACTCTGTTCAGTGTCAGAATTTTCGACACGATCTTCCACATTGTCTTCACCCTCAGTGTCCGATTCATCACCAAACTCATTCACATTTTCATAATCACTTTCACTATCACAAAACAAAATTTCATTCAAACCTTGGACATCGTCTTCACGTTCTAAATTAAAATTGGACCGTCTTTTGGCCATATTTTAAAGTTAAATATGTAACGTATTACAAACAAGAAGAGTCGCACAGTATCTGTCAGATACTAACAAAAAACTCACGGGAAGAGTCGCACCGTATCTAAGAGATTCAAAACGTCTAGCAAGGCTGGTATTATCTCGACTAAACCGGATTCGACACTGACTCGTTGGGGGGGTGGAGGGAAGCTACCACTGAAGTGGTGGGGGCATTTGGCGGTGAAACGTCAAAGAAGCGGGAAAAAAACATGTGCTGGTATCTGTCAGATATAGTGCGACCGACGGAGGGTTAAGCAAAGTAGGAAAAGTTGTTTGTGAAATTTCTTCACTTTCCCATGAAGGTGATTTAGATCTCGGTTTAAACCAGAGTATTCAAAACCAAAAACTGCCTAAGGGTGATAGAATAAAATCATAATATTTGGTTGTCACCATTCCAAAAATTAATGTATTAAATATAAGATTTAACATCTTCAATATTCCTTTTTTATACTCGTCGAACAACAACAGCTGTTTCAAATATTCAGCCATTTTTGAGTTTGTGATCAGATTTCCCTTCATCACAGTACAAAAATTCTTATTTTTTGTTACACAATAAATATTGTTACACAAACACACTAACGCACGCTCAATTCCAAAACATTTTTTAAGTTATAACTTAGGAGACGTGACCAGAATGCATGGTGTCACAATGCTTAGTGTAGGTTATGCTTTATAAAATAAATCTTATCTAATTGTGTTAACATAGTGTTTCATAATGGGATCACAGTTTAGTTTTTGTTCAGTTATGAGTTAATTGTTTCAATGCATTCATGAACTTTCCTTTTTTACAATGTTGTAATATTCTGAGGGTATACAGAAGTAACTGGATAATTTTGCTGGGCAAATTTTGAATTGGTTTTTGTTGTGTTGCAAAATTTTGGCTGATGGGATATGGTCCTTAAATATTTTTCTAATTGACCTTTCTGTTTGCCCTATGTATATATTTTTGGTTAGTCATTATATAATAACTCCTAAACTCCCATAACTTCCGATTTGTATTTTAAATTGTTCTTTTTATTCACATAACTCTGAAAATTATTTGCTGTTACATAAGGAATCTTGTTTGTTAAGCACATTCCAAAGTGTGTGTCTAAAGGACTCTGCAATAATTAAATACTTAGCTATGGAATATGAATACAGATTGTATTCAATTCAACGCATGCTGACAAAAGCAATCAAACTGGTGCAAATGTGAAGGGTCTCAGGATATTACATTATTAAATAACAGTCAAAAAAAATACAGTTGAACTTGGTTACAACGTCAACGAAGGGACCGAACAAATGTTGATGCTACGTCCGAGTGATGTTATAAAGATGTACCAACAGGAAATCCTATTTTTTTTACCTTGAGTGAAAGGACAAACAACTATACAGTATTACTATTATTGGCAACATTATTCATGACTTTTATTAAAAAGAAAACACTATACTTTTCTTTTAATGTACATTAGGGTCCCGATAATAGGAGCTGAGGTCACCTATAATTATAAATTAGGTAACATTGGTTAATGTGTAAAGTTTTAATGAGTAATAAATACATGTAGCGTGTATTAACAAACTGTATTAAAAACATTAAAATTACAGTACATATTAAAACATTAGCTTACTGTATTAAAAAACACGTAACAATTTTAAAGTGTCAACAATACTGTGGGGGGGAGGGGGCGGACAACTGTCTCATCCCAACAACTACGTAAATGTCTCGCCAGGTTATACGATTGAGCTCGCCGTGCTTCTCTATTGTTCGAACACTTTCCCAGCAAGGGTCATGGGTTTAGTTACACAAAGCACACAACTCTTACCGCATACCGTGTGAATGGTTCCTTAGGAGGGGTGGGAGAGTTAGCAGCAGTGTTGCTTGTAGTGGAACCCTGCCCCCTTTACCGACTTTGATGGACCCGCCAAAGGTTTTACATATGAAAAAAATACATAGATTGTTTATTTCGCGGTTTGATTCTGAGGAGGGAAAAAATAGGCGGCCCGATATCAAAGGAAAGGAGGAATTCAAACATTTTTCGAGTTCTGAGAATTCAAAGTTTGACATTGATATTTTGTAGATTTATGACGTTACAACTGAGTGGTTAAGATATTTATTGATGTTAAAGCAGGGGTTTTTAATAATGTAAAAGATAACGATTTGACCGGACCTAAAAAAAAATGACGCTATGTCCGAGCTGACGCATTAGCCGAGGCCGTTAAAACCAAGTTCAACTGTAGTTAATGAAAGGATGTTAGTCATTTGTATGCTCAGCTTATATTTAATTATTAATTGAATTATTAAAGCTTTTTAGTATGGTTTTAAAAGTTTTTTCTTATAAGATTTTTTTGTACCTACTAAGTCCATTTTGTTTGTAGTTCTAATATTTTTATATTTTATGCTTTTCAACTTCGTACATCCTAATATTGGATCAAAGGCATCGCAATACCAGTGAATTATTGAATCGTTTTGAAAGATGCAATCTATGTAAGTCTAATTTATTTTTTTAAGCAACTGTATCTAATTAAAAAAAATGAAATACAGAGGAAATATCCTACTGTAATTCTTCCAAGTAATCTGAGCAGTTTTCGAACCAAACAAACAGATCAACACGCATTGCCGATTTGTCATATTTGTAGATTAAAATTCCTACTTCAATTAAGGGTTAGATTCTCATATTAGCTTATTTTATTGAACCTCAGACTGTTTTTTTAGTAAAACTTTTTGTTTAAAAGATAGTCTTCAATGTCACATGTTCCTAAAAAATAACAACAAATGAAAAAAATAAAATTTTATTGGCCATCATAAAATTTATTTTATTAAATTTTCTTTTACTGTTGTTGGGATGAAGAATATCAAAACCTTTGAATGTAGGGCTCCATATTAAAAATATTCCTTCTAAATAATATGTTTTCAATAACTTACTACTGTACCAGCAGTCTAGAAGAAACAAATACCGGTAATAAAGTAAAAAGTGCTTTAAGAGATGATGCACTAAGTAAGGGTTTGGGCTTCCCTTACAAATGATAGCTATAATGAAATATCTGCTCATTATATCAACTACAATTTTGTGAAGAAAACTGTGGCAGAAGATTGTTCAGTTTTTAATTTTTGTCTCATACTTCTTAAAATTTATATAATGAAATTTTGAAAGTTGTCAATGAATGGGAACTGGCTAGTAAGATTTCAGTTGAGTTGACTATTTTAAAGTGGAAAAACTATTGATGTTACGCCCACAAACTTAACTTGATACTTCAGGGTTCATTATATACTTTAAGAATATTAATTAGACAAAATAAAACAAAGACGATTGTAACATTTTTAGAAGAAGTAATATCGCAGCTCCAAAATTTGTGAAATACCAGTAATAAATAGGTATGAAGCAGCCAAAAAATTTATTCAAGACATAATTACCAGAAGGAATTCTATATTTTTTTTATAAAAGAAAGGTTTATATTCATGGAAGATGATGTAAAACATGTGTGCATTATCCAATACTAACCATGTTAACTGCTGACTAAATGGATATGTGGAAACAGCTGTGTAGAATGCTTGAACCCTGACAAGAAGTTACAAATGAAATGAGAAGCAAAAAATATCTGACAGGTAGTAGAGGTACCCTAACTAGAGGATTGAGATCAACATTAACAAAAATATCCCATATCTGTTACACACGTCACCCTCAAAGAAGTTGTAATAAATATTTTACTAGGACACAAGTCATGGTCAAAGAAGTTGTAATAAATATTTTACTAGGTATTTCCGACAGATTTTCAAATTTAGAGCTGACCAAAACAATTTATTTGTGTACGTTTTTAGACACTATATAAAAACACTATTTATTTGAAAATTAAAATACTGCAGAAATAACAATAACAACAACAATTATAAGTTTAGTAACTGAATTATTAAACAAAATTAGAAGCTTCTGAAACTCCAGAAGCTGAAAATATCCAACAAGAAGAATTTAAAAAAGCTTATTTGGATGAACCTAAACTAAAGGATCATCAATGTTGCAGGCTGTAATTATATATATATAAAATAGGTATAAAATTAACCTTTTTTATATCTATTCAATCATTGTTATTATACTCAAACCTTATTTATAACTCAATCCGGGAGCTACGCAACACAATGAAACTGTAATTATAGTTTAAAGATATATGGAGAGTGAATTAGTTTTGAAAGTGAATGAACTGAATATTATAATTTCACTTGAGACAAACATTTTGTAATTTACAAACAATGTTTTGATGAGAGTATGAGAGTGTGTTTATTATAACACAATTATTTTTATTTAAAAAAAAGGTATTAAAGGAATTAGAATTAAATTAATTATCTTGATTTGTATGATTTGTTTTATATATACAACATTTTTTTACTTAATTGATCTTAAAGAAGACAATATCAGTTTTACAATACAGTCCCATAAATAAATATTTCTATTAACATTTTACAATACAACAAAACACCACTTTTTAAAGTAACAGTGAGGAACTAATTATTATCTTGATTGAAGTAACAGTGTTACCAACATCTTAGGCTATACATTTTACCTAAGTCTACAGAGATCTAAGATTTTCAGTACAATGCAACTATATTGAGTAGTCTAGATATATTAATGAATGAAAATGATAACCCTAAAATTTATTTTACAGTTATATTACTATACAGACATTTCAAATTATACAACTGCTTGTTCATAAACATCGTAAAATGTACATTGTCTTTATTATTGTTGTTTGTTTTAGTCAGTATCATAGTTCAACCTAATCACCCCAGCAATGCCTAAAAGTTAAAACTGTTATGGGTTGAAGCCATACAAACCAACTGACATAATCTGCTCCCTAATTTTACTACAAATATAGAGAACACTTGTATAATTTAAGATCTTATTATAGAGATTACACTTAATTGAAAAAACTGTACATATTATCATAACATTATTACAAAAGTACAATCTCTGTTCACATTAAACTAAATTGATAGCTTTATTAATATTAATTATTCTCGTTACACTTTTACACTATTAATTTCGCACCCAGCCACATTTTGGCCCAACCCTAACTCTACATCTTCAATCTTATCTATGACTATTGTTGTCAATCTTCTTGATAAATTTTTCTTGATGGCTTTATTTTATGCCAGTTAGAATAAACAAAGTTGGGCAAAAGTCTGTAATATATTTAATAATTTGAAAACTATTAAGCTAAATGCAATGAAATTTTGCAGATATGTATTTGTCACTAAAACCAATAGTTTGACATATTTAACTTTGACAAGGATTTCACAAATTTGTATGCAGTAGAAACTCGCTAACACGACCCTCAATAACACAACTTCCTCGATAACACGTGCATTTTTATCCCAATTGAACAGATTTTTGTCCCAATACAGATTACAGATATACAGATTTTTTTTATAGCACGTCTTTTTGCAACACTGAACCTTTATAGTAAGAGTTCAACCTCAGTAGTAAGTTGTTTTACATAACGGAACCTTTATAGCATGACTTCATATTTCCCAGTGCATAGTTACCATGGTCAGTGACTCAACGGAAGGGATGTTTTGAAGGAAACGATGTCTTACGCTCAGGTTTAAACGTCTTACACCAGGCTCCTTCCCTTCCCAATAAACAAAAATTATTAACTTTTTTACACAAAACATGACCTGTACATCTTCAGGATAACCTGATCATTGAAGCTAACACATTAGCTGCATTTTTGTTTACTTCACGAAATGTTTACATCATACATTTTATGTTAAGCTAATTAGTTATTTTTAGTTGAAGTTAAATAAATTTTTGTGTTTCTATTTTCAGTTTTTATATTACAGCAATTTAATGTTAATTTTTCATTTATTCAATTAAGCGTACAGCACTATGTACAATACGTTTTGTTTTCTATGTACTGTACAAATTTTAAATGTGCGTTTTTATTTACTAACAAGTTACATTACAGTACATACTTTGTTACTGTGCAATTAATAATAAAATGTACTTTTTAAAACAAAACAGTCTAGTGAGGATTGATTCAAAATGCACTTGCTAAAAAGAGGTTTCAGAAAAAACAGTGACCTTGATAGTACGACTTTTAGTCAATAATCTTAATAGCACAAACCTCAACCAGAAGAGTCCCTCAATAACAAGACTGTTTCCCAAATCGCCTTGACAGTTTTGCTATTGAGGTTCTACTATAATTTAAGAAGAAAAATTAAATAATTTATTACATAAATTTGAGGGAAAAACTCAATTTCACACATTTTGTTGTTTAATGAGACAGCTGCAAGCAGGGATAGTGAAATAAACCCCCTTATCATTAACGTAAATTAGTTGCATAATATTACAATATTTGAGGAACTGTAATTTCTGACTAGATTGCACTGTTGTGTTCTACTAACAAAACCTTTAAAATTAGGTATAACTCGACCTAGGCTTACTTATAAGTGATGCCAAAAACAAGTAAATTATGTCAAACTATTTTTTATAGTGACAAATACACAGCTCAAAGTTCTATTTCTTTTGCTTAGTAGTTTTCAAATTATTAAATATATTCCAGACTTTTGACCAACCCTGTATTTATATTGTGATTTTAAGATTATATCTCTTAAATTGAAGGGAATTATTTACCACATTACTGATTCTTGTAGCTTTAAGAATTGTACTTTTTTAAAGTCAATAGAAACAAACAACAAAGACCTAAAAAAAGTAATTTAAATTACTATAAAACATCATAGTATCGCAATTGGTCAAATTTTTTTTAAAATCATTATATAGTAACTATAAGTAACATAAAGGCAAGAATTAAATATGAAACTATAGTTATTGCTAGAATATACTCTACTACTCAATCTATGAATTATTTCTACAGGATAATTTATTTAAAAGTTTATCAAATATCATGGCAAGACTTATAATTTATTAGTGTTTATGTCAACACATTTGTATTATTTAAGTGTAAATACAAATATGAGTTTGTGTGCACATATTTGCCTTAAATATAAGTAATGTTTAAACTGTAACTATATATCGAAAATGTTAGTATATTATATATTAGTTTATGAAAAACAAAACAATGATCAATAACAAGTTTGCCTATTCTACTGTTCATAAAAATAAAACTCTGCTAAAAAGCAAAACAAATGTTTAATTACTATATTTTAATTACATATCACAACTATTATATACTAATATAATATTTTACATGACTAACAACATAAAACTTAATACATAAGTACAACAATATACAGTTTAGAAAACATTCTTTCGTTCATATATTAAAGTTTTAAAAAAATAATTATTCTAACACAATAAATTACACATAGTATAACGACATCGATTTGTATTCACAAATCATCACAGTTTTAATAAAAACTAAATTATTTATTGACAGACTTTATTAATAGGAAGAACAGAATGCTGAAACTTCTGCATATTTTAAAAGCTCTTATCTCAATATTAATTGTACGTTAAAACTGGAAGAAATTTAAAAGAATTGAATTCTACAGATTATAAAATTAATTAACAGCATAACTCCAAGTAATTTGTAGTAACTTGGTTTTAAACATAATTCTGTAAAAAATATAAAAAATTTATTAAAAAGTGTAGACTAAAAGTTATGGATTTGTAGTACATAAAAGTGTTTATTGAAATTGCATGACTGTCACTTAAATATGAGACAAAGAAAAAAATTCTGTTTAATCACATTTTCATTTTACTGAAATGTTGATTTCTAGATTAGATTGTATCCCCTCCAAAGTGTCACGAGCTTTAAAAACAACATTATATTTATAGTAATGACTATATATAGTATAGCTACTTATTAAAAATAATATTGTAGCTTCAATTATATTACTTTAATATTTTAAAGCTACTAGCCTATGTATTTTTTTTACACCACACTATTATTTACACATAATATTTTTTGATTGATTTCCAGTTCCTTATTTCATTTCATAAACGTAAAATCAGCAATTCGGAAGAAATATTTTCTCACTTGTAAATACTATAGTATTTCATAATAATGCATGCACGTTTTATTAAATTCTGCAAAGATTCTCACCTGTATAAAAGAGTCCTCATTATTAAATATATAATTTTTAGTTAAACATTTAGTAGCTAGGAAAAGAATAAAAATGTCTATCATAATCTTTTTAGACCCTAGATTTGAATCAAATTTAGTTGAATGGTATAAGTATGTTAGGTAGTTGAGTTAGGTCTAATATTTTACTATGGACTTTGTTGATTTTAGTACTATATATTGTTTTTTTACAGAATTTAGATATTAAACCATTCAATAGTCTGTAAAGACAAATTTTGTTTAGTTAAGTAGTATTTTAATTAGGCTAATGGGAAAATATTGTACATTCAAGACAAGTGATATTTAAATTAATAAACAATGTGATATTTAAATGTGCATGAATTTATGTGATTGAAAATGGACATTAAATATAATAAATGCAAGAACAACCTAGTCAAATTAGCTTATATATCATGTAAGGCAAGACATATATATAGTGAGTTATCTAATAAATTAAATGCATCTGGATTTGATTAAGCCTATAGATAAAAACATCGAAAGTAAAATATTATCTGTCTATACACATACACCAAAGTTTTACACTTGTCTTTATTAAGATTCTTTAGATTTGTAACACTTAAAATGTCCTCAAGCTAAAGACTGATCTAGAGAAATAGCTAACTTATTTCCTTTCTCAACCCAGTTTTTCAATCTACCTCTTAATTCTTCTAAAGATTTTGACTTTGCCTTATTTATCCTTTTGTATTTAACATCTTTAGGTTTTGTTACAGAACGATGGTTACTCATAACACGATTATATGTAGTTACTTGATTAGGAGGCTCATGCCTGTGTTCCTGTTGGTCTAGTCTTTCCATACTTCCATATAAATCTTTCAATTTCCCTTTATGGTTTTTACAATTAGAACTTTGAAGCTCTTCAACACCAGAGTCAATTTGAGGTGGAGTTGAATCGTTATCACCGTCTTCTTCAACACTGTAGACAGTTTCTAAAATTTCAGGTCTACGAAGGAACCCATTACTTCTTCTCAAAGAAGAATATTTATTACTTATTGGAGTGTCCACAGCATCTGAAACACTACGAATGACTGTAACACCTTCAGAAGCTATTGGTCTAAAATCATCATCTTCCATGATGACAGCACTATCGCTATCATTGAGGGAATCTAGGTTGGTTTCGTCTGTCCAATCAAGACCTGCATCAGATAATCTTGCTTGAAGTTGTTTGATGCTTCGTTGTTGTTTAGTAATGACTGCTTCACGTTGAGCTAGAAGAATGTTGATGTCATGTTGCTTTCTGCAAAGTCTTGACTCAAACAACAGAAGCTGAGATGATAATAAGCGTAGTTGCTCAGCTTTTTCACGAGTAACACGGGCCAATATTTCTTCCTGAAACAGCAAACTATTAGTTATTATTTGAGAGTTTTTTTAAAAAATAAAGAAATATTAGAGTATATTACTACTACACTCATAATAAAACTAAGATTCCAATTTTTATTTGTTAATATTAAGATTTTAAAATATTTCCAAAACTAATTTTACAGGTTTTCTGTTAATGTATTGAACAACAATTTATCTATCTGATTAAAGAGCAGTTATCTTTAAATTTAGATAAAATTCTAGATTATCTTGAAGAAATAAAAATTAATGCATTATACAATAGGTTGAATATTATGTGTAAACGAATAAATTGTATTTCCACAGCTTTTTATGTGTCCATGTGATATTACAGGGAAGATTGGTTCTGTGTATTTAGCATCGAAGATATCAATGATAATTATATCCTATAAATTAAATAAAGCTATTGGTAATAATATCTTTAAATATATGATGAAATTGTTTTACCCTGTTACTTGTTTTAACTCAACTGTTATTCATAGCCATATATTTAAATATTATTTTCACTTTTGTATCCTGGACACTTAAAAACTAATCTTTTATTTTAAATGCAATAGTCATTCATTTCATTTTCATTTTAAATACAATTTCATAACTGTAAAAAAAATATTTAATAAATCACAATATTATTTTGAATTTATTTAAATATTACTTTTACAAAATGTGGTATTTTGAAGACATAACTGTGACGGCTTAATAATTTGACTTTAAAATAGAAAATGTAAGTTATTATTTAAAATATGACAAAGTTTATAATTTAAAATAAAAAATATTTCCAAAAATGTTTCTTTTTGTAGCTTATTATCCGGCCAGAAGTACTTCTTATAAATTATATTTATTGTTTTTGTTTTTTATAACTGTTGGATTTTGCAATAATGCTCTATCGATTATCAATTTGTTTACTTTGATGAATTATTATCAAAGTTTATACAATGTTAGAAGTTAAGAAGAATTCAGTTTCCAAAATTTGCTAAGTAAAATGTTATGAAAAAGAAAAGTTGAATATATTGGTGGATACTTATATTTATAACAATAATTTCTGAAAAGAGTAGAATTATTTTACAATAATGATAATAATTCTAATTTTCACACAAATATATTTAATAATGAAACGTGTTTAAATGACAAAGTCATCATCTTCAGTGATACATGAGCAACAATTTATAACGACTATGCCATTGAAAAGTGTTTCCATGTTTGTGATAATTAATTAGTTTATTGTTATTACCGATACTCTTAAATAATTTCTTCTCACTTACCAAACTCCAAATTGTTTATTAAGTACATGTCAAAAATATATTAAACTGTATAACAGTTAGTTAACAACTAGAGAGATGTTTTTTTTTCTAATATGAAAAAAATATTTGATTAACAATTCGTGTTTCTACTGCTGCACATTTATTCAAACTTAAAATAAAAACAATTTTTTAAGTTCGATCAATTAATTATCAAAACCAATGAAAAAACATTGTTTTCATCTTAATAGCTGTCTCATGGTCTTATATTTTTGGAGTACAAGCGTCGCATCCCCGTGGTTGTCCTAACCTGAACTATGTATTTCTTTAATGAAATTGTGTTAAAAATACAAGACTCTTAAATAAAAGAAAAGCTGAATCCTTGCCAGTGTTACATTAGTTGCTAAAACGTAAAACCATAGAGGCAAACAAAACTAAAGAAGAAAAGGCTTCTAGCTAGGAAGCAAAACCCTCATCTAATAAACACCATGGAGCGACAGAGCACGCTAAACTTCACTCTTTATTGAAAATTGTTACTGATCAGGAAATTAAAATTACTGCCTTTAACAACAATGGGGGGGGAAGGTAAATACATAAGACTCTAGCACCTGCATGGCTTTAGTACAAGAACTGAATTTTAGAAAAGTACAATGGTATTAGCACAAAGACAAAAAACACAAAGACCATTAACGTTATGGCAAGAGGTTTGCATGTACTCTTTACTAAAGAAGAGATAATTAAGGATCTTCATCAAAAAGACAATTGATGCAGTCAACATCTTTGAAAAAGATATAATAGAGAATGATGAAAGAGAGTTAAAATCAAATAAGGTGGCTTTATTTATGCTACCTTTTGACAATAAGGAAACTGTTGAAGTATAATAATATGTACAGGTGATAATTAAATAATGACAACATTTACATTCATAGTTTTGTGGTACTAGGATAATATGTATTTTTCTGTTTCTTTTTAGGTGAAGATAAATACCAACATTTACAAAATTTATTGGTGTAACGTGAAAAGGTGGAGTACACAACAGTGAGCAACAACAGTTAAAAAGCAACAGTTTTGCTAGCAATTACTTAGTTAACACTGCTCAAATAAACTTTAGCACTAGGTTTGATAGGTGGTGTGTATATCCTCCAAAATCAATTCTGCGATATGTTGAATCCGTTAGAAACAGAGGCAATGTAATTGATAATAAACGTCGGATAGGCGTGGATCTGTTTGTAATGAAGAAACTATTGAAAGAGTGAGAGCTGCAACCACCAATAGCCCAAAGAAATCTACAAGAATGTTGTCACAAGAAATTGGGGTCCATAAAGAAATAGTGAGCAACATCCTGAGAAAAGATCTGAACTTGTTTCCTTATAAACTTCAAGTATGCCACAAGTTGAAAACAGCAGATTTTCAAAGTCGTTTGGTGCTATACAATATTATGATTGGTTTTAACGTAGCCAACAGAATTTTGGAGAGAGGCTCATAATGACTAATGAAGCACACTTCCATTTATCCGGTTACATGAATAAACAGAATAATGTGAATGTGAGAATATGGACTGGACAAAATCCATGTGAGATGAATGCCCTTTACATTGTGAAAAAGTTACTGAATGGAGCTTATAGTATCAAGATCATTTAATAGGATATTAAAACGAAAATGGTGTTACTGTAACTGTGAATGCTTAGAGAATTTTTTATTCTGAGCTACAGCGTCGGAACCTAAATTTTGGGGACATGTTCCTTCAGCAAGCAACACAATTATTGCAACAGACATTTCCCAACATGTGATTTCAATGGTTAGTGACATTGAATGGCCTACCCGTTCTCTAGACTTAACTGTTCCAGATTTTTTTATGGCATTCTTTAAAATGTAAATTCTATGTCAATAAACCAAACAACATGGATGATCTGAAAACAGCCTTAAGAAATCAAATGAAACAAAAGTTATGGATGAAGTGTTAGTTTAGAAATACATACAATTCAATAAAAGATACCTAAAGTCTGTAATTGTTTGATATACTGTACTTACTACTTAATTTTGTAGCTGACATTTTGTAACAAATTAAATTACACTAAGTATAAATCATTAATCAATTGTAGCCTGTATGAGTGGTTAACGTAGAACCACTGAGAAGAAATTTCAATTGTATTCTACAATGTAAAAAAAGAATATTGCACCATGATATAATGTAGGTGACAACTTTACAGTTAAAAGCTAATTGAATAACAAAGATTTCATTGGTTTTACTATATGCCAAGACACAACCTGAAAAAGGATGATTATCTGGAAAGGAGCTAATCTATCGATCGTAAGGGGAAAAGACATCCCTATAACTAAGATTGCTGTCGCGTACTTCCCCCACTGTACATACGACTCCAACGAGAGAATGTTGTGCACAAAATAACAGACTCAACCTTGACAAATGGAGGGTGATCAGGAAGGCTTTGGAGGTTAGGTGGATAATGGGTCCCACAGCCTCCAGTATACCTGTGTCTCAAAAGTCCTTGTTCATACAACCTGGAGCTTGAGGCTTGCTGGTCCTTGTGATGTGAAGTTGGATCAGGTAAATCAAAAGACATGGCCTGGTACTTTCATGCATTCTTATCCAAAAGGCCCCTCTGTTTTCTCAATACAGTGGCACTGGACCTGGAACTGAGGGTGCATATGAAGAGTGGAAGCCGACCTGGAAGATGAAGGGGAAGCTTGGTCTGGAAACCATCTCCCAGGGGCCTCAGGATCTGGTGGGAGGAGTGGTCAGTAATGACCAACAATTTGAGAATGTTGTTGACAAACTTCCAATCATAATCGCCATTGCTTAGCAGTAGGTTTGTTTGTGAATCCAAGCCATGGTTATAATAGAGGCTTCATCAGGAGACTCTCAACCCCTAATGGTAAGTTTATCATGGTAGACCGAGAGCTTGCATTCTTGTTCACAATAATGTAAGTGCTATTCCTCTTTCAGAGTCCTCTTCGAGTAAGTGCTCAAGGACCTCTCTACAGTGGGGGGGGGGGGGGTACTTTCCCAATGACTCTGACACTACACCTCCACCTGAAGTTAAAAGATTGGTGAAATATTATTAATCAAGGCACCTTCACCTCCTTGTTGCCTGTGATGCCAAAGCGCTTATTAGTTCTTTGAAGACCTTCAAATTCCCGGGCAGGAATGGTATTTTTCCAGCCTTACTGCAGCAGGGTGAAATACTTCTACCTATTCTGGTGGAGATATTTAGAGAAAGCTATGAGCTAGGATATATTCCGGTACACTGGAGGGATGTGGAAGTTGCTTCATCCCAAAGGATGTTCAAAGGGTCTGTTCTGACTAATAGATCATGTATTGATAATCTCACAAATGCAATGTAACATGAGCATTGATTTATTCCTGAGTTGGTTATTTGTAACTAAAACTTAAGGCATGAAGAATGGATGTAAATGGTCATCAGTCAAGGGGACACAACCGGTATACCTGTCACATTGACTGCGGGTGCATACTTTTGAACCATATGCAGACTATGTATATGAGGCATCCATTCCTCTCACATACATTTTTCCTATCAATCCTCATTCACAGGTCACGGATCAGCAAGCATTTACCTCCCAGGGCATGGAAGCGGCGGATAGACCGGTGTGTACTGCGGCAGCTACCGTACAGGGCATACAGAGAGCCATAGAGGAGATACATCCTTAGGGCTCCCGGGTAATGTCATTGCTCCCTGAAGGAAGATTAGGACATCCTAGTCAATACACAATTCCTTTGTGACAAGAGAACTCCTATAAAACCTACCTTACACCACATACTCCACATACATACATCACGTACATCATGGACCACTCTCACATACCTAGAGCTAAGACCCTACACCTCACAAGAGCGACCTAAGTTTGTCCATGCAACCCATACCCTGAACAACAATTGGACTGTATCCACCCCACCTTATTTATTCACAACCACTTTGAAAAGGATGCCTTTGACCCAGTTACCTTCCCAAACAATGGTTGGATGTGATAGACACAACATCTATAGAGCATTTAGTTTTAGAGATCTGGATATCCATTTTGACTATATTATTATTTACTTAGGTTTAAGGGTGTATATATTGAATAAGGTAGTTGCAATGAAAACACCCAACTAAGATTTTCCCCAACTGTAGGATAATGTCGGAGACGACATTTTTCAAAGGGGAGGAACTATTAGGAATTAGTGGGGGTTGGGGTGTTGTTAGGGAATGGTTAGGATAATTAATTGTAGGTCAAATATAATTTAGTAGTTGATTAAGTAATGTTTAATGTTAATGTGTAATGTAATCTTAATTGTTGGTAAAAAAAGACAGAACACGGAAATAGGAAGTGCTGATTACGACATATTACAGGAAACTTTAGAAATGCTTCACATTGCCAAAACACACAACATGTAGGCTGTTTAAACAAGCGGAAGTTCTACGGTACTATAAAAGGTTGATCATAGAAACGGGGCCAGTACCAATTGCGACGAAGATCGGCCACTGGAGAACGGCACATTCTTTGAGACACAAAGACATTCGGAAGACTTTGGGGCCAAGTCTAAAGGGTTTTCTGGGTGCTGACAAATAAGGTGAGCAAGCGGAATACAGTAATATTCTTTACAGTCACATTTGGGTCTTTCAACAGAGGTATAGAGCAGGGTTTATACCATGATAATGGAGAGCTGATATCCAGAGTGGTTTGTCTTTTGGATCAATAATCAATAAAAATGTGTCAGTAGAAATAAGACATAGAGATAGAATCAATATCTTAGACTAAGTTAGGTTTGAGCAATGAAACAGAAATATATCACTGAACCACATATTGTATTGATTATTATTGTAGCACAACCAACCAACCAACCTAAATTTGAACCCTAACAAATCCATGAAAAATAGAATAAATGTATAGTAAAGACAACATGAAGGTAAGAAGAATCTAAGAGGGAAATGAATCTCTAAAAGGTATTAAATAACAAGCTTTATTTTTCCTAACCCTTCTGGAGTTAAAAAATAAATTCTGTTATACAGTCGTGGTCATAGAAATTGCATCACTTAAAAATAATGTAGGATCTTCTTAAACCAATGTTGTTCTTACCTTCTGATAATTTTAAAATGTTTTGCAAAGGAAAAGAGTCTGATATGAACCGTGAAAAATGGTTAAAACCGAAATAAAAATAAATAATATTCATAAAACGATAAATACAATTTTTAGTGTTAACAAGGAATTTAAGAAAAAATAGTTTTTTTACATACTCATATGAATTAATTTTGAAAAATTGTATAAAAACATTGAAAATATATTTATTGAAATATTAATATAAACTAGTATTTTGTCGAACCGCCATTAGCCGTGATAACTAAGGCGATCCTGTTTGGCTTTGAGTTAGATCAAATTCTTTATGATTTTGTCACTGATCTCCTCATTCCACCCTTTTTCTATTGCCTGTTTCAGCTCATCTTTATTCTTAGGCTTTGCAATACATTTATTTAGGATTTTGTTTACACGTTTAGGATCAAAAAGATAACAATCATAGGTGATGCAATTTCTATGTCCACAACTGTAGTGAACCAATTAAATCTTAAAAATTTTATTTATGGAAAAACTTCCTCACCTGTGCTTTAACTCGCCTACGGTAAGACAGAAGCTGATGAGCTTGTACTCTGTGCCTGTCTCTTAAGTCTTTGATTACAATCCGGGCTTGTTCTAAGGTAGATATTCCATCATCTGTAGGGCATGCGCTGTCTTCCATAGTCGTAGTTGATCCTTCATCATCTAAAGTAGACACTCCATCATCTTCCAAATCACCAGGCTGAGAATCACTAAAACATAAAATTAAAAATAAAGGCACATATTGCTAAATAAATAATCAAAGTCTTATTTTTGTTAAAATAAAGAGAAATAAAAAAAAATTACGGCAATATAATTTTCAAATTTAGTTCACAGTCTATTTACCATAATCCTTTCTACAATATCTGTAAATCTATATACTGTATACAAAAGCGAAATACCACTCACTCACTCACTGACTCACTCATCACGATTTCTCAAAAACTACCGAACGGATTGAAATGAAATTTGGTATGTAGCTTCCTCTAGGGCCATAGGTGCTTACTAAGAAAGGGTTTGAAAAAATTCGAAATTTCAGGGCGGGGGTTTGGGGGATCAAAGTTATTACATCACGATTTCTTCAAAACTAACGAACAGATTGGAATGAAATTTGGTATGTAGCTTCCTCTAGGGCCGTGTGTGTTCACTAAAAAAGAGTTTTAAAAAATTGGAAATTTTAGGAGGGTTTGGTTGGTAAAAATGACTAAATCACGATTTCTCCAAAATTACCAATCAGATTGGAATGAAATTTGGTATGTGGCTTCCTCTAGGGCCATAGGTGCTCACTAAGAAAGGGTTTGAAAAAATTCAAAATTTTAGGAGGGGTTTGGGGGGATCAAAGTTATTAAAAAACGATTTCTTCAAAACTACCAAACGGATTGGAATGAAATTTGGTATATAGCTTCCTCTAGGGCCATAGGTGCTCACTAAGAAAGGGTATGAAAATTTTTGAAATTTTAGGAGGGGTTTGGGGGAATCAAAGTTACTAAAATCATAATTTCAGATCTTTTATTATTATGACAATAGTGCTTTTATTATTTAAGATCTATATTTTTTTTATATAAAAGCCAAATACCACTCACTGACTGAACACTTAAAAAGAATACAATTACGTTAAAAAGACTGAAAATACCAACCACCACGGGCAACGCTGTACGCGTCAGCTAGTCTTATATAAAAATGAGAACAATAGAATCATTACATTTTACAAGCTATAAAATTTGTAAAAACTCATTTTTAAAGTGAATGATTGTGTTGTTGTTAATTCAAAAAAATGTATTTTATGGCTTTTGTACTGATTTAGTTTTATTAAGATTAATAAATTCAAAATTTGAATAACTAGCTTATTTTATTAATATTGAAAAACTATTAAAATGTTAAAAAAATTTTTAAATTTAAACACAAATACACAGGTAAGCTGGATAACTATCATAAGAATTTTTTAAATGTAAAAGTTCATTTTAAATTCTTCTGAAGACTTTATATACACTACTTATTAGGCACCGGTTTTATTTATAATATGTAACAACCGATGTTTGAATTCAATTAAAATACAGTAAGCATTTTCCGTAGATTTTTGTTTGTGTTTGCTTTTAATTTCTTAATCTAACATAAAAAAGCTGTTGCTTTTGAAGAATAAGTACCTGGGCAACCGAGCATCACTCAGTAATTTTTTATTAAAACAAATTTTTTTTTTTAGGAAAATGTATGTAAATACAAATTACATAGGCCTACTGAATAAATATGAATATTTTTCGATCTAACTTACATATGAACTGTTTATTTAAATTTAAATTAAGAGTGCAATTAGTTTAACATTTTATTAGAATATAATATCTGCTATATTATAGTAAATTTTTATAGTTGATCTATTACTATGTATATATTTCAATATACTCAGTTTTATCATGACTAAATCAGATCTTAACCAAATACTTCCTTCCATACTATATTGCGGGTATGTCAAGGATTTTCATTTGGAAGACGTACGTAGTTGATCACTTAACTCTGGAAAATGCTACATATAACATGCCATGCATGAAAACTGACAATATTTAGATAATTTATATTACTTTTATAAAAATACAAAAGAATTCGGAAATTGTGTGAAAAGGGGTTTAGATCGGTTAATAACAGCACAAAAATAATGTTTTAATTACGTTTGGTGTTTGAATAAAGAAATAAGTTGAAAATTATTACCTGATTCATTGTTAATGATTTATGTTTGTTAAGTACCGGTAGTATATAAACATCTGCAGCTAAAATTAACAGATTAACATCTGTTTGTAGAACATCTGGATTGTATCTATAATCTATCTATTCGCCTACTTAGTGACTTCAAATGTGGTATATGAAAGAAGTTCAGAGTTTACATAGGCGAAAAGAGCTACTTAGTGCATTTTTGCAGACATAAGATCTAGCGCATTCGATTCCTGGCGTCAAAAAGAAACCTACATGCAAATTTTCATCCAAATCATTAGAGCTGTTAGCGAGTTCCCGAAATAAATTTATATACAAGTATACAAGAATTGCTCGCTTAATAAGATTAGATAAACTGATTATAAATTTGCTAAGTAAAGTTTCTATGGAAATAAGTATGTAAAGAAACATGTGATGCTAAGCTTTTTATCCGAACAGCTGTTTTCATGATTTATGGTCTTCAGTTCAGAGTGAGTTCATAGAAAAAAGGATGTTCAGTTTTCCCGAATTAGAAAATTTTCCAGGAAACTTTTCAAATTTTTCCTTCCATAAAAACCTTATACACACTATTACGAACATTTTATAACAAAAAATAGTCAAATTGGTCCAGCAGTTGTCAAGTGATGCCTTACCAACTAACAGCATTTCATTTTCATTTCTATAGCTTAATGGTGAAATTACAATGCATGCCACAATTATAATTATTGGTTGTGTCTATTTCAATCTCTGTCTTACATTAGCTATGTATAGGTCAATGCTCAGTCATCATTTCCGTGGAAATATAAGACGTTATAATAATCTGTTTGCATTGGCTTCGCCATGGGTTGCCGCCGGGGTTGGTGAGCAGGGGCGGAGGCCCTAGCCAATTTATATAAGAGTTTTTTACTATCACACAATTGTTATAATCTTGTTACTTTGATAAATAAGTTATGTTTTTACTCCCACATGATTCTTTCGATTTCTTTTTTTCTGAGTGTGAACTTAAAATCTAATTTGATTTAAAAGACAAATTACATGAGTTTAATCAAGAAACAGCTACCATAGGGGCTAAAGGGGAAGGCTTGGGGGCTTAAAAATTTTAAAATTTTCTTGACAATAAACAAATTGGAAATTCTCACAGTCTAGAACAGGCAAGAAAGAGATACAAACTATTGGAAACCCAACGTTTACTTCAGAGTACTAGATGTTGTCACTGAAAGGCTAGTTGGTCGGTTTAATGAACAATCACTAGAACTAACTAACTAATGCTGTCGATGGTTTCTTTGATTTACATTTTGAACAATCAAAAAGTTTTTTGGAAAATTATGGTGATGTAGGAAAAATAAATACCTCTCTACTCAAAGCGGAATTGTCTAATGCTTAAAACTGTACTGCTGACTCTAAAAGATCAACTTCATACCTTGAGAAAAACAAGAAAGTAAAATTTGAAAATAATAAACGAATAGTTAAACAAGAAACATTTCCAAACGTATTCAATGCTTTGCGAATTGCTGCAACCATTCCCATTAGCTCTACGTCATGCGAGAGGAGTTTTTTTAGCAATGGGGAGAATAGGTTTTGGAATTGGACATTGACCCTTGATAGGTTTTCAAACCTCACACTTCTATATATATATATAAATGAAAAAAGGACTGTTAAAAGAAAACATACGTAGTCATGGTTTTGTCGAAAGATTTGCTCTAAAACAAAAAAAGATGATTGCACTTAAAATATACTTTTGTCTAACTTCCAATTTTAGGAATAACTTTCAATTTTATTGTAAATTTACTGCTTTATTATAATTTAGTGTGTAATTTTCCTCTTAAATTTTTGGCAGTTGTTTGTGAAAATAAATTGGTAAATATAATAATGGTTTATCCATTAGAATTGTTAAATATAATAATGGTTTATCCATTTATCTCCATTAGAAGATTTGGTCTAGAGCTGCCTATGACAGCTAGGCCTATTGTTATTTATATTTATGCTGTTTTTTAAATTTAATATTTCTCACAGTAAAAAATAAAAACGTTTACATGTTGAACTAATGATGTGTGACATCACTTAAAAACAATTTGTAGTCTATGCTACACAACTTATATTAAATAGATTACCATTATTTTCAAAATCTTTTATGTACCTAATATTTTCTTAATATATTACACAAGGTAAGGACTATCTTGCCATTTTAAAATACCAACTCATTTATAGCCAATAGGCCTCTTACTGAATTTATTAAACCGAATCCATTGAAACCACTTACGTTAAAATCTGATGAGTAATTTTGGAGCGGAGTTGGAACATAGTCTACTTGATAGCCAGGAATAATTTCATAAACTGAAAACCCTAGTTAAACCAGTCTTTCCTAAATGGTTTAGAATCAATGAGTAAAATATTTAAAATACCAAGTTCCATCACATATTGCTCTTAATTATTCGTGGATTTCATTGTGGGGAAATAGGAAAGTAGGGTTTAAAGTGTAATTACAGATATTATTGTAGGCAGTATGGACCTATATGATTCGCAGGCAATGATAACCACCCAGGTTTTCGCCTTAAAAAAAAAAAATTATTCGCACAAGTAAGTCGCACAATCTTACATTGTTAAATTCTCAGGCGAACATGGAGAAAATGTCGCTTAAACTTTCCACTGGATTTGTGAAAGTTTATTTTCAGATCTTTATTTTTGAATAAATGCACTTCTCTGTAAAATGTCATCATATAAGATGGACAAAAGTATAGGCTAAGAATTCTGGATAGTACGACATATTGATAATATTTAGCTACCAAATATTTGAACCAAATGAGCTACAGTCTTCGTTTTAACTTAAACCTCCCTATTTCTACCTTAGGGAATTCAGTAAAACAATTTTCAAATCTCAAAAATGCCCCAAAAGTGCTTTTTTGGGGGGAAGAGGGTCGTATTTGGAAAATTTTCCAATGTAAAGGTAGGTCAAAAGTGATACCTCATTTTTAAGGTCTCTGTTCATTGATCATTTTGAAAAAAAAGTTTTAACTTATCTTACTTCTTATGTACAGGATGTTCCAAAACATCAACAAAATTGTGTTTTACAGTTAGTTTTATTGTTACCACAAAACATAGCCTAAATAAACCAAATTTTTATCCTAGATTCACGAGAAGATACCCTTTCAAAAATGTGCTTAAGTTGCCCCTTATTCAAAAAATTTCAAATTTTAAAAATACATAGGCCTATAATTTTGGGGAAAAAACAGATTAAAACTCAAAAACTCCAAATAGTAACGTTAGTCATAAAGCACATCATTAGACTACCAAACTCTTGAAAGTATTATTATCAATATTATTGATAAAACATTACATTCTACTTAATACATTTCAGTAACTTCAACTTTGGTTAAATTTGTTTCTTTAAAAAAATTAACGAGTAATGAATTAATTCAGAAGGTTAATAAAATGTTCAACCTAACTTCTAATGAAAACTTTTACTATTTTTACAGCAGAATGTTTTAAGAGTATTTCAAATAGACTAATAGCAATTTAAAATAACCTAACCTAATTACTAATTAATTTATACAACTTTTATATAAAACAAAATTCTTTAAATGGCAAGTTATTTAAAACTTCTTACTATAAAATCATTGTATCCAAGTCATAAATAGAATATAACAAATTTTACCTTGTATCCGTCGTGTGACTTCGTTCAGCGTATGTTTATGGCACATTTCGAAACATATGTTTCATCATCAGATAATAAAAGTTACTTCAGTAGTCCTTCGACCGGGACTCTAAAAGACGTCTACCCGAATTATATGTCATAGTTGTGTGTGTTGTGTTGTGAGTTGAGTGTTTTTGTGTTGTATGTAATGTAACTTTTATTATCTGATGATGACACATATGTTTCGAAACGCGCCATAAACGTACGCTGAACGAAGTCACACGACAGATATAAGGTAAAATTTGCTATATTCTTACTATATTTTATTTATAATCATGCTATTTCCATTCATATTACAATATCTTTATTATCATTTATTTGTGTGACTGAAAATAGATGTAAAATTTAGAAAGTTAAGTAGAATACAAAGTTTTATCAGTATAAATCTTTCAAAAATATTTTATCTTTCTACTATATCAAAAATTCCTGACATTCACGCAAAAATTCTAGCCCTTCAGGATTCAGCTCATCGCTTCCCCACCACTCTACCTAAATCCAAGTGGCTCTGTCCTGTCCAATCTTTATTTTTATCAAAATATCAGAGCATACATTAACCTTTTTTTTCTAACAGTAAAAATAAAATACAAAACACAATTCTCACAAAAATAAGTCTATTTGTCAAACTCGTTTGAACGACAGTTATAATTTAGTTGTAGCTCATGTGTCACAGAAGATGACGTCTTTGTCGTTGAAACACGTGTGACAAATAAACTTATTTTTGTGAGAATTGTGTTCTGTATTTTTTTTATTTACTTTTAGAAATGTGGATTCACCTCGGGGGTTGGGGAGGGAAGCGATTAGCTGGCGGAGCCCTCTAATCTTAAATGTAACTAACAAAGTTAAAAAAATCAGAAAGCTAAAGTTACAAAAGTATAACGTCAACGTGGAAAATTTAACACTTCATTTTTTTTTTTTCATATTGCCAAATTAACAAACAAAACCCCAATTACCCAAAGAAAACTAGTAATCTTCTACATATGCGTATGGACCATCCGTTTAATCTATTTTTGCTTCATTTGACCTATTGCGCTAGCTACTATGTAACTGTCAATGATATAATAAAATTTATCATTGAGTTTATATTTTTTATTGTTTTGTGATACCAGATTTGCATTACCAGATAAGTCAAAGTGTTGACGGCTTCTTCACTCACATGGTTTTAAGTTGTCAGTTAATGAGTCAAATTTTATAACGAGACTATAAAAGATCCGTTACTCAGTTAAAAACAAGTTTTAGAAAAGTCAACTTCATCGTGAATGCAGGATTATATCATTACATAGTTAGTGTCCTAGTCAGTATATATTTTAATAAATTTAAGATAAACATGTTTTAGTAATAATCTTGTATGCAAGTATTAATATTGTATATTTTTTTTTAGTAAATATAGGCTACGGCTCCTGACCAACTTTGTTTAAAATTTTCTTAAAATATGCTTTCCTCTAAACTGAGATCTAAACTAGTAGGCCTAGCTGAATGTAAGTTAAACTAATAAATTGTTAAATTTAAACTAATAAAATAGACTTTATCTCAACATTTCTATCGACTGAAGTTTACACTTGATACAGTTTAGTCTTGGCTATTTTAGGTTACGTATTAGTAATGTTTCTGTCAGTGATAGTATTTTGTAAACTGGCCAAATTAAGAACATAATATTTTAAATTCCTCAATAAAAAGTATCAATGAATTCGGTTCAATTCTCGTTCGTAAGAAAGTAGCCTAATTATAAATCAATGTAGTTTCAAGTTTTCCCTTAAGTTCAGATCTCAATAGATCTCATAGAAAGTTTCAGTAGGGTTTCCGATCAATACCTGTTTGGAAAAATGCTTCCTTAAGCTCATGATCTTACTTAATCAGGCAAAAGGTCGGGCTTATAGTACGACTAGGGGCTCTGCCCCTGGACGCTTCGCGTCCCAACCCCGCCTGGGCCTTCGGCCTCAGATGGCTGCTTCGCTTCGCATGCAGTTGGAAAATTCGCTAAAGAATCTCGTTAATCTTTGGCTCGTTTGTACATAACTGACCGAGCACAAATCAGCTGTTTTATTTGGCAGCTGACTCAAACTCGTTAAACATAATCTCCATAAGATTAACATGGGAAATTTGATGGATTGTTTGGCGGAGCTCCTTCTGGGGTTAATAGCGGCTAAAGGGATGATTGGATCTTGAATCTGACGGAAAATCTCTCCTTTGAAATTTAATTTTCTACAACTTTTTATTTAACATTTTTTGCTATCTCTTACCGTTTTCTTACTAAATGCGCTCAAAGTGGGAAAATGAAGAAATAGAAAAAATCTAAAAAATCTTTCCCGCCCAAAATGTGCTTCCAAAATTTAAAAATGTTGAATTCTGGCAATTTTCCCAAAAGTTTCTCGTCGAGAGCTTTAATTCAAGTATGAGGTCGAGGGGGGTACGATTACGGGAAGTGCCAAATAATTAATGTCAGTGAATCGGTGAAATCATCTAGCTTTAAGGACTTTGGGCGGAGCCTCCCTTCTCGGATGAATAGTGGCTAAATGGATGATTGGATCTTGAATCTGACGGAAAATCTCTCCTTTGAAATTAAATTTTCTACAACTATTGTATTTAACATTTTTTGCTATCTCTTACCGTTTTCTTACAAAACACGCTCAAAGTAAAAAAATTAAAAAATTAAAAAAATCTAAAAAATCTTTCCCGTCCAAAAGGTGCTTGCAAAATTAAAAAATGTTAACTTTTGGCAATTTTTCCAAAAGTTTCTCGTGGAGAGCTTTAATTCAAGTATAAGGTTGAGGGGGGTCCGATTACGGGGGGTTCCGATTACGGGAAGTGCCTAATAATTAATGTCAATGAATCAGTGTTACCGTCTAGCTTTATATAAGTAGATATTCACCACTAGCTGGTTTAGATGACACAGGCTGGGAATCTGTAGGCCTTGTTCAATTACTGCACAAATAAATCATATTCTATACAGATGTCTATCAGCAATAAAAATAATGTTGAGAGTTTGAGCCAAAAACAATTGACAAATAAATATTGCTAGGTTGAACTACTAGGCCTACGTCATAGGACGTAGACAACTCCCATCTCCCTGGTCTTGTCATTGATTTGGCAAGACATCTCAATTGTAGAAAAGGGCTTCGCAGAATAGAGTAATTGTTAACAGTGCTGCATTTCACACGAGATATTTTAAACACGTTTCCTTAGTGGTGTTTCAAAAATGCAGACCCGAATATTTCAGGGAAATTTTTTTAAGAACACATGATTTGTGTAAAACAAAGAAAACAGATTTTGCCCTTTTTCAGAGTAACGATTTTGCCTTTCTAGTAGTAGGCTTACACCAAAGAGTAAATTAATTTATGCAAGATACATTTTAAATCTGTAGCCTATTATTAACAATTCAAATAGCCTATTTCTTGAAGAAAATTCTGGAGTATCTTGAAGATAAATGAAAAAAAGGATAAATATATTGAAGGAAAAGAAAAATCTTCCTCATCCCTTCTACGTATCATCAAAGATAAAACCTACACTACATATTTAGCAATTTTGATATAATTATTTTAAGAATTATTTAGAGGCACAGCAGAAACTAACTGTAGGCCTATTGGTTAACGTTCATTTTCTGCACTGAAGTGAGTGAAAATTAACGCAATTAATTGGGCCAAACCAAAGGACATTGTTGAAGGGTTTATGGAGAGATTCGAGAAACTATACATACATAAAATCAGGAGTTTACTGGTACCGGAACGCACCGGAACGCCGTTCCGGTACTGCTTTTTATTAAATATTTGTACGTTCTGTTTTAACGTTACAGTGGACCATCCACTCCCTCAATTACACTCATTCAACACTCGGTTTAGAATTTTAGTCCGCCAATCGAAAAACCTCAAGATATTCCAACACTACAGTGCCTTGCGACTATGCGAGCCAACTACAGTAAAGTCTCTTACATTGTCCCCTCAGCTCGGAATCGAAATGGAAGCACCAGAAAACTTTTGCCAGCTTCGCGGCACGCCTTTGATGTTCGGCGAACGCTGTGAACGGCTACAAATTAGGCCTTTTCACACCAAAGCCGAGCCGAACCGGGCTGGGCGAAGCGGTGCCAAGCCAAGCCGAGCAAAATCTGCGTGTCTCGTACTGAAACCGAGTCTCACGCAGTAGGTTTTCTAGCTTTCTTAGCAGTCGGAGTTGCAACGTAGTGACACTGGCATGGACACCGAGCTAGACTGAAAAACGCAGGCAGAAACAGCTTGAAGTAGTGGGAGACAGGCCTTCTCAAAATCGCTTGGTCGAGCCCGGCGTTCTATTTGAAAGCTCCCATTGAAATACTGCGTAATCAGTAGACAAATGATTTTCGCCCGGCCTGGCTTTGGTGTGAAACCCGCTTAAGATACCGATTATTCAGAGTCAAGGAGGCCGAAAAGTTTAAAAACCTGCGATGATTAAACTTTTGTACTATTAACTTTTCGGCATGAAAAAGTTTATAACATGTATTTATGAGATTATTGTAATCAAAATAAGACCAAAGATGATATAATTTGGACCACTTTTAGTGATTAAAACTTATCGAATACCTCATTTCATTTCATGATTAATTAATTTTAAAATAATTATCCCAAATGAGAGCACAACATGGAATACAAACAAACAATGGTGTACACTGACAAACGCCGTCACAAATATCAGGTCGAAAGACGCCCCAAAAGAGGAAAATATTTAAACGTAGGTACCTGAACACCGGCCACACGGCAATTTAGCGTCTGTATTTTGTGTTGTGTTCTCGTGATAAACTTGCTTGCATTTAATTGATCTTGTATAAGAAAAGTAATTATCTTGCTGTAATACATTTGTTTAGGTTTACAGTCTTTTACCGAGGATTTAAATTTCCGATAAATTCTATTGACTAAATAAGAGACATGTTGTCAAGTTTTTTCTTAAAATACTATGTGTCTCTGAAATTTGGTATGTGCTATATACAAGTACAAAAATAGTCACATATACATGTATACTTTTCTTGTAAAAGTAAATATATTATCGGCACCATTAAACTCACCAAAGATACGTAAAATGGGAGTTTTAGAAGTGAAAGTTTATAAAAATTCCGGCGGAGTATTTTTGCTCAATTCCGGCAGCGCTCCGACACTGGAAAAATTACGAGTAAACCCCTGCATAAAATAACATTACAGTATAATAAAGTTGTTTAATCTTACCTTACGAATGTGGTAGATAATGTGAGATAATACATTTTGTAAATAATACTTATTTAATGTTAGCAACCCACACTATATTGTACATATTTTCAGTATGTAAATACAAACGTAGGGTTGCTATACAGTTAAACTACTTTTATCATTGTCTGCCCACAATTAACCGCTTAGTGAATTTCATTAAAAATAATTTTAAAGAATCATAACAAATCTGTCTTATTGTAAAAGTACAAAAGGTACTTGCGTCTTATATACGGAGGCCACTATTTTTACGTATTACTCCGTACAATACGTAAGTACCATACACAAAAGTATACAATAAAACTATAAGTGTATAACAAAATCGTGTAAAAAAAATGTACGAGTATAACAAATTTTCTTGAAAGTCACTGTAGCTTGGTAAACGTATATTCTACTTTGTTGTAGTTTCAAGTTTAAATGAATAATGATTTGAGGGGACGGGCACAACCAACTTGATTGCCTAGAGATGATATTTCTCTAATTCCAGCACTATCTGTTTACAGAAACTGATATAATTTAATCTTTCCTCTGTGGTTATGGCAAGGCGGATATTGAGAAGTAGATGTGTTATTTGTCACATAGATGTGTGTGAACAGTTCCCAGAGACCTATTTCACAATGTTAATGATTATAGTTTATTAGTATGAAACAGGATATTTACAGGTAAAAAACTAATAATAAAATTACTACAAAATATTGTCAAACAGGTCCTCTGGTGAACTTAATAGTACGAGCGCCAGAGAATAAAAGTGCTCATAAATCTACACACTTTGTGATTGGTTTTTAAAATTTAACGCAAAAGTTGAAGTATGACAGTTCCGCGATGACTTTTCTTGTTATTGGATTAAAAATGCACCTTATCAAACCATTTATAATTATTCTGGATAATACGTGCAGTGTTGTTTTATCTGAATAACCACCGTACCAAAAATTGTCTTTATAAAAATACAACACCAATAATGAGTATGATATACCCAAAAATCATAAAGTTGTGCAAATATGACGTACCCATTAGGCAATTATCTCTTAGTCTGCCCAATATGTCAGCTAATCGTAATTGCATATAATAGGCCCTATACTAATATTATATACATTGATATCTATAATCCCATTGCACAAAGGAAAAAAGACATCGGGACATACTTCACTATTTGTTATTGAAACTAATAAAACTATTGGTTGGTATAGAATAATTGCACCTTATCAAATATTTTGTTTTATATTCAGGAGAGCAGAGTGGACGGTGCTATCCAGACCGTAAGAACCTCCAAAACAATCTGAGTAGTAACTGGCGTTTACCTGTGTTCTACGCCGCTCCTTCCGCCTTCATTAGCCTAAAGCCTGGGCTACGATGCAAGCGGAGAGCGGTGAGCGGTGGGCGGCAGGCGGCAGTAGCAGGTGCAAGCGACGCACGGAAATTATCTAACTGATGGAGTTTCCTTGTTAAACACGGTTGGCTGACTGCGATGCAAGCGGCGGATGAGCGTTGGCCGCAGGGTGCCGCTCAGGATCAAACAAGTTAGATAATATTTCGACTACCGCCCGGCGCTCAAGGGTTTCTTTACTTTCAACAAACATATGACATTGGTTAAAAAGGCAAAACTAAGTATTTTTTATACGAATACGTACATGACATACTAACGACCACTTATACAAAAAATTTCAAGAAAATCCGACGGTAAACAAGAAATATGCTAATTTTTGCGAGTATACAGTACCTACTTTCGGAATTTTGTATTCGGTTCAAGGATTTATTTACTCTTTAAACACCATGAATTATGGATTAAACAACCCCAATGGATTAAAACTTTCTGTTATGGGACTACTTACCATTGTTATTTTCACAGGAAGCATATATTTTAAAATTACTCCCTCCCCGGGTTACACCTGAATTTATGTTAAAATCCAAATTTCAAGAAAATACGACTGTAAACAAAAAAGATTCTAAATTATGCTGTTATAATTTTGGAATTTGGCATTCTGTTCAAGAGTTTATTTATTTTTTAAGCCGCATGAACGATTTAAACTTTCTATTGTGGGACTGTTTAACATTGTTATTTTCACAGGAAGTATATATTTTTAAAATGCTCTCTACCCGGGTTACACCTGAATTTCTGGACAAAAGTAAATATCACTTAAGTCTACGGTTAAAGATATAGTAGTCCTATATTGTGATTGTCCTATAAATACTGGTCTCTCACTAAGTATTTCCGTCAGCACTAGCTCCTCGTGTGACGTCATCTCGTTGACTGAGACAAGTGTGGGAATGTTGTCTCGCTTGCATCGTAGCCACATCCGCCGCTCAGGCCACGCCGTTTTCACTTGCTAGTAACGCTCGCCGCCCAGCGCTCAGCGCTTGTGTCGCAGCCGAGGCCTAACTGGCTCTCTTATGTCAAATACGATTGTTTGTTGACCATCTAAATTGTAAAGTGTAAATACATAATTTTAAAAGAATTCATCATTATTTAAATTTACTTGTTTAACAAACCATATTAATTTCTCCTTGTGGTAATACGATTGTCAATAAATTACCTCTGATATATTACCTATGTTTGAAATTTTGTTCTATTGAGATATTGTGCACTAAAGTGATTTTATAATTCAAATATTTGAAACTTGTTAAAGGAATTACAAATATCTAAACAGTTATAAGTAAGCAATACACAGATTTATATGCCATGGGTCTCAAAAAATGTTCTTTCCTGCCTTTCTGCCCTGCGCTGTCGTTTGTTATGTAATTAATATTTGTTTAGGTACCAAGTTTAAATTTTTGTTTCTTACTCAATACAAAATGAACAATAAAAGTAAAACGCAAGAAGGATCCACAATTTTATAAAGAATGTATAGTTTTTTTCTCACCACACAATTACAAAAGATAGATTTATAAAATGGTTTTAAATGAGGCAATTTCAAAGCGCTCAGCTGCAAGAAACTATACTGTTTCAATACCGCTATTATAGGGTGAAGCGCTGGAATCGCAGGTTGCTTTCTCTTTAGCTGGAGCAGACTTTAAAGCCCTGCACACACCGGAGCGATACTTTATCGCTGGAGCGACGCGATATAATTCCTAGAATTTTATCTGCGATACTTGGGCGATAATATCGCAGCGGAAACAGGTGCTTCCGCACCAGAGCGGGAAAAGAGACGCGCGGGAAAGCCAGTACACCTCAGGAGAGCGTAGGGGGCTGTGGTCGTGTGACTCTCTAGACGTAAAAGTGTTGTGTTATAGTTAGTGTTTGTATACTGTACTGTGTGTTTACTTACCATGACATCGTCTGATGAAGAAGAAGCGTTGCTGTTACTAGCCGTGCTAGAAGACGAAAGAGCAAGGAAAATGTGGGTACACGACATAAATAAAGAACGGCTGCAATTTGGCGAGTACCATATGCTCATGCCCCAGTTAAGAAAAGATGAAAAAAGATTCTACATATATTTTAGAATGAATCAGGAATATTTTGACGATTTGCTGAGTTTGATTGCTGACATTATTGAAAAGGAAAGTACCAAAGAGTTGACTTGGGAATTGAAATACAAGGGCAGACGTTCCCACGGTAGACGGCGTCACTACTTTCTGTAGCTCAAGCTGCTTCCTCCTCACTGTACCAAACAACCTTACCAACACTTACCACGTCATGGTACTAAACAATAAAATGGCTAAAATTATATGCACACGAAACATAATTACGTAGGCTTGGTTCATTAAATATTATGCAGTACCTATCCTGGAGATAAGGTTTGGTCCTAGCTAGCAAAGTGCTTCTTGGGACCAGCAAAACTTTTCATACTTAGCCTACCAGAAGTATTCAGTGTCTTTCTTCCGTATGTTCTTATAATCCTTGTGATTTAAATCATAGAGCACCGGGTATGTATAAACAACTTCAAGTAAGTGTTCGGTGATACACGACATGTTGTTGTTACACGTGCACAGGACAGACAAAACTGAGTAGTTCAATGGTTTGGCCGCGTGGTATCGCTGCGATAAAGCGCTGCGAACAGTGCATGCAGCGTTACTGCGATAATATCGCTGCAGTATCGCATTCGTCTCGGTATCGCGTATCGCAGTTCGCTCTGGTGTGTGCGGCTCCATAAGCCACCATGGTATCGCTTAAAGGTTGACAACCGATTCGAGAAGAATCGCCGCTTCGTCACTACATATTTATACCCAAATGTTGCTACTGTCAGGTTCACTTATTTATCCTACAAAACAGTAAGCTAAATAAAATGATTAAAATATATTTCAAAAAATGTATATATGTATTAAGCACACTACTTGAAAACTTGTTATTCCAAAACGGGGCTTGAAAGATCTGCTGCTGTTAAAACGTGTTTCGAATCTTCCGTTAAACGCATAAGAAACTTGTGAGAGAATATTTTATATTTTTGTCTTTTTTCAGTGATACATGTCGTATATTTATCTATTTTTTTAAAACTTCTTTACTTTAGACCAGTTAGATTAATCAAGTTGCAAGTTCTAATTATAGTATACAGTACTGAAAATATAATATTGTCTTTTTAAACGCAAACATTCCCGAGACAGCTGAAAAACTCTTTGGACAATCAGAAAACCATACAACCTTATCAGTGCAAGATTAAATTAAGTGTAATTAAATTTAAAAATGTAAATACTTGCTTTACCGAGTTATTTAAAGTGAACATGGGCATATCCAGCCTGTTTTCAAGGAGAGGGCTGTCTCCTATCGGGGGTGGTGGGTTATAGAATAATTTGTTTTAATACAGTGTTGAAAACGTCTTTTTAGATTATTTCACGAGCACCTATTTTGAATAGAAATTAAGGATTATATGATTCACCCTAAAATGAAATTTTATTATAACAAATTGTAGAGAATAAATGATAG
>JAGFPH010000049.1:386834-427940 GCA_018207615.1 Philaenus spumarius
CCTAAAATGAAATTTTATTATAACAAATTGTAGAGAATAAATGATAGAATTGAACTGTATACTTGAAAATTTTAAATAGCCTTATTCTATAAATTTATTTCACTTTGATTCACTATGTTAGGACTATATAAAACTCTCGTAAACGTATAGTATACAGTTCCAGCCAAACGCGAAAAGGTAACCGCTATAACGCGCCTACTATCGCGAGCACGGAATAAGGCGGGAGATAATTTTTGCGCTGTTGGTCCATGCACATATTTCACGGAAATACCCGAATAGCTTCGGAACACTAAACCTTGTTTTCCTTATATCAAACGAAAATATAGGACTTGCACTTCAAATCGATATAAAAATCATTATACAAATATATCGATTTGTAATAGATACATCTCATTAGTTAAAAATTGTCCAATTTCAAGGGACTGTTTCAATTTTACAGAAAACTTCAAATCTAAGAAACTATTAGAGTGACGAATGATTGGAAGATCGTGGTAGAAAGTTCAAATCTTGACGAATCCAATGGTATCCTTATCTTTTTTTCAAAACAAGTCTGTCTAACGATTATGTGCTTTTAAAAAGTGACGAGTTTAAGTCATTTGCTTAGCTTTCTCGCGCGGCATCAGTTGATTTAGACAATTACAATATTACAACGATGATTACATTGTAAATATACGTTTCAGAAGAAATTTGCAAATACAAAAATTAAAGCTTAAAACGTTTCCTTTCCAATAGTTTTTGTTTTATTGAGATTGGATAATATTTAGTGGGTGAAATATTCGATACCAGTTGTGTTTGAGTCTACTCAATTGATTAGTCAGCCACTTAGACGATTAAACAAAACGAATCTATATAACCCAAAGGAGGCGGCTGCAGCCTCCACAGCCCCCCCCCCCCCTGGATCCGCCAATGAAAGTGAAGCGTAGTCCTAAACGACCCATCTATAATGAAAAGCCTTAGTCTTATTTTCGACTTAAAACTTCGACACTATTGTACCAAAGCCTTGAGGACAAAACATAATACAGTCAATACTGATCTGAGAAGAAAACACAAAAATAAATAACGTACATATAAATTGAATAGTGCTTGAGTAGCGACAAGCTTTTATCCAAGGAAGACTAATTGACTGCGGAAATTGAGTGACCAGAGGCAAAGAGAAAGAAGGCACTTTCACCGCCATATTTCTCTGCATCATTGTTGCATGTAATTACGTCCAAACCGGAAATGCATATTTCATTCCAAGCATCACTAGAGATCGGTTTTACTTTTCAGGCAATTATAGATTTTTCTTATACGTCATCGGTATTGTCGACCAAGTGAGTAACTTTCAAATACTGTCTGTCAGTCTGTTTGGCTCGAAGGTGTTCAACTACTGGTAAAATCATTTCCTTGTTATTTTGTTCCGATTGAGTATGGATAATATATACAGGACATTTCAGGAAGTTTCTAACGTACCGGTACGTCATAAGTGCATTTCACGAATAAAAATACGAAAAGGTTACTATTGGCATACAAAATATATCTGGAAATGCTTTGGCCCGTCAAAGATGTCTTTTTGAAGGCAAATTAATGAGGTACAACTGCTAGTTTATAAAAGTACAGTAATTAAGTTACCTTAAATAAAAGTAAATTTACATAAAAATTTTAAATAATTTACTCAATTAAAAATGCATGACCTTGTATTAATATAAATTGGTAAAAATATATGTGATAAATTCTAATGGTGTTTTCTGTCTTAAAAAGTGAAAAAATTCAATTGATTTCCCAATTGTTAAATAACGTATAATTATATTATTAACTAGGGGAGACTACTGTGTGCTCCGAACGCCAGCCCCGTTGGACCCTCTATACACATATGTTATGTTTTCTTTACAATAAAGGTTAGTATTAATAATAATTTCAAAGCTAAGATGGTAAATAATGTTAAAAGTCCAAATCAAATTATTTCGTATATTTTATACCATCAGTCAATAAAGGTTAAAAAATCAGCAATGCTCAAGTCTACACGTAAACAAAACTGTACCTAAAAGTTAGAAATAGAAATAATTGTTTCAAATTTTGAAGTCAGTTGTTAATGGAAATATTTGAGCAAACAGCTGCTTGCTGTAGCAACACTAAACATATTTAATAATTATTTATTATGGAGCTGCCCTTTTCATACAATATTTAGTATAGTTTGTGTTGTTTTTACTTCAACAGATGTTCACAAAAACCTAACTTAAAAGTTAGAAATACAAATAATTGTTTTAAGTTTGAAATCAGCTGATAATGGAAATATTAGAAGAAACAGCTGATTGCTGTTATTATTATAGTCAATAAACATATGTAATGGCGCTTACATTTTTGTTAAATATCGAGTATATTTTTTGTTGTTTTTATGTTCAATAGATGCTGCAGCTTTTCAAAAATTATATACAAACTCGTTTGTATTCAAATGGAAGTTTGTGTCAAAATTTCAAAGCAAACGGTGAAGAACTTTCGGAGATTATCAATTTTGAACAAACGCACATTTACATTTTTATTTATATAGATTAGAGGAAATGATTAAGCTCAGTTTTTAATGTATGCTATTTACAAACAGTTTACCAAATAAATAAGTACCAAAATACCGTAATAATACTATTAATATGTATGTCGTATAATATGTCAATTGTTATTCCAATTAATTCTAGCAGCCAATCACGAGCTCTATCATAGCAGACTTTTATGGGTATAGAGTTATATGTATACTTACTTAATACTAACTGAAAGAATATTTGCTTATTTGTTGTGAAGAAAGCCCTAAACTATGCCTACTTTTATGCGTTCATTTACTTTTATGCGTTATTATTAATGCCTGATTGTGCTAACTAATGTATGTACGAATTCATAGTTAGTGATAATAAGGTAAATGTGTAATTGTTGTAATACAGAATTTAACTTAAATTAGAATCACTGGAATCTAAAACAACATTACCGTATGTAAAGGAGGCATACTTTTAAAATAATAATTTGGTAAAAATCTCTGAGAATAGGCATTGTTTACCTGCACTTCTCTTGTACCCCTCATGTACCTCCAATTTTATTATCATCGAAATAATTGTTTGAATAATTCTCCTCTTATTTGAATTTCTCTCGCATTGTGATTTAAATTTTTTGAATGGAGGCTACACGCAAAAAATAATTTTCTGGATTGAGAAATTGATTTTTATAGTCCCAATTAAATAAATCTAATGGTAATGTTTTCCGATTGTTCAGGCACTTACAAACATTTGAACTACTTTGTTATTTTAAATACCTATTTCAAGATAACATTATCAATAGTGGTATTCGTTACACTATCGATCCCTAAAAGCAAAGTAATATTCATAGGTCTGTGGCTGTTTTATTGATAAGTAAATAAATATATGGTCATATTTTTTAAATACTTTATATCTTGCTTCAAACTTAGTGACATATGAAAATCATCAACTCGCAAACTAAATAGCTATAAATTACCTACAGTTAAGAGTAAATCTATGAAAAAAAAACTTTAAATCTGTTTCTTATGACAACATTGAAACTTAGGCTTAGTTTCAGAAAATGTTCTAGGTTTAACTAAATAGGCTACGTGTAGTTTTTATGTTTCAAATATTGTTTACTTCTATCTAAAGTAGGTATTACGATGTACACAAAGTATAATTTACTTGATGTTGATTTTTAATAAACATCTTTTACAATCAGTCTGTAACATAGACAAAAGAATAACGGTACCTCGAACCATAACGAAACGCAACACAAGGAACGTTCTTACACTACCGGTACTCAATAAGTTTAGTAACCCATAAATTAAATCCATTTTTTAGTTCTAAAATCTTTCGGCAGACTGCATCAAGTGATAAAACAAAACATCATTTGTTAAAGATTTGGCGCTTGCAACGTTTTTCCGGGTAAGTATTAAAAAATAACTGTATAAAATTTCAAATTTGTTACCGTATGTAAAATAATTGGAACTTTTAAGATTTTGAGGCTCAATTGGTAGTCGAAAGCACAGACTTTTTAATCTATTCGAAATTATTACAGAGGTTATGCATGTGTGAGGAAGCCGTAGTATAAAGCAGGGAAACCAGATGTCGGTAATATAATAGAAGAAAGAAGCTCAGTTTACGAGTTACCCAGGACGTGTTTATTTGCAGCACGGTCTCGTCCAGTTATCATTTTACTGTATAATAAATTTACAAGCACACTTAAGAGCAATTTCTTAAACAGTTTTACATTTGACCTCAGGTCACCGTTACAACTTCATTCCGCTTTGGTAGTACTGGTTGAAGCTTACGATTTATTAGTAGTACTTGGCAGACTACACTATGTAGGCTTAAATTACTGCAACTCAGGCTGCACCCATAATTTCCATAAGAATAAAGATCAATTTCCTCACCATTACTGTTGTTATGTTTGTCTCAGTTTTTTTAAACAGTGCATTTCTTATTTTAATAATTCACGAATTTGTTATTTCAAGTACAATTCATTATTGACACAATTTGAGAAACAACTAAATAAATGGGTAAGTAGGGTGGGAGAGAGGCTAAATGCGTTATCCCAGTCTGCTACACAGTTTAGTTAGTCTAATTGGAATAAATTAAAAAAGGTAAGAAAAAAACACCTGTTTTAATAATTTTGCTATGTTACACTCTAATGTTTATATTGTAAACTAGTAGGCCTAAGCACCGTCAAAAATCACAATCTGATTAATTAGATACACATCAGAAATACATTATTTAAAAAAACAAACTATTTAAAAACAAAGTTAAGGCCAACTTACCTAGGCCTACCTTACAATGCTGACGGGGATTTTTAACTCGGTAAATGTGTACAATAATAAGGATTATAAAACTGTAGGCCTATTTGTTAAAAATTTGTATTTACATACCTTATTTACATACACTTAAAGAAAGATAAAAATACCATCTTTTAATTGTTTTTTATTTTATATTCATAGATCAACTGATTTAGAAGTTATTAATATTATAGTGAAGAAATTAATTAATAATCGAATAATATGTTTATGTTAAACGAAGATGTACGAATGTTTCCGAAACTAAACGATTAGATATTTTTCTTTAAATTTATATAAACAATTAGTACATTGATGATAAAAGGGTTGTATTTATATGCAGTTTTTAACCTCAAAGTTCTATAACTCATATTTTAAAAAAAAGAAACTTCGCAAGAAATTATAACGTTTGAAGTTGAGTAAACATAACCCCAAACTATAATCTACACTGGGTTTGTGTAAGTATTACAGATGATGGGTTAAATCAGTTGTTATATTATATGTTACTCAATCTGTGTTGTACACTCGCTTTTATAGGAGTTGATTCCAATGGTCTGATAAAGTTACTGAACCAGGCAAGTCGAGAGGGCTAAACATTTCGAAATATCTATCTTGCAGACGGACAGCGCTATTTTAAACCATCTAACTCAATTAATTAATGGTTTAGGGATAAGCAGCCTTATTGTTTCACTCCAAAATTACAGGATGTTCTTAGTGTGGGTGCCCTTTCTGTTGCGCTGCAGTTTGTAGTGTTTTTAATTAACTGGAGAGCAGAGCGCCCAACGTGAGGATTTTAATTTAATAATACTACCCCTTACAACGTTGTGTACTCAGTGTTTTTCACTTTAGAAATAAACTCAACTGTAGTTTGAATCTGTGTTCTATTTCAGACAAACTTACACATTGTATATTATTCTGTCGTGAAGGATTTATCACATATTGTTTACCATATTGCCGAGAAATTAAATTAGGCCTATGTTTGTAATTAAACAAGCTGAAATAATTTAATTTAATTTACAATTTTATGTTACTTTTGTGACAAGGATTTCAATGTGAAAAATATATGACAACTTAATGGTAATGGTACCTCTTAAAAATTCAGTAAAAGTATTAAAATGGACGAAGGTAATCATTGAGTTTTAACTCTACATTCTCAAATTGGTAAAAAATTGGAAAATAATTATTTATTTATACCATGATTTTTTTATAATTGCAACAGGAATCAAATTATTTGGCACATTAGGTGGAGGTGGAAAGTTGGAGGGGGGCAAGTATTTATCTGGTGTCAAAACCTATCATTTAAATTAAACAATTTTATTTTACATTTTTGAAGCAATAATCAAATTATTTGGATAATTTTACTGGGCTAGTTATGTTTCCGTTTAGTATACGTAGCCTATAAAACGACATTTATTGAGATTTTGTTACTGGATTAGCTTACTCTTATCCAATTTTCTCCGTGGGTTCCATGTTTTAGGGGTTTATAAAAAGAGCATAGGCGTAACCAGGACGACCATATGGGGGGGGGGTTACAACAACCGGGGGGAGGGGGTATTCTTTAAACCCTAGAACAACACATTTTTAACACGTGATTGTATCGAATATTTGACCCACTAAAAATCTTCCAATATCAAAAGACAAACACCATTGAAAAGGTAATGTTTCAAACTTTAATTTTTGTATTTACAATTTCTTTCTAAAACTTACAGCCCGCAAAGTATTTTTTCTGACTACATCTGCCATCCATCTAAGTATATCTAAATCTGCCATCCAATCAAAAATCGGAAAAATAGGTCTAAAGTTGTGGGGCATTTTGTAGACCCTTGCAATTGGTCAGTTTTCCTACCAATAAACAGCCTAACTAATTACAAGTGATACCTGTGTGATAGAAGTCTATTTTTAGACATATTTTGAGATGTGTGTGAATGCTTCAAGCTAACATTTAATGTGAACCAAATATGTTTTGCTCGAAAGGTTTGTTGTATAATATGAGCATGGTAATGAGAGCGTTTTGGTATCAAACCAAGGCTGTAATTTCAAATTAACGGTTATTCCCCATGCAGCTTCATATCCGACCGTTATATAACAAGCATGAGTGGGATGTTTCTAAATTTCTCTTCGCTTTTGTTATTCAAATATTTCTAAGTCTAACACTTTGAATTATTTTAAGTATAACTTTAAATTCTGTAAGTACAACTGTCAATTCTTTGATTTATTCTCTACACTTTGTTATAATAATATTTCATTTTTTAACAAAGTATCTATTCCTAAATTACGTTTCAAACTTGGCACAGTTTTGATAGCAGTCTTGTAGTAGGAACATAAAAACTGGTGTTTTCAAAATAAGAAATTTGAAATTCATAAATATTTTTATACAGTTCTATTTAGAACTAAATTACGAAACTTTTTTAAATTTTGGAAAACAAATTAAAAAATGTTTACTCCTTTTTATGTAGACCTAAAGTTGAACTTTTACCTGTCGTAACTGAACATTTTTTGTTTCTTGAGCTAATAACTTTGTAAATTTTACATCTATAATTTTTTTACCAGCATATATAAATTCTTTGAAGTTTTCTCTATAAAAAAGCTGTGGAATACTTTTGGATTATGGTTCATTTACTATTTTTGGCGAATTTTTGAAAAAAAATGCTTGAAAATGCCAAAAAATCTATTTTCGTTAACATTGCTGGTTCTAGGGTTAAATTAAGATGCAAAATAACACTTTTTAGGCTTCTCAAAAGTACTTTAAAACGATGTAGGTGTGTATAATTTTCCACTTCTAATTGCGATGCATTCGTACTTTAGAATAGCAACCATGACTCATCCCCCGCCAAATATTTCCGGGCGCTGCCTCTAACCTCATATGCTTGGAACACACGGCGTTTTTTTTGCCGGCTGTGGATTAGTTACCGTCCCTGCTCATAAAAAGCCTCATTGGGATTCATTAAACTGAAGTGTCCAGTTCATTAATCATGAAGTGTGTTATGTAATATATTATTTCTTTTAATGTTTTATTTATATGAACAGAGAGCAACTCTCGCTTTATTGTTATTCTATCGCCGATTGAAAAGGAAGCAAAAAAATATACTTATTTTCGTTCGTCCAATTAATAAATAAAAGAAGAGAAGATTTTGGAGCATTCTACACTGAGTTTCCTGATTTGAGGAACTAGAAGAAACATTTTCCAATTATTTAAGAATGTCGGTTTCGTCATTTGACGAACTGCACACGCGGCTGAAGGATAGTATTCTACGAAATAAATACTAAAATAAGGAAAATTGGCGTGAATTTGGTCACATTTGCCATTGTTTCGGCGGAGACGATGGAAAATCCATCGATTGTAATGGCAGCGAGCGGCTGCACAGCTACTGTCAGCGGCAAATAAACAGATCGTAATACCCTCCTTCGCGCTACTGTTGATATGACGGCGACGGCAAATAATCTGTGCCGAAAAACGCCGTGTGCTTCCTTTAGAACACTGTAGGCCTACTTTGATACACTACACTGCATCTATATAAAATAAAGTGTCAGTGCCCAATTCAACCAAAGATAATGTCAGCAATATATTGATAATTTATTATAGCTTAACATTTGCATAGGTGTTGAAAACAAGTTAGGTATTTTAATATAAACAAAGTCCGAAATATTTTTTCAATAGGGGGGGGGGGGTTATAACCCCCAAAACCCCCCCTGGTTACGCCTATGAAAAAGAGAAACAAATTAATTTTTCTTTAAATATTGGTTATAGAATAAGACAATTTTTAAATATTGAACAATTAATTAATATCGGCTTACATGCGTTACGTTACTCCCCCGTCTTAGTCTAATTAGCAAAACGTAAAGACATTAAGTAAATTATACCGGGTGTCCCACGAAGAGGTCCCTATTTTTGAATTGATATGACAGACGTATAGAGCGCGCTACAGACTTGAAATTCTACAGTCGTGACTAACACATATGTAAAAGAAATACCCCTGAGTATCAGTTAATTCTGACTGATCCAAACAAAATGGCGGAAAAACAAAAAAACAACAAAATCAGCAATCGTATTTTAAGGGTAAACCTACTTTTATTTAGAATAGGAACAGCTACAGCTGTTTAGACTATTTTAAATCTATCAGTTGACTGCGTGTATCCACAACAATGAACATATTTGGTAATAAACATTGGCATTTGTTATAAAGTTGCATTGTAAAGTGTCTTATGTACCATGCCGTTTTCAACTGATCAAAAAGTGAAATGTTGTTCCTGGGCTATTGCCTTTGAAAATGATTATGAAGCAATAAGGTGTTTTAGGGAAAGGTACCCAGGTGTAGTTCCACCGTCAAGGAAATCTATTCGTAAGTGGAAGACTATCCCACTAGAAACGGGGTCAATACAAAAAAAAATACCATAGATCCTCCAACATAGAAAATGGAGAAATCGTATGTGCTGCTTTCATGGAATCTCCAAATACGCCTAATTCAGTAAGAAAGGTGGAATCTGCTACAGGGATACCGAAGTCATCTGTCCAAAGGTATGCCAAAAAGAACAAAATCAAACATTATAAAACTCATTTAGTTCACGGACTGCTTGAAGATGATACTGACAGACGATTGGAATTTTGTTCGAAAATAATTAAAAAGACTGACGTAGATAGCAAATGGCATGAAGGAATCGTGTTTTCAGATGAAGCGACATTTTATGGAACAGGAACTGTAAACAGGCATAATTGTCATTACTATAACACAAAAAATCCACATATCTTACAAGAAGAGAAATTAAAATCAACAGGTATAACAGTTTGGGCTGCTGTTACCAAGGATGGTGTTTTGTCGTATGACATATCCCGACAAACAATGACTGGAGAAAGGTATGCATCAGTTTTAAGCAATCACATAGTTCCTCATCTTTCTCAGCCTGAGATGAAAGACGTTTTTTTCCAACAGGATGGAGCTCCTCCGCATTATGCTAATGTGGCCAAAGCAGTTTTGGACCAAAATCTTCCTAACCGTTGGATAGGTTGTGGCAGCAGCTTCATGGACTGGCCCCCAAGGTATCCAGACTTGACTGTTTGTGACTTTTTTCTGTGGGGCTTTTTTAAGGAGAAGTTTTATTGTCATAACATTGCGACAGACGATGAAGCAAAGCGTATGACTGTTTTCTATTTCGTTGTCATCAGTGCATTGCGATCGATGGACATCAGTTTGAATAAGGTTTATGGATAAAATAGATTTAATTTATTTATGAGTTACTTATATCTTTAATTCCCTAACGTTGTTTAGTGCTTAGTAACATCGTTAAAATTCAATAATTATGTTGTAACACTTAAGCAAATAAAACTATTTAACGAAAATGTACTATTTCTTTGTTATCCCACCATTTTGTCCTAATATGTCAGAATTAACTGATACTCAGGTGTATTTCTTTTACAAATGTGTATGTTAGGACTGTTGAGTTTCAGGTTTATAGAGTGTTCGGTGCATCTAATATATTAATTCAAAAATAGGGACGTCTTCGTGGGACACCCGGTATATTACTTGCCTTATCTCGGCTTTGAACTGCTAAAGGGTGGGTAGTGTTTTTATTATTATTATATATTTTACATAATTTATGCATTCTGTTGCCATCTTGGATAAAGCGTCACAAAACGGCACTTTTCTCGATTTCCCAGAATAATGGGATTTCAGTGTTTTTTTTTTTAAGAAAAAATTATTCTTACTAATTTTGTAATCATACAATTTTATATTTGTTCTGTCTGAATCATTTTTCAAGTAGGTACTTAGTCAGATAAAGGGCCATCTTTTAAGGGGGTTATTTTATTTGGGTTCAATAGTAAAAAATATAATTACAGATGTTTTTAAAAACTAAATTTTCTACAAATTTCACATAAAACAGTTGACATTTTTACAAACAGGTGCCAAGAAATGGAGCACCGTACTAATTTGCTTAACTTGTATCAGCTCCTATAAAAGCGAGTTCGTACATATAATATAACAGCTAATTTCACCTATCATCTGTGATTTATACTTTGGGGTTATGTTTACAACTTCAATCCTTATAATTTCTTGTGAAGTTATAGAACTAATGTATGCTATAATACATTATAAGATTTGCTTTGAGGTTATAAACTGTATATAAGTACAACATTTATACAAATTTAAAGAAGAGATACCTATTCGTTTAACTTCGGAAACATTCGTACTTCTTCGCATAACACATTCGATTATTAATTTCTTCACTATAATATGAATAACTTCTAAATCATTTAATCTATCTATATGAAATAAAAACTATTAAAAGATAATATTTTTATTCTTTTAATATACAAAGTGTTCATAAAGTCCCTTTGACCCCCTCATTATTTTTGTTATTGAAAATAAGTTAACAAAACTTTGTATATATCTTGTGTTGCATAACAGGACAAATATTTTGACATATTTGAACCTTTATGATTTTGGGGGGTTTGGGGGTGGGTTAGGGGGGTTAAACATTTCAAATATAAAGGTAGGTCATCTAATACACCATTGTTAATAAAAGAGAAACAGAATGGAGCAAATTAGAGCTCAGTATCTTGCTTCGTTTCAAAGTAATGGACAATCAAAGTTCTGGAAAATGATATTGTTATCATAGCATCAAAGCAGGTTATTAATTTGTTAATATTAAGAATAAGTAGGTTGTACGCTGACAAAAAACCTCACCTTAAAAAGGTTTGCCTTTTTGTAAGTAAGTGTAGTAAGAATATTACTATACAACCATAAACTATGTGAATTAAAAAACCACGAACCTCCAGAGTAATAAATACGTCCTAAACCGCGATTATATACGAATATTTTATTTATACACTTACTAGAAAATCAAAACTAAAGAGTTATTAATTATTTCTAATAAATTCACAGAAGATATTCAACTTATAAAATACAATTAAAACTTAGAGGTTTTATTAATTTGTATTTGGGGCAATGATCGACTGAATTTCCTGCAGGTAAAACATACAAGGCACAGTTACACAGAATCAAACCTAGTTACTTGATTTCTGTTTACTTTCGCTATGCTACTCTTCTGTTCTGCTGGCAAAAAATAAAGAATTTAAGAAGAAAGTAATATATAAGGCAACGCAAATACAGTAGCCTATATATATTTTATATTTTCAAAAACTGTTTTTAGGAGAGTCAAAATTAAAGAATAAAGTAGTATGTTTTTTTTATGTCTACAAGTCGAACAAACCGAAACCAAAGTAAAAAAGAAACAAGTTGTAGTTATTAAATAATCATCATTTTAAACTAATACTGAATTTAACTGAAGGTTCAATAATATTTATATTCTTCAATTTCTACCTATTTGCTTCAAGATTTATTTAAACAAAATTTTCTAATGGAAACAATATTTTCTTTTTCTTACCCAGTCGGAAAACATCCATATCCTTTGATGTCGCTGTCATTACCTTTACTACAGTTTGTATGCTATTCACTTCATATTTCACAAACCTTCTTAGTTGTTATTATTATTACTATTTAAAAAGTTGTTTGTATAAACATGGTTAGCAGTACAAGTACGACTTTTTTCCATCTGCAGAGCTTCTTCTAGGCTTATAACTAGAGGAGAGTGTTGTAGAATGTAGACGATTCGTTTTCTTCTTTTTTATTACATTTGTTGCTGTAGTTGGAATTTGTTAACTTCCGTTTTTATTAATTAATATGAAATTAAATGTCATCACTTTCTGTCACAAAGAACTCCGAACTTCTAAATGTTTTTAAATTCATCCTAAACTCCATTTATGAGAACTATAACTAGGATAAAAATCCGCCATCAAATTAGACGTAAACTATCTAGGAAATGATTTGAAATTCGAAGATGGAGATGGAGATAACGAAATATAAACACTTTCTCATCTATAAATAAACCTTGCAGCAACGAATGCAAATATTTAGCCCTTATATTAAAGAAAGCATGGCTAAATATTATTTGATTTATACCTGCATCGTTTAGTATATAGGTATCTAAACATTTTACAACAAGAATTTACACACAACAAGAATTTACATTTAGTTTGAAAGTATCCCGACTCCATCCTTAATAAAAATTAAGTTTATAGGCCTATGTTTTAGGGGTTCAACCAACAATTTGGGAAATAGGTCCATTCACGACGGTGCTGAATAGCTGAAAAATGGTTCACACGCCATTCCGCATATTGGGAGTATCTTCAATACACAAAGCATTGTGTGCTTCGCAAGCCATTCCACATATTGGGAGTATCTTCAATACACAAATCATATTATATATATATGATTTTTAATGACACCCCAAAACGTGTTCTGTGGACTATGATCGGTACTCATTTGCTACTCCCGATAAGGACCACTGCAATAGCTCATTTTTCCTATGGAAATTCGCTAATGAGAATATAGAGTAAATTAAGTAAAGTAAATTTAATGGATAATTATGTCCGTCTGTGTGCCTTTTTTGTAATTCAAGTAGTAGTTTACTTACTTTACTTGACGCGTTTCGGAACTCGTTCCATTTTCAGATTGTCGCTCTGTTGAGATCGTTATTACATTAAAAAATTATAGTACAACATACACGCGCACAATAACACAAATAATACCACCGCGTGTGCACACCATCGAATACCTTTATCTAGTGAGGATACGGGATTTCTAACTTTGTAGTACCGCTTAATGTTTGCATTTTATATCTATCTCCCCATCAAAGTAATACAACAAATTGGATTTAATGTTCAACTTATCATTCAATATATTATGTTCTTTACTTTTTTAACTGCGCTTTATATATTTCGTATTTTAATCAAATTTATTGTATGAGTTTGATAGGGAGATTGATATAAAATGCGGTACTGCAAAGTTAGAGATCCCGTATCCTCACTAGATAAAAGTATTCGATGGTGTGCACACGGGGTAGTATTATTTGTGTTATTGTGCGCGTGTATATTTTATGTTGTACTATAATTTATTTTAATGTTATAATAACCTCAACAGAGCGACAATATGAAGATGGAATGAGTTCCGAAACGCGTCATTTAAAGTAAGTAAACTACTTGAATTACAAAAAAATCTCACACATAGGAATAATTAATTATCCTTTTAATCATCAGTGACTTGGATACAAACACTATGAATTTTAAATTAAATTGTACAACGAAGTGAATAGAAATTCAACGGCATTGGGAATACTTGGTTGTAGATGTCTCGGGTTCATTGGTTCAAACATTTGCCTTCTTTGGTCCTACATTTTATAACATAAAGACTATAATTTTGAAATATATAAGTGATATAGCCTATTACAATTTAAAAATTAACGTATATATTGGTTGTTGTTTTTTTTTCTTATACACTAGAAGATAAGATTAATATGTTATCAAATAATTGGTTAAATTAAACGTTATGCTGAATGTTTGGAAAATAATAGTTTGTGTGTTGAATGTAGTTGCGTTAAAATGTGTCTAACAATCTGTCGGTTATGTGTGTCAGTGTGTGAATGGACTGCAATTTATAGAAAAGGATAACTCCCTCACAAATAGACTATAAGGACATTTTGAAATATTCTTCTTTGTTTGTGTTTGTGTTTTCGGCTTGTTAATAGTTTTATAATTAATAATAACTGCTATGAATATGTTTTTATTTTAATTCATCAAGATATTTTATTATTGTATTGCTAAGATGTTATTTATGTATGATAAAGAAAAATGTTTTGTTTGTATGTGTAATAAAATTAACTAAAAATAATAATAATAAAAACAGACCAGGGCTCACATTGGCCAAGAGCGGAAGGAAATTAAAAACAGAGCTCTTCCATCAATTTTTACATAATTCGTTTCAAAAAGAAAGATCAAAAATATGGTAATGTAAACATTCAATTCAGTAATTAACTATTAGCGATTTGCCTACAGCAGTTGAGTATTTCAGTATACTGCATTTCATTGCTTTCCGTAGGGAAACACGAAACACAGAGGGAACGCAGCGGGTACAATCTCTCACAGAAATGGTTCTAGTAGGACAGACACTTTAATCACATTAAGCGGAAGATGTTTACAATAGGATTCTCCGCTACGTGGACAAGGTGGCTTACCGTTATTGATATCATTTCTGGGTCCGTTATTGGACCTATTGTTAGGCGAACTGTACAAAATCAAGAGCCAATTATTTAGGTTGACACACTTTTTTCTTTAATAATTCTTTAGTTAGTTCTTTAGTTTTAGTGTAAAAAGCTGAACAAACGTTTTCGTAATAATTAAGTACCAAATGACAGAGTTTATTCATGAAAATTTTCTAAAACATGAATAATCTCGCGTTATCTAAAAAATTTAAGATTGATGTTGGTTGTTGCGATTACATAGCTTGATTTATTTTAGAGGCTGTCTGATGTACATTTTATGTTGTTTGACAGCTCAGATTTAGTTTACTAGCCCTGGGGTTTCTCTGCTATTTTATATATATTTACCATATTTTAAGGAAATGTTAAACTTAACACATTTATTGCATTGTTTCCCCATACAAATAATTGTTCCTACTAAATCTTACTTTAAGTTTTCAGTGTGTGTGAATTATTATTATTAAACATACCATCAAACCTTCACTTGTCTTGACCTATACTGTTTCCAATATAAATAGAATTTTCACTGTGGTAGTGGACATAAACAATAGAAGGAAAAAAATAACATAGACAACAATAAAAAAACATGATCATAACAACATAAATTATTATAAAACGTCTATTCCTAAAATCAAACGCAACAAAATTAAAAAAAATTTACTAATTAAAGTGGCTTTAATAACCTTTACAAAAAAACAAAAAAAAAACAAACAAACAACAAAAACACAATTTTATACTTAATTTAAAAGAGAAAATGGTGAGTGTATCAGTAAGCAACGCGGAAGAAGTAACACTTCTTTATAAAACGACACGCCACAGGGTATTTTCAAAATGTTGACCCCAAAATCATGACCCCGACGCGCATCGTCTCTTCAACTGGAGTACAATTAAAAACTATATAGGCCTAAGCACATGGCAGGCTTTAGGAATACTAATATTTTTATTGATATTTGCCTATCAACATTTTGACTACCTGAAATTGATTATCAAGACAACATACTCCCTTAGTGTTTACGGTAACACTATTTGCAAATTCAACTTTGCATCATTAAATAGTTTCAAATAATATCGCCATCACAAAAATGTCGCGAATCAAAATCAACGCAGGAATGTAATCTACAGATAGAGTTGTGTTAGTTTACATGTAAATATGTGATACTTCGCAATCTACGTACATGCACATAGCGCTAAACGGAATATCTCCATACTGAATGTTCTAGATTTTAGAAGACAACATTGTTGAGCACGTGAGTATGCTGTTAGAATGAATATTTTCATAATATTCATTAGGTTACACGAAAATAGGAGAAACTACTCCGTTTTAAAGTGTTTAACTATTTGTTTTAGGAAGTCTAAAATAGCACAGAAGATCTTGGGTAGGCTATAGGAATTTAAAATTACTACCCTGGGATTCTCTTCATATTTAAAAATATCCTGTCAAAGATAAATTAAAGATTAGCCATTCATTTCTGTAATTTGACTTTTATAAATTACGTGTAAGAAAATGTGTTTGAATGAGTATAATGTATTTTGATAATGAACTTTTTACTAAGGCCTAACAACTTTGATGAAAGTAAACGTTCTTACTTAATTTATTCAAAACACTTTTTTGAAGTGTCTCAAATGATGCAGAAAATTCCAATTAATATGATACTTTCCTATTTTAAAATATTAACAGTAGAAGCAAAATTGAAGTTGACCTATTCATGTCTGTTATTTGACTTGTGTATATTAAATCTACGAAAACTTAGTTTATAATCCTAATTTTATGCAATCAATTCTAACTGTTACATAAGTGAACATATGATAACACAAATTGAAATTTTGTGAAACAAACTTATGATTAACAATAACTACCTATAGATCAAATTGTTAAAAACGTTGACAATGCATCACTGCAAATTGTTGAGAAATATTTAGCAATATCAGAGATGAAATTATTACACCGATAACATAGGTCTACCTAATTCTATCAGTTTGCAAGTAGTATTATAGCAATAAGATTACAATAACGATCTTCTACAGCAATTATTATTATTTTTAATCTGTAGTTGTAACAATGTTACATTGCTTATTTAGTGTCATAATAACTACACACCATTATATAAAAAGTACCTTGTGGCTAACTCCACCAAAGAAGAGTATTGTGACAGGCATTTTATGTACGGAGCTGCTTTAGGAAACTTTAGTGAGGCACGGAGAATGTGTGCTGAACGATTTCCTCGAAGACATTGTCCAAGCTCAAAGACTCACTGCTGTTCACAATCGGCTACGTAAAATAGGGTCATTCCAAGTCAATATGGCAGATATAGGACGGAATAGGGACATTCGTTCCGTTGAATTTGAAGAAAATGTTTAAAGCAGTTTGATTGAAACCCCCGAACAAGTCAGTACTCGGGCAGTTTAACGGTTTAACGGTTTTAACGGTAAGAGAATGCATCCGTTCCAATTACAAAAAGTCCACTCATTAGAACCCCAGGATTATCCTGGGCATGTGGATTGCTCTCACTGGTTTCTCTACAAGCTGGTGGCCGACCCAGACAGTTTTCATGAAGTAGCTTCATCGAAATTGCATATCCAGCAGTAGAAACAGTCACGAAAGGGCTGAAGAAAAGCCTCACGAAACCATAACGAAAGGAATTCAGAATCGATTCTCAGTTTGATAGCTATGCCATTGTTGCTGAATAGATTGAACTCTGCTCACTATCTTGTATATTTTAAGGATATCCTTCCGAAATTATTAGAAGAATGTTTCGCTGGACAAGGCATGTGGTTTCAGCACGACAGTGCTCATGCGCATTTTGAAACAATGTGCGAGGGCATTTAGTGTGTTTGGTGAGCGTTGGTTTGGCCGATGAGGTCCGACGTCACGAGCACCAAGGTACCCAGACTTGACGCCATTGGACTTTTACGTTTGGGGTGGATATAGTAACTTGTATACTTGACCCCAGTGGAAAATGATATGGAGTTAGTGGGTAGAATTGAAGAATGCAAATATTTGGCAGTCAATAACAAATCGATACACAGTTTGTAACCGACATTTTGGGCAATTTCTTTAAATTGTCAATGCAAGGGTTTTATTGTCATACTTATTATTATTATTTATGTGGCATAATTCAGATTAAATTTTGTTTAGTTAAAATAATATTTTAAATAATATCCTCTTGTTTTTCTTAGGTTTAGTGCAAAGAATTCAAAGTAAGCTTAAAGACAAAAACCAATAAAGACATTTCCTATAATTATTATTTTTAAAGAGGAAAACAAATTTATATTTACTGCTAAAACCATGGTAATAGTTAGGTGATTGTTGTGGAGGATATTAGCCGCGTACCTCCATAGAATTGCAACCTGCTACCAACAGCCGCATAGAAGTAGCTACCACCACAAAAAGTAGCATATCTCGATAAATCTTTATTCAATCTTCCAAAAATGAGGTATCTTTAAATTTGTTATAAAAATATCTAAAAAATGTTATTCACGTACAATGTTGATAATATTAGCTATTTTAAAGTTATAGTAAGTACAACGATTTTAAATGACCACCATTTTCGTTTTGGAAAATATTGATAATTTTGTTTTAGTAACCGCAGTAAAAATGAAATCCCTTTCTAATAGGTAACATAAATAAAAGTTAAGTAAAAAACACCCAAAAAGTATTTGCATATTTGCAAAAATCTCAAAGTAGCAATTTGTTGTTATCGTACATACAAAATTTTAATAATTCTGAAAATTCATTATACTCTTACAATTTACTGTTTTAAAAATATCGGCGTAATCCACTTATATTTATATTTTACTTGTTCATTCGGTCTATTGACACCTGGCCATAATGTAGAGTGGATGTCGACTCCAAAAACCAGCTCACGCAGGTGCTTACGTGACGCGCGTGTTGTGGTGTGTCTTAGTAGATAAGACCGGTTCTTTGAACGCACACACGTCCAAGAAGCAAAGAAACACGTACCGTCCAATCTGGCAAATGTATTTTACAAAAGCTTACAATTTAATATGTATTTAAAAAAATTAAAAGTACCTTCGATAAGTTGGCAATAAGGTATAATGTAAAAGTTACAGCGGAAATTATTAAATTGAATTAAATCAAAACTGAATTGAATTCAACTGCAGAAAACTGAACTATAAGTAATAAACGGTACCAGGAACTGGCACATACTTTCTCACAAACATATTTAAATTATTAAACAGATTCACTGTGACTTGTAGGGTGGGGTAGGAGAGGTGATTTTTTATTTAAGTTGGAGATTAACTAATGAATAAATATTATTATTATTATTATCTAGAGAGAAAACTATTCGATCGATATCTAACAAATTTGCACCAAACACGTCAATTAGGTCTTTACAGATGCACGAAAAAAGTTTTGAAAAACAACTCTCTTTATGGCCAAAAAACCCCCGAAAATCAGTTATTATTATTATTATTGGCTAAACGAGAATTTTTAGAAAGATACTGTTTTTTGCATATGGTAGGGCACATTAAAGGCTACAAATAAACCAAATTTGATCAAAATCGTTAGAGCCGTTTTTTTATAAAAAAATAATAACTGATTTTTTGGAGGTTTTTGGCCAAAAAGGGGGTTGTTTTTCAAAATTTGTCAAAACTCTTTTTCGTGCATCTATACAGGCCTACTTGACAAGTCTGGTGCAAATTTGGTTGAAATCGATTAAATAGTTTTCTCTCTAGCTTTGTATACATACAGACATACAGACAGACATACAGACATACATACAGACATACATTTTGTAAAAAAACACTTTTTTGGACTCAAGGGGTCTCAAAATGGATATTTCCACAAAAATCTCAACATCGATTTTTTTTTGCGATCACTATACTTTCTCTATACTATAGTATAGTGAGAAAGTAAAAATGAGATGTTTGTAGTGTATGTCAATACTAAAACAAATACGAACCTAATGCAGTAGGCCTACAGCATCAAGCAAAACGAAATTTAAAACGTATTAAATGGCCAGAACTGGCGATTGCCAAATATTTAAAAGAAACTTGAGCATACAGATTATCCTGAATTTGATATATTACTAGCTGAATACAATTGTAATATTTTACACAATAATTTCTAAAAATCTATATATATAAAGTTGAAATGGAGAAATAAATTTTTATAGACTAGTAAGATTTAAAAAATTTCTTACGTTTTGATTTTGTTTTATTCAGATATTTAAACAAATTAATAACCTATAAGAAGTTATACAAAACTATGTGTTTTGTACAGTATTTATTTATTACTTTTACAAAATTAATTTCGATTACTCCTATTTATTATTGAGTGATATAAATGTTTAAGTGTTTTAGGTATTTTAATTCAAACGCATGTGAAAAAGATATGCACATTGCGAAAAACGTTAGATTGAAAAATAAAGTAAAATGTTTCATTTACTTTTATTCAAATAATACTAATTCATAACTTTATTTTACAATTATCGTTCGAAGAATATTCACATTGTTTGTAAGGCGTTGATGTAATGATACAGTTTTTCTATTTTGTTATTTTTAACATTCAAAAAAAGAGTAAATTATAAATATTTTAAAATTAGTACAAACCTGGCTGACGGTCTGTAGACCATTGCCAAAACAGTGTTCACAATGTTGAATAATTTTTTTTTAATATGTTTGTAAGAAAACACTTGACCATTCATTCATCAAAATTTACAATTCCTCATTGGAAATATTGTACGATCATGTCCCTAAAATTTAACAATACAAAGGTACATTATAAGTGTTATTACTTTTACTAATCATACGTAGAACTCCGGTTATCCGAAATAAAAGGGAGAGAGATCCATTTCGAATATAGATTTTCTCTTAATCCATGTACAACTTAAGTACATAACATATATTTTACTATATTTTACACGTTTAATTGAATTTTACTCTATATTTTTCACTCATATTCTTTATTTTAAATTATATAAATACTGACTATAATAATAATTCATTGGCAATTACAACAATAAACAATTCACAAAATTATAAACAATTTTCTGAAATACATCTTAACAATCATAAATATATATAGGTCTATTATGTATAGTGTAGGCATAACTATGTAGGCCTATGTAGTATTATGTATTTAGTATTAGTCCTTCATGAACATTTCAGAATAATAGCACAGTAATTTATGTCTGTAGATTAGAATATACACAGTAGTGGTGTAAGTATAAGCGAAGCGTTTCGGATAACAGGGAACGATATCTATGTACTGTTTTTTCCTCACATTTTGCGTTGCCAGTAGGTAACGCTAATGGCTTCAAAAGTTTAGAAAAGTTTAAAATGGTGGACTAGTTGCTATCTAACTTTTGTTTAAAACACACTTATTGGCGATGAAACCACCCAGGTTTTTCGCCTTAAAAAAAACACACACACACACATACTAACAAACATATTTCGAAAAATGGGCAATCAATCGATTTTGCTTAGTAATCAAAGGTACTCAAAGTGCGATCATATTACTAGGTGCTCATTTACATTTTTAAAAAGATTTTAAGTATTTTTCAATAATGATATTTTAAATCTAACAATGATGAACATTTTATTGAGTTTGTGAACCCTCTCAACTACACCATGGAGTATAATAGGTTAAAACAAACAATTATAACAAAATATGGTGGTTGGTGGAATAGTCACCTGGAACATACCTCTGCTTAAAACGTAAATATTTTAGCCTATAGTGTCGGGTAAACAGTTAACTTGTTTAAGAAACCATTCAAAAATATATCACTAGCTTTTCCCCGACTCCGCTCATTGTCATAAGTTTTAATCTGATTATTTTAATGGTCGGCTCTAGTAAAACAGAAAGCAACCTGCGACTCCAGCGTAGCGGCGGTAGGTTACGCGGACATTGCTCATCCTAAATCCATTTAAAACCCGAAATTGTTCAAATAGCGTTTTTTTTTAAATACCAAACTCTTGGGGACAAAATTCTTCATCCGAATGGCTTGATAATTTTTCGCTATAATTAGTAGTTACACCGTAAAAAAATATTTAAAGTCACCCTATAGCGGCGGTAGGTTACACGGACATTGCTCAGCCTAAATCCATTTAAAACCCGCAATTGTTCAAACAGCGTTTTCAAAAAAATACCAAACTCTTGGGGACGAAATTCTTCATGCAAATGGCTTGGTACATTTTCGCTATAACTAATAGTGACAACATAAAAAAATATTAAAAATCAATTTTTTAAATTGTTAATAAATATTAAACAAAACTTTTTTCTTAATTTTGGAAAAGCCATTTGCATGCGTATTGGCCATAGCTTTAAAATGACATATCGTTCATAATTATCCGATCAAAAATAAAGGAAAAATATGGATTTTAATTTAACATTGGTCTTATGGAGTGTCAACCAACATGGCCGACAGCTAGAGCCGACCCTTAAGAGCTACTCTAGCTCTAGAACATTGTCCAAATACACAGTTTATGTATAGCCCTTCCTTTGTCTTCACCCTAATCGGAAAATTAGTCTGTTAGTCAAGGTATTTTAGGATTAAATTTGTTTACTAATAATTTGTATGTTTGTTGTTTTCTTGACTTTGAGTTCAAAACCTTTGTGCTGTAAATATACTCATGCGGAAGTTAAAAACTCCTCCAATTTGTTCTTAAAACTGGTTAAACAACATATAAGTTGGTACACTTTTTAATTGCATTAGTATTTTGGTTGAACTCTGCAGTTTGTTCATCAAGTTTAACAGTATGCCTACACAACTACATGTAAGAGTAAGAAACGAATGGTATGGATCTATTAAGTGCCTGTTGCAGTGTATTTTCACACATTGAACAAAGGTCACCTACTCTATTTATAAAGTAACCTTTCCCCAGAACAAGAAATGGAAAAAGAAAGGAATGCAAGACTTGCGTAACCTTGTAATTGTAATATGAATAGCTAGGCCTGCCTAACTGAGTATGGGAGGCTGCTGGGATTGTATTCACACAATTCCAAAACATTGTTACATAAAACATTGCGGAAATTCGTACAAATTTCATTGCGCCATTAATATAACTTAACCTAACTTAGTAAATCCTTATTTAAGGTAACATAACCTAAAATGGTCTAATTTAATTTAAGCTAACGTAACCTAACTGAGTTTGAGAGGCTTTTGGTACTGAATTTAAGCAATTCCAAAACATAGTGATGCAATAATTATTGCATTAATTTGTAGAAATTAAGTTACGACGGATATGTTACCTAACTTAACCTAACCTAAGTTAATCTATAATAACCTAACCTCACTGAGACTGGCAGGCTGCTGGTATATTTAACAAAATTTCAAAACGACATTATTTAATCATTGCTTATTACCTAACCTTACCTTTCGAAATCTAACCTAAACTAGCATAACTTACCAATCTGAAGCTTATGATTCTTAATTGCCTTGGACAAGTACAATGCAAAATAAATAAGTTACCCCTAAAGTTAGACCTGTAAGGAGTTACCCTAGCTAAAACAAATTAAGATTTTAAAAACTTTAAATACATTGAAAGAAAGTGCAAGTCGCTAGGTAATAGTACAAATCTTACAAACCACTGAAATAAATATTTTAAATCACAAGTGGTCAGACAAAATCTCAAAGTTAACTTTCATTACCTCACACATTCGTATTAAACAAATTATATCGATACACTAACACTGATTTACAAGTCAGCACACTAGTAAATTTACTAATGATAAATTACGTGTATACAAACAATTAGAGTTGGTTTTATAAACCAATATGTTACCAAAACTGCCTAAATCGTTCGACAAGAATGTAAATAAACCAAATAAATTGTAATTGGGATCGCAATCGTGGAAATTGTTTGTACAATATTATAATGTTTTCCGATGAAAAAATATGTAGATTTTAGAAGATGTTTATTGCAGAAAAGTTACTACGTTTAATACGCAAAAACAATGTGAATACAAAAACCCAACATTGCACTGTTAGAAAGAAAGTTGAGGTTATCATAGGTTACTAAAATTAAATTTGGGAAATGACAAACCGTGGTTCACGGTGAAAGTTAAATAACTTGAAATAATTGAACCCTCTGAGGCTTACTGGTTTCAGCCAGCTTCTCGTTTGTCAACTGTAACCTAGCAACCAACTACTTCCGTAATTAAATCTGTGTTTTATGTAAGGACTCGACTGGATGTTGCAGAACCTGTTTCGTTTTTGCTTCTCTTCACTGCCGACGCCGGCAATCGCCAACTGACTAATAAAACACGACTCTTAGTCGGCTCCTTCAGCATATATTGTCTTTGCAGAAGACAATATTATATTTCTAAGAAATCTATAGATATTGACGTTTTTGTTTGACACATTTATTTCAGGATCACAAACAATATTTGAAAACAGTACTTATACCAAATTGCATTTTAAGAAATTACACTTTTTTAAATGCAATTCAAGGTAAAGACAACGGGTACTTGATAAATATCCATTAATACAACAATAGCTCGTTTTACTTAGCTTCGTATGTTTTGCTTTTAGACAATCATGGAGGATGCTTAATGGCGGAGCACGTAGCTAAATGCTGTATTTTTTGTTCGAAACATTTTTTACATTTTTGTAAACTTCGTTCCTAAACAACTAAGTGCGACAAAGTATAGGCCTACTACTTAGAAATCGATTACTTACCCCCGAGAAAACCACTGATTGTTTATTACACGTAAACAAAAAGCTTCTTCACACCGTAAAAACAAATTGGATGAACAAAAATGTAACAATATTGCGAAACTTTCTATACAGTATTGCTTACTTATACGGAAAACCGTTTTATTTTTAACCAACTTCAAGAGGAGGTTATCAATTCGATTTAAATGCACTTTTTTATGTTTGTACTGGCATTTCAGGAGTATTAGTTAGAAATCTAACTAATACACCTGAAATGCCAGCGCAGTGGAGTTTTGGAAGCGAAACACGGTCCTTTCCCCTCCACTTGGAGGTCAACTTCATCAACTGTGCGATTTCTGCCGCAAAATATATTAATGCGCGTATTCATTAACACGCTAATCCATCGCACAGGGATCATCCGATTGTACTTAAACTTACATATTTCTTATCTAGAAGGATTGAGGATTCCAACGAAGTAAACAACTTATAGATCAGTCAGTTACAGATTAATAAAAAATACAAAATATAATCAGCCAAAAATCAGAACACGAAAAAATTACTAAGCGTAAACTTTTTTATTTTTTGGGTAGAAACAAACTTTAAGAGAGAAAAATGTTGGAAATAAGTGGATAAAAAACTTTTATTTAAAACCTTTTTTCTATGCGGTCTTTGGTTTTCTCACATTTAAAGATTCAAATTATCCTTTATTAATCACAAAAAATACTTTATTACAATATAATAATTCATCACATTAGAATAATAGAATTAAAAAAACACTGTACAGACAAAGACAGAACTAGCACTTTTTCTTGATAATATTAATGGGAGTAGTGGAGTATTTAACATAGTGGTTTCCCCAATAATGGCATCATGAACAGAGAAAAATAGGGTTTCCGTATATTGTGGCAAGGGACTAATGTTTGGTGTATAGAGTTGGGGCTGGAACTTCCAGAATTACTGGTAATTGAAGTCCTTGCTTGATGTTCCGTACATGTTGAGTAAGAGTGCCCATTTTTACTTCAAAAAGTATGTCTTTGGTAATTTTGGTATTTTTTAATCTAGCATTGATTTTTTCGAGACCTCTCATCTTCATAGCTACAGAGCTCGTAGCGACCTTCCTGAGATATTTTTAAATAATACCAACACATCTCTGGTTATTTCATAATTTAAACAAAATAGTATTGGGTCTTGAGTTGGGTGTTCGATGTTACTCTGTATTTTTCGTTGCTGGCGTTTGAGGTGTAATTGTAGGGCGCCAGTTGCTGAATCTTCATCTGCATTGTCATCTTCACTTGAGTCATCTCTTAGTCTCTTTAATATCTTCTTAAAAATAATGCAAAATTGTACTATCCATTTGTTTTAGTTGTTTATTACTTCAGTAATTAATTTGTGTGGTGTGGGTTTTAGTTTCCTAACTTCATTATCAAATAGAAAGAAGTAGCAAATTTGTTTGAGGAACTATGCAATTTTCGACACTGTATCGGTGATAAAGGTGGGAAGCACATAGACTTAATATCCCCAGCAGATTACAATTATTTGTATTACAATTGTAAATGCAGCCATAGCATGTCCTTCTAGAAATAGTTGGTGAAAGGAATCCATTCATCTTAGCATATTTTAGGCAGGTTAACGAATTTCAGTTGGAGAATACTAATTTTGTTTTATCTGCAGAACATAAATTTAAAAATCCACAACCCAACAACATTAATGACAGTTTTAAACATGCCTCTTACGTCTTTGTTGCTGAATATGCGTTTTATCTTAGAACGGTTATCTTAAAGCTATCGAAGCAAGCACTATTAAATTCACCCGACAAAGACATTTTTGGCTACCAATTATCTCGAAAGACACATTGTGGATAATGCTTTGGAAATACTCGCTTCACGATTTCATATTTACCGTAAAAAATGTATTTAGAACCAAATATATTAAAAGTACCAAGTCATGACCAAGTGCTGCTCCTTACATACATTTTTGATTGAACACCAAACTAGTTCTTATTCACCTCCAAACGGTTTTTATCGAGAAAATTCTGAAAATATATAATTATTTCTCCAGGCTACGACACTCGCAATCGAACATGATAGAACTGAATCGTCGAAACGTGGGAAATATAACCCAGAAAGCTAAACAAGTCAGATAGGCAACCGTGGAATACTTTATAAAACACAGTAAATTGTCATAGTAAAATAATAACGTTCAGACAATATTTTTAAGTAATAGTAATTGTAACTAACTGAATATCCTACATAGGCCTAATTATTGTTAAATAATATTATGTACTTTTAGTTGCAATAAAAATTAAATAGTACATTTATAATATAATGTAAAGGTGTAGGTCTATCTCATTCCTTCCTCGTCATCTAGGTTCGAAGTTGATTTACTACGAGTATCTTGATCCTGAAGAAAGTCGAATAAATCGTAGTTCCAGAGTTTAGGTTTTTACATCTCGTCTGGTGATGTTCCATATTTCAACGATGTTTCACTTTCTTTCTCTTTACGTGGATTGCTTCTGAGATTATTATTATTTTACAATAGTCTCCTTAACAGCACCAGGGTCAACCTTATAAATTTTTTCAGTAGTTTTTCATACGTAGTGTTTCTTATCGAGCGATCATGGCAAACCTTTGCTGTTTAAACGTCAGGCAAGGTTCTGATTTATAAATCTCAATAAACTTTATAATGCTCCGCTTTGATGTCATGTATCCTGTTCGCACACAACATTCAAAACATACTGAAAACTAATTACTCATTAGAAATACAAAAAGGCAGTGGTGACATTTCCTAGTTGAAACCTATTCAGCAACTGAACATGAGCAGGTGAGCTCCATACAAATTTGTTTTCTTCTCCGGTCATCAGGGTGCATGTACAGTTATATCATAACTTTAAAACACACACGCTCCGGTTCACCTGTCAGATTTACCGCAACGTGTGTGGCCGGCCTAAATCAGCGTCCAGTACAACAGATAAGCCTACTTTGACACAATAAACCAATGCAGTGTGCTTCGAAGGACGATATCTCTTACACGTTTGTCTCAAGTACCAATTGCGTTACCTCATGTTTTTACACTTTGTTAAGATGACACTCTGATTTTACCGCGTCATGTTGGTAATACTTGCATCTCTGACGTAATACAAATTAGGTAATCAGGAGGAAGATACCGTTTATTAAACTCTTTGATGGGATGCCACAGTGACAGCAAAGAAACTGCTAATTGTTCAACTTTCTCTCTACCACTTTCTCTGCAGAATGGAACTCGCTGTTAGAACTAACAGTGCTAAAGTTGATACGGTTTTATTGTAATTTCATTAGCTCTAGGCATTACACCTTCACGGTTCTGTATTCTTGACTATACGTGGCAGAATGCTGATATTTCCATCAAAGAATGTCACAGATATTAAATAAAAGTGAGACGTCTGTCCAGATTCATTTGAGTCACCATCTCTTCTGAATTCTATGTTGTTTCAACGTATTATCGTGATGTAGTTTGAATCAAGAAACGTTCAGTTGTAAACAATTGCTAAGCAAATCATGAGCAAACTAAACAAAATTGAGACAATAAACCATTATACGATTGAAATGTCCACCTCGAACCTATGAAAAAATCTTTCAAACACGGTAATTTAAAATAACTAACTTGTGATAAAATATTCAAATGCTTTTCAATCGACAATAAATAGTACAATATACCATATACCGGGTGTCCAAAAAGTCACACTCAAAGAACGTTTAAAGAGTGAATGTTTCCAGAGGTCCTATTACATACAATACATCTTTTTGGTATATTATAAAGGTATGCAACACCAGGACGAAACAGTCCCATACATTCCTCTTAAATATAACTTATCTTTCATCGAATTTTGAAGATACGCTTTTGTAATTTGCAGAAAATTGTTCAACATCTAAATTATAATTTTTAGATGACAAAATGGTTAATTATCAGTTTTTATTGAAGATGTTGCTTATAAGCAAGACAAAAAAGCCTGAAATAAGGTGTCAAGATGGCTTCTATTGTGTTGTATTATTCTTAATATTTACAAATACCAATAAACGGATTTACATTTACTTATTACACACAGTAGTTTCATTATTATTGCTAGAACCCAACAAATACAAAAAAATTCGTTTGATTTCAAAAAGTACAAATCTTATTTTTTTAATCATAGGTTTTGTTCCAGCTTTGACCGACCAAACGGTATAATTTAAAATGAATTATCCTAATTTACGAAAAATATAATATATACATTATGGATGTATTAATATAATATCACGTTATGGATAAGTAAAGCGACAACCAAATTTCGGGACTTAAATGGAGAAATTATTTTACTTCAATTGACGAATTAAAGATATATTTTTTTAAATATCAAAATATTTCAAAAAAAGAACTATTGATTTAAAAATATGCATTAGTAATATTACTGTTCAGAACATCTTCTTATAGGTATGGACTATTAAAGTAACTATTTGTCAGTTAAACTGAACCAGTTTTCCTTCGAATAAATTTAGTTTTAACTAAAGAGAAGACAACATTATTTTAAAATATCGAAATGGATGTAATATTTTGAATATAAAGAATGTTGTTTTAACATCATGTTTTATGTTTTCAGATATAGTTTATATTTTGGTTACGAAAATCAAATTAGTTACTGTGCTCTACAATTGGATTATTCCCTGTAAGATCTGTGTTCAACAAAAGCTTGGTTAGTAATTTTATTTCACAAATAGTGTTTATTATTTATAGACACGGATTGTTGGTTCCAACTGACTAATATTGTTTTATTAGTTTTCAAAAACGCAACCTTGGTTCTTAAAACGTTTTTGATAAATTAACAAGTTGTGTTTGAATGGCATTAAGATTTATTTTCAGAACCGAAAAAACAATAAGCCATGTATATTTATCGGTTTGCTGTTAAAAATCCTTTAATGCAACAATCTTAAACTCATAGGACTGTTTGCGAGAGAAAGACACTGTTTGTGTGTCATTTGCTTCATCATTACGACGCTTTCTCTACAGAATTAATTTATAGCAGGGTAAACAATACAGGTTATGTTTGGAATTCAATCAATCAATAAGGTTGTTCATTTTTAAACCGTTTGTCGTTTTTGTATTCTGCTGAACGGGTTAAATTCGTATGAAATTAATTACTAAAACACAATTACATGATCACATAAAGAAGACACTAGTATGTATCCTTACATATTGCAATACAATCAAAATGTAAGTTATATTAGCTGAAATCTAGCTCAAACCTTTCTTCACATTCCTTTAGTAAATTCTGAACACGGGTAAGACGTAGGAGCCCCCTAAATATTAATTATAAATAGTGTGAGCGGTCTATGTAAACTAAATTCGAGCCATTTGTAGGTCCAATCGAGTTATACTTTACCTAACTCAAACTGGTGAAGAAAAATACTTGTCAAAAAGTGTTATGTAACATTTGCTGCGAATAAAAATATTAAGTTAAAAGTTTACTTCTTCCACCACATGTTGCTAAGCTACCCCCTTTTTATAGGTTAGATGTTTTTTTTCCTCGGGAATTGGGAGTATCGTTTCATGGTTGAATTTTTAACTTACAAAGAGTAACCATCAATCTGCAAAGTAAAAATTCAAAATCTCAAAATATATAGGTACAGTCTATAATGTTTGCTTTAATATCGTTTAAAGTTCAGTGCTACATTTGACATTGTATATCATCTTCAATTTTGAAGTCTGCAAAATTTGTGTGATACTTGAAAAAGAATGAAATAAAGAGTATGTCAAGTTTTTCAAGAACTGTTACGTAATATTACTAATTTAAAAATCAATAAATAGTTTGCTTCCTCGTTTGACGGTAGCCGCCATTGACACTACTACGAAAATCTCCAATATTTTCTTCCTCTTTATCAATAAACAAAGTTACCTCTCTATAAAGCTTTCAAAGATCGAATAACTGGAATGAGGATGAAGTTAATCAAATACTGAGAGAATCCTATTGGCTTGACTTTATCGAGGTAGCACAAATGTGGTAAGTTATTTCTTTAAATAAATAGTATATTTCATCACTAGGACCGAAAGTGACGCGTTTCGATACGAGCTCAAGTTTAAAATGAGCTAGGATCGAAAAGCCACTTTCGGCTCGTGTGATTAACGATACTTTTCATCACACTGTGATTAATATATTAATAATAATATTAATATTTTTTTTTTCAAAATAACCTATCGTTTCTCAGTAACATTCCTGAAGTACAATGACAACATAGTATACGTTTACAGCACTAACTAAATTATTGAGATCAGCTGATTTTAATATTAAAAGCGATACAAAAAATAAATACCTTCCTTAATTTTCAAAGAATTTATGGGCCTAGAAATTGATTTTTAAGGAAAAGTGTATCTTGTCTTCGCTGTTTCATCTGTCCTTATTTTGTCGCTTTCGACCGAGAATAACTTCAAACATTACATGGCAACAATACATTGTTTAAGTTCACTAAATTAATTGGAACAGTTGATATCAAATCATGGCGTAATATTAAGACACAATTTTCATACACTACTACCGTTACTTTCACATGAATAAACAAACGTACTGGTGTACTTTTTTAAATAAAAAGTTATAAGTTTATTTATTTTACTTAATACTTTTAAATAGTATCAAAATGTAGTTTGTATATTGTTACTCATGTTTGTTTCTTTGTTAAAATTGTTATTATATCTAACTAGCTGACCCGGCAATGCTTTGCTATTGCTTAATTTGAAACTTTGAAAGCCTGTAATTCGTATCCCTGAGGGCCGATGTAAATTATAATGGGATTCTGCTCATTGCTTGATTTACCTAACCTAAAATTATATTCAGTTTTTGATCCAAATCAGTTGTTGATCAAAATCAGCTGTTGATCAAAATCAGCTGTTTTAAGCTTTTCATACGAACAGCTGTTTCTGATAAAATCAAAAGAAATATTTCTTCTTCTTCCTTAAGATTGACCTTCCATAAGATTAACATTGAAACTTTGAGGGCCACTGGGGCGTAGCCCTAGTGTCCTAGGACTTTGGTAAATGGCCTAAAACCTTCCCAGGGTTAACCTGTGTTACTATGCAAAATTTCAAAGCAATCGGATGGACGGTTTGGTAACGCATAAAGGACAAACATACAGACAAACGTACAAACATACATTGCATTTTATATATATAGATAAATTATATAATAAGACAATATTTCAAATCATAATTATTATAGATAGCGCTACTGGTGTTATAATTTATAACTAATTTAGAGGTCGGCAAAAATTCCAGCTTATTTTGCCGACCTAGACCGGCAAAACGCCCTAGGGCCGTAAAGTCAGCTGTTCGTTTATTCAATTAAAATATGAACGTATATCTCAACACAATTTCGTTATGAAAATAGGCCCATATTATGGCAAATGATTCAATAGGTATTGCCGACAGACTAGTGGCACACACATAATTGTTTTTTTCACAGTTTCCTATCAACCATAGCTAGCTAGTTTATAACCTCAAAGTTTCATTTTCATGTGTGCGAAATAAATATTCTTTTTTAATTTTATATAGTGTTTATTTTATTGTGTAGTGTGGTGAAAAATAGCGTTCGCACCACGGCCGAAAGGGTTTTGCAGCTCTCTCGACTCCGTCTCGAACTTGAAACACGATATCAAGCCTGCAAAACCTCATTTTCGGCCCTAGGTGTGAAATATACTATTTTTCCTGTTTGTATTAAAACCTAATTCCACAACTTTAAATTATTGGCAATGAGATTTAATATTAAACTTTGATTTTGGTAAATATTTATAAATATTTTACTTTTCATTTTAATATTCCCAGAAGATTAAAAGTAAGAGTACTACACAAATAAATAAAAGGAGCTGCAAAATACAACAATAGTCCAGTTACTTAAGGATTCAAAAAATTAATTATAAAAAAAATGTGTTTATTCGAAAACATTTTTTTGTATTATAAATATTGTGGTGAATGTCCATTGCAAAATTAGGTTCTTATAAATGTTACTCAAAATAAAATATCGCTAAACCTAACATATATTTACCAATAATGACGTATGCACTTTATTCTAAACTTTCATAGCTCGTTATTTCGAACATTTTATATAAAGTTCTTTGTGAAGATTTTCGTAATAAATATTTATTTATATAACAGAAAATTATTATGATTTTCTCTACTATGACATCGAGAAACTTTTGTTGCGTACACACTTTTCGCAAAGAACTTTTGACACAATATGCACATACTATACCATAATAAAAGATAATTTTTGAAAGATACATTTCACCAGAATTTTTGTGTGAAGATAAATTTTGTAATGTGTTTGTGCTACATAAATAGCAGATAAAACTACTGTTTGAATAGAGTTTTAGCCTTGTTGGTTCCGTTGGCTTGTTTGTGTGTTAGGAATCAAACACTAGTTTGATGAGCAAAAACAAACATAAATGATTTTATGTCCGCGTAATACCCAAAGCAATATTTTAAATGTTTTTAATACAGTCTGGTCGTCAGCACATTACGGTATATAATATTGATCAAATCTGGAAAAATAAAGTAGTTTATTCATATCACAGACAAAACTTAGCAAATATATTTGATAGAGTTTGTAATTTGTTTCTGTGTTCGTTTCTATATGCGTTTTCCCATGCGTTTTCCCAAGAATTCATATTTTTAGCGGGCAGAAGACTTAAATAACACCTGGCAGAAACGTTCGTAAAGTATTATAAAAAAAAAACTCATATTTAATGGGTTTTTTTCTTCAGACAATAGCTCTGTATTTTTACAGAGTTTGGTAAATTTGGGCGAAATATAAATATAAGACAATTAAGAAAAGTAAACTAATTTCTTATTAAAATAAAATAATTAGGCCTATTATGGTTGGCAAAATAAAAAATAAAAACTGTAGACAGTTAATTTAAACAATTTGTAGACATTATTTTCTAATCTCTGGTTTAAGGTTTTACAACAAATTGTTTGCTCTCACAAAAATACAAATTACCCTGAAGCAAAACAATTAAGAACGAGAAATGAATTGAAGAGAGAAGAGGATAACGTGAACATTTCTTTAAGTATTGTAGATTTATTCATCCTTTGCAAGCACGAAGTACAAATATTCTCGTCATTTCATGAGGCTGTATCTTTGCGAATAAATAATTGCAATCTCACCCCGAGGCTATTCCTATTGTGTATCCTTAGTCCTGTATTGTTCCAGAAGGGCTTTCAACCCTCCATTCTTCCTTGGTTAGGATTAGGGATTACTCGCGTTAAATATAAAATGAAATTTGAGAATGTATGAATCCAGCTGAACAATTAGTTTCGAAAACTAACTTTTTTCTAGAGCTATGTTTGGGCAGTCGCCTTTTTTGACTTTTACTCACTATCGATGCCTTATTTATTCCAATATAGTTTATTTGTTATTCTCAGAAGGTTGGTTAAGTATTAAAATAAATGACACGTTGATGCCTTCTTACTTTCGGTACGTCTGACCAAACACTTCTCTGGTTTATTTATTTTAAAAAATTAACGAAGTGATTGACTCCGATTGTGTTAACATGTGTTTGGCTTCTGTGATTGAGTATGTATTTAGTACAGTGAAATTGCGCAACTGCAATGCACTGTGAACAATTAGTAAGGTATGTACAGTAAAGCAGTCTTACGGAAAATTATAAGTTTACAACATAAAACAGTTAATTTTGCATAAAACATCTGAACAATAATGATTAACTCAAAATGTAATCAGATGAGTTTATAAATATGAAATGCAACATTTAGTAAAGGAAATGCGTTTCTTCACGAGAACTTGAGTCGAGCCGACATCCACTTCGTTAAGAACAGAGAGGATGCAGACAAGGGCCTCCTCAGTCTAGATCACCGGAAGAAGAAGAAATAGAAAGCAATCAGTGAAAGGATTAAAGGTTATGGCGGAAATTACTATTCGGTCTTTCGGGTCACCTTTTTTGAAATTGGTTCATTACACTATGACTGGAAATGTTTAAACTTTTTTTGAAAATAGAAACTGCTACAATATTAATCATCTCGTGTAGTTAATTTTAATGTTAGAGAATAACTAGTACAGTATATATAATGTACATATGATTTTACTTAGCATTAATTGACATAAACAAATTAGAACACACAATTTATAAACGAAGGATTATAATATATTTAAGTAACAAATAAATTCAACAACAGAGCATAACTTTAGCTTACGTTAATCACATTGACTAAAATTAAATGGCTATTAAAAGACTTTACTAAAAATTACACTTTTGGGTTTTTTTTTGCTGCTGTTAGAATCAGCCACTTTAGTGCTTATGAGTTTAAGCCATTACCTAACAAATAATATTTAAACGTACCTTTTTAAAATTTACTTATCAATTTAATCTCTGGAACTACTGAACCGATTGAAAAAATAGTTTTACTAATAAAAAGCTACACTATCCCTGACTAACATAGGCTATAATTCATTTCGATAAAACCCTTTTTTTATTTCAATATTTGTAAATTTAGTCGAAAAAAATTATTAGGTTAGGCCTAGAATGATAAACCAACACGTCATGTATTTACATTTTTTATCATAGCAACCTATTGAATAAAATAACAGATAATAATATAGCTGTTTGCTCCAATATTTCCATTAACAGCTGATTTCAAAATTTGAAGCAATTATTTTTGTATTTCTAGCGTTTAGGTTAGGGTTTTAAAGTGTAGACCTGAGCCTTGCTGGTTCTTTTAACCATTATTATAACTGATATTATAAAATATAAGAAATAATTTAATTTGAACATTTAACATTATTTACCATCTTAGTTTTGAGGTTATTATTAATCCTACACATTTATTATAAATAAAACATATGTTTTTAGAAGGTTCCATTGGGGGTTGGCGGGCGGAGCACGCAGGGGTCTCCCATAGTGTATTATAAAATTATTCATATTACTCCATCCCTAAACCAGATGAAGCGAGTGTTTGACCAAATTTTATTACATCCAGGACAGATATACAGATTACATTCCTAAGTCCCACTAATACGATATGCTCTTCTTCAAGAGAAACACAAAACAGACTTTGATTTGCGTTCGTCATATAAATCATAGGCTACTGAAGCGTTTCAAATGGAATACAATGAAATATTGATGGGTCATGTTACTAGACCGAGGGTGAACAAGAAATCCTTTCAAGCATTAGTTCAATCTGTCAATAACTAAATATTACCTAAAAAAAAGGTGAAATGAGAATTGTGCGCCTAAATAAGTTTATGTTCATTTGACAAAGATTTACTCAAGTCTAAAGTTTTAAACATAAATAAATTCCATTGTGAATAAAAAGAGAATTCTTAATATCTTCTCACGTATCTTCAAATATAAGATTTCTCAGGTTTCTCGCACTTTCAACTATTATGTTGCTTACAACTGTTAAGAAGCTGTGATTCACGCACTTGCAACTATTATGTTACAACTGTTAAGAAGTTGAGATTCACGCACTTGCAACTATTATGTTGCTTACAACTGTTAAGAAGCTGTGATTCATGTGCTTGCAACTATTATGTTGCTTACAACTGATAAGAAGATGTGATTCACGCACTTGCAACTATTATGTTGCTTACAACTGTTAAGAAGCTGTGATTCACGCACTTGCAACTATTATGTTGCTTACAACTGTTAAGAAGTTGTGATTCATGTGCTTGCAACTATTATGTTGCTTACAACTGTTAAGAAGTTGAGATTCACGTGCTTGCAGCTATTATGTTGTTTACAACTGTTAAGAAGCTGTGATTCACGCACTTGCAACTATTGTGTTGCTTACAACTGTTAAGAAGCTGTGATTCACGCACTTGCAGCTATTATGTTGCTTACAACTGTTAAGAAGCTGTGATTCACGCACTTGCAGCTATTATGTTGCTTACAACTGTTAAGAAGATGTGATTCACGCACTTGCAGCTATTATGTTGCTTACAACTGTTAAGAAGCTGTGATTCACGCACTTGCAGCTATTATGTTGCTTACAACTGTTAAGAAGCTGTGATTCACGCACTTGCAACTATTATGTTGCTTACAACTGTTAAGAAGATGTGATTCACGCACTTGCAACTATTATGTTGCTTACATCTGTTAAGAAGCTGTGATTCACGCACTTGCAACTATTGTGTTGCTTACAACTGTTAAGAAGTTGTGATTCGTGTGCTTGCAACTATTATGTTGCTTACAACTGTTAAGAAGTTCAGATTCACGCACTTGCAACTATTATGTTGCTTACAACTGTTAAGAAGTTGTGATTCACGTGCTTGCAGCTATTATGTTGCTTACAACTGTTAAGAAGCTGTGATTCCCTCTATTGTTGTACGATGGGGAACACTTAGTTTTATATCCGATCCATCTAGTGATACCATCTTAATGCTCAAACAGCACAGGTATGTTAATTTCTCCTGAATTCCTTAGACCTATTTAGGCGGTTTATTGTTTGATGAGGGCATTTATTTACACTCCAACGTCACACTAAGACCTACTGTTCATTAAACGGTTACTATTCTTTTATAGTTGAAATTATTGTCAGGTAATGATGACCCTTGAAATTATGGTTTGAAGAGTTAGTTCGAATGTAGGTATAAAATATGCAGTAAATGTTACAGCAAGTATGATTTTAGATTGTTTTTTGAAGTGAAAACTTCTTATGGCACGTTCGGCACTTTTTTCGTGGGTATTCCAATGAAATCTCGCGAGCCGTACCGTAACGCAACGTACCTTACCATCGTATTTTAGATGCTTATAGTTTAAGGGTGTATGGATTAATTTAATCACGAGATGCACCGATAAAATGGAAATTATGCTTCCTCATTTTGTAAGTTGTGTTAAAACTGTTTACTTGGTAATACCTCTGAAATGGACATTCTGATTATTCATTTCGTAAGTTGTTTTAAAACAGTTTACTTGGTAATACCTCTGAAATGGACATTGTGCTTCCTCGTTTTGTAAGTTGTTTTAAAGTAGTTTACTTGGTAGTCTTAAAATACTCAAATTTCAGATTAAACCAATATGACCAACGATTTATGGTCATTACAGTTTTCACTTCTGTCGGCAATCCCGCGACTGTTTTATTTTTTTATGCGAAAATCCTGAGCTATTATCCTCGCCTAAAGATTGTTTTTTTTAACTGTGGACTAAAGTCAGTAATTTAAAATATATAACAAACGTATTTGAAAGGTATAATATACATTATTGGTTTGACAAAGAAAATAGGCCTACATATTCCTCCAATCACATTCAATACATGTCATATATATTACACAGTTCCAGAATTATGACTGTTATTTTGTTTTAAAAGTATCAATGAAATATAAACAACCGTGTAAGTAGGTTATATTTTTTAATACAAATGAAATAGAGTTTATAGTCGAGTCAAAATATTAGAATTAATAGATAACAGAATGAGGTAACTTTACAAAAATTCGCATAGAGTTCACAATTGGTACACTATAGATACACTATCACAAAAAAAACTTCAAAAATCCTAAAAAAAAATTTTCAAGGTCAAAGGTAAAAAATATCGTGTTTTGCATGTTTCTTGTAAACGGTAAGTGTTATCATAAAAATAGATGGAATAAAAGTTATAGGCTACTTTTTTCCTATGTATCATCCTTCCTGGGATATCGCGATTTCAAACATCGAAAATACTAATAATATGCGGCCGTCGCGGCCTGAAACATCGGACGTTCAATAATATGGAAGTAAAAACTGAAGTAAAATATGGAAGTATTAGTTTGTGTAAATCACACACTAAAATAATATTGAATTATATGATTCTGAATGAATACACAATAGCCACTCAGTTCCTAATTCCGTTTACCTGTATAACATTGAGCAACATTAGTTTGCTACTACATTTTTCAAGTTCCGACGTTCATATACCTGCTTTTTCTTTGAAGGACTTAAAATAACTTCAGTATTTAACGTTTCTTTGCATGGACCGACAAGCTTATTGATATTATTTCCATTTCACTTTGTGCAGTTAAATAATTTGTATTATTATTTTTTTTTTATTTTGCTTTATTTGTGTTACACCTTTGACTGAAAGTGAAATTGTTGCTGTTGATCGTGGAAGGAAGACTTTGATTGAGTCAAATGTTGAAAGAAACTATGCATGGGTTTCTTGAATACCTGAAAGACAAGCAATCTGTGACAATTCATGTGCAGTGTCGTAAAATGGAAACGTGGAAGAGTAGTTGCTGTAACTAAATTAATAACAGATCGAAATGGAACGAGCCTGTACTTCTACGATTAGTCCACCTCGTACTATAGCGCGAGTGAGTCGGTTTTTCGTTTTAAAAATATTGCTTATTTTGCGTCAGTGAAGCAAATGAAAAGGCTGAAAATAAAAAACGCAGAATGTTCGGCGTAAAATTGATCAAGTTGTAACAGTTGCGTTTAAAGATTCTATTCTGAAGATAGCTCGGACTCGACCTGATGACGTAGCAAAAGCTATTGTGTACCAGTTGTTAAGGTCAGTCTTGCTCCAATATTGAATCAAATACAACAGAGGATTCTTATGGTATTGTTGAGGAAAGAACTGGTGTATCTTTTTTCTTAGAAGAATGTACAGAAATCCAGCAAGAAGAGAATGAAGAAATGGAAATTGTAGACATTGCTGATGAAGTATCAGATGAAGATTGTCTGCCAGACTAACATTTACCGAAATTAACAATAGTCCACTTGACCTTAAATTATTACAAATAGGATTTTTATTTTTTTATTAATAGGATCTAATAAAACTCACAATAGATCGAGGAATATCCCTATTGGGGAAACAACGCTAAAAAATGCTCCAATAAGTACCAATACCTTATAAGTGGTGCGGAAATGTGTGCATATTATTTAGAATACGACTTCTCCAACTTTTAGAATCGCGATATCTCAAAAATGGTGATTCGAAGGGAAAATTTATAAGAACAATTTTTGTAGAGAATTTATTGACCTAAAATTTTTGTCTGACCTATAAAAATGCGAAAAAACTATGTTTGACCTTTGACCTTGAATAAAATTTTTAGCAGGCAGGATCGGTGAGGACTTTTGATATTTTATTTGTAATAGTGTATTCAAAACCTAAACCAATTTTCAGCTCCATGCTAGTTTTTGCAAAGTTAAATGTCTTTTTTGACTGGACTATATTGACTATATGAGTGCTTAGATTGGTATGCAGTCTACGTCTTGTTGGATGTACACATATTTGTTTTAATTTTGAAAATAAAACGATTACAGTACAATCTTGAAAAAAGGACGTTTGAAGCAAAGGAAGTGCTCAGTTTACAATAATGCTTATCTTCAGTTTCTCTCTTTGTTCCTTTGTAAAGCAATATAACATTGAGAATTTCAATATATCTTGAAGAAACCCATTATTTAATATTTATACCATCAACCTTATTGCCGAGTTGTGAGCTCCATTTCGGGAAAATAAAAGGTAATTTCCCAATTTGTCCATTTAAAAACCATTATTATCTATAACATTGTGTTAAACGTTGACATATCATATTAAAGTTAAAAAATATCGTCGAAAATAAGTTGAAACAATTCTTAACTAGCATTTACATATTGTGGAAATTTGTATAATTAATGTATTGTATAACCATAGAAACCAGTTATTCATGACTGATTAAACAGTAACCACCTTCAATATCTCTACAAAATTTTAGGTTTGCCAAGCCTGAACCAATATAAATGATTTTAAACTATTGCTTTGCCTAAAATTTGATTAACTGATAATAAACTTGATTCGAAGAACGAACTTTAAGGGAAATAAGGAAACACAATAATACAACTTTACAATTTCATACTATATACACTCAATAGCCTGTACAAAAAATAAGTATAACTTACACGAAACCGAAATACCTATGAAATACTCACATCGTTTGGAACTTTTCCAAACATAAATGGCCCAATATATACTTTTTACAAATTAATAAACTAACTCGCGTGCAGGTTTTTACTATAATATGTAACTGGAGCAACCTAAATTATTTCTGTTGGTGTACAAGAAAAAGTTATATCAAAGGCTCCTTTATGCACGCGTTGTATGCAACTTGACGCCTGCTGCAAAGAGACAAACAATGGTCTGAAAGCTGCGTTAAATTATTTTCTCCACAATGTAATAGGGGTAGACTTTTCATTTCGTAGCACTGCTGAGTGAGCACTAGGGTTAGCGTACAAAGCATGGGTTTCTCATAAGTACAGTTTTTTTAAACGTAAATTAAAAATAATTCGATTTAGCAGCTGAACCGCAGTCGTGAGTTGAGCAGATTTCCAAAATTAAGTTTATATGTTTTCGGGTTTCAACCATCAACGTATTTGAGAAATTGGTCTGCTCACGAAGGCGTTGAATAACTGCCTATGAGTATGAAATATATACCATAGAATTTGATTGCACCTCAGTCTCCAGCCCAGGCTCAAGCGCTGCTTCGTTCCGAGTTTGCACCTCAACCTTGCTGCCTTTGGTTATGGACTGTGCTTTGTAAGTTTGCACCTAGACCTTGCTGCCTTTGGTTATGGACTGTGCTTTGCAAGTTTGCACCTAGACCTTGCTGCCTTGGGTTATGGACTGTGCTTTGCAAGTTTGCACCTA
>JAGFPH010000049.1:429064-449319 GCA_018207615.1 Philaenus spumarius
ACTGGAGGTTGAGATTTTAGTAGGCCTATAAGTATGTTTAAAATACCTTGTCAATAACTAAAATGTTGTAGACATAATTTACAAAACAACTCTTTTCATTAAAACTAAAAGTAGACTTTTTATTTCAACACAATATAAAGTTTTGACATTGTGACAGGATCCTCTTAAATTATGGAATCAAACTTTCCAAGCATTATAACTTTTCCGTCTCCATTCCTAAATCATATTAGTGAATAAGTGTGATAGCTCACAAAAATTCTTTTGCATTTGAGACTATTTAGGCTAATAAAAGTAAGCAGAATATGCATACAATTTCATAAACCACCTTTTCAAATCATAATTTTGTTCTTAAATCACATTTTTAATCTGATCATAGCTATGACCAAGGAGCTGAAAATATTGCCAGAATAACTTATAATTAGATTTTTATCAGCAATAAACGTATTCATCAGTTGAAGCACAAACAACATTGTTTGCTATAACCACGCACAGTAATAACAATTTTATAGGCAAAAATATAAGCTTCATATAAATAATGTATTTACAATTTTTCAACTACGTAAATAATATATATTTCTTGAGTAATTATTTTAAAATTATTATTATTAATTATTTAATGTATTAAAGATAACGTTCGACTGAATTTAATGGCTTTTAAAGTTGTTATACATACATAAAATTCATTGAAATAGTTAACACTTTTACGATCATGTTTATTGTAAAATTAAGTGCAATAATAATTGATTTTGTCAGGTTTGATTTACAACCAACCTTGAACTTTAGTCACCGTACCATAAATCATTACAGCTGTCAAGTTCAATAACCAAGAGAAATACAAACTTCCTCCATTTCAGTTGACCTAATTTGTGTCGAGACCTCATTTATTTCAGTTTACTTAAAAAAAGGCGGAATAAATTAACTTTAATTGTTTCATTCAATGCTATTAAATGAATTCACACAAAAAAACACTTAACCATTTACCAAACATGTACTTAGTGTAATTTATTAATTTTAAATTTTGTAATTGAAAATAAACCAGTGCATTTTGAGAAAAGTTTGTGTTAGTGTTGTGTAATTTGACTATTAAACATTGTTTTACTATGCAGGGTGTTTTTTTTTTAATGGGCCACCATTGGTATCCTGTAAACTATAAATCTGACAACAAACTTTAAATGGGGAAATTTTGCTTGTTTTTTGAGAAATTAAAACATATGTAGCTTAAATATTTGTAAATGGACGCCATTTTTCAAAATGATGGTCAACTTACGAATTTCTTATGGAACACTCTGTATGTTATGATGATTATGGTTTTACTGAATTTGGATTCTGAATCAGCTGATATTGAACATCTGTTGCCAACTTAATTTTTCAAGTGTGACAATTTGTAGATTTTCACTTAGTTCCTCTGTATTATGGGTTTAAAAAAAACATATTTGTTGATTGTTTAAAATTAACAACGTTTTGTTAGTGTTAAGAGCGTTTGCATTGGCTCAAAACGATTCTATACAAAAATATCTTCTGCTCGGTTAGGGTGTTTTTAAAACTGTATACCCCTCTAACTTTTAAAAGTTTAGTCATATTTACAACCCCCAAGAACATAAAAGTCTTAAATTAACTTGTACAGTAAAATAAAAAATCATAAAATACACGGTGTTCCTTAAGAAATTCGAAAGTTGATCGCCATTTTACAAAACGGTGGCAATTCACAAACATTTTAATGACATATGTTTAATGTCTCAAAAATCAAAGGAAAGTTCCCCATTTAATGTTTGCTGTCAGTTTACAAGATATCAGAGGTGGCAAATTTAAAAAAAGACACCTTTCATAAAATATACATCAATTTGAACCTTAAACGTTCTCATTCTCCTCAAAAATCTAAAAATGTGTAATTTTATTACTTTAAATGTGTTAAAATTCTCATTTTTGTAACTTTACGATACAGTTAGGCTTAGACTATATAAAACATTAGTTACGTTATAAGTGTTCAAAAGTCTTTACTGTTGCTATAAGCACGAGTACACAGATAGTTTAAATAAATTCTTATTCTTTTCCTAAAGCTATATGAATCTGTTATTTGACACATTTGTTATTATTTCAGCACTAGCATATCTAATATTTGAGTTGAATGGGTAAAAATGTCGAAACTTAATTTTTTATTTTCGCGTTTGTTCACTAGTTATTAGCGTCAAACTGTAAAAAAAAACACACCATTTTAGCTTATACCGTAGAACTCTATTAATTTTTTAATAGAGTTCTATGGCTTATACCGACGTCCAGCTGTTCATGTATGTAGATCTAATTGGGAAAACATTGTTAGATTTGGACGAAACTCAAGGCAAGGAAACTCGGATCTAATGTCGATTTTCGATCTGCGTGTAAAGCAAATGCTCAATTCTTTAATATTTACGCAATATTCATTTTTATCTCCAGGTGAAGCCGTGCGTTCCTGCTAGTTAAGTAAAATTTTATGAGTTTTTGTTCAAGAATAAAAACAATCAATATATCAGGAAAAATATTTTATATAATGGCCATATGTTCCAAAATGTAGATATAATATTATAAAATTGTATTCCTATTTGTTAAAATTTTATATATGTATATACATTATTAGGTCTATTTATATCAAACAAATTAAAGATACAATTATTATGTATTTTAATTGCATATTATTTCATATTGATATATCAAATATAGTCTACATAAATATAAAATCGAAATACCACTGACTCACTGATGATCACTATATCTCAAAAACGACAAAACATATTAACTTGAGACTTAACATAGCGGTTCCCCTTAAGCTCTAGATGTGCAATAAGACCGGATTTTAAAATATTTTGCGTTTAAGGTTATTAAAACGTAAAAAGCGTTAGAAATATAGATAAAAGTCAAATGCCACTGACTCACTATTCACCACTACTTCTCAAAAACGACAAAACATATTAACTTGAGACTTAACATAATGGTTTCCCTTATGCTCTAGATGTGCAATAAGACGGGATTTTAAAATATTTACGTTTAAGGATATCAAAAAGTCAAAAGCGTTAGAAATATAGATAAAAGTCAAATGCCACTGACTCACTATTAATCACTATTTCTCAAAAACGACAAAACATAATAACTTGAGACTTAACATAGTGGTTCCCCTTATGCTCAAGATGTGCAATAAGACGGAATTTTGAAATATTTTGCGTTTAAGGTTATTAAAACGTAAAAAGCGTTAGAAATATAGATAAAAGCCACTGACTGTCTGATGATCACTATTTCTCAAAAACGGCAAAACATATTAATTTGAGACTTAACATAGTAGTCCCCCTTATGGTCTAGATGTGCAGTAGGACGGGATTTAAAAAAAAATGCGTTTAAGGTTATTAAAAAGTAAAAAGCGTTGGAAATATAGTTAAAAGCCAAATGCCACTGACTCACTATTCACCACTACTTCTCAAAAACTACAAAACATATTAACTTGAGACTTAACATAATGGTTTCTCTTATGCTCTAGATGTGCATAAGACGGGATTTTAAAATATTTTGCGTTTAAGAATAGGGTAAGTCTAGGATAGATGGCCACCGAGGAGAGATAGCCACATGACCGTAATTCTGTAATTTTTCGCGGAACAGCGCTGAGACTCAGTCAGTGTTTCCAGAGTGCAATGGTGACGTGGCGTAAAAGTTTTCGTTAAGTTTTTGTAAACAGTTTCGGTTTTAGAGAAAATAACAGTTTGGGTGGATCTGTAAAATTATAATACGGATTAAGATAAGTGTGTTTAAGCATTGATTACTAATTTATTTTTGAATTTCGTTGCATAACTTGTTGTGCCGTATCTTTACGTGCATTCATAACCTCAAACTGTTTCCATGCGTTCACTTTGGCGGGAACTGCTAAGGTGGCCATCTCTCCTCGACAAAAAGGAGAGATGGCCACTTGTGTTCGAGGAGAGATGGTCATATCCGAATTTCTTAAGTTCTCTCCTATTTTTGATTTAAATATCAATTTTTTATATTAATATTTCTCACAAATTTGAGTAAAGCGAAATAAAGTCACTCCATTTGGTAGCCAGAAAGAAATGAGCCCCCATTAAGTTTTCAACTGCAGTTGTTATCATCTCTAGCCAGCCATGTTGCTCTACGCAAATCTCATCGACAATAGTCATAGGCCTAACTCCATCTAAAGTATTGAAACAACTTTCACCACTTCCCTCAATCTCTAACTCCATCTGTACGTTCTCGTCTTAGAATCGGGGCCTTAGAGCTGATATCTGTTGAGAATATCGAGCAAAATAAAACAAAATTAAAGAAAAATCTTTGAAATATGAAAAAGCCATCCAAGAATCGATTTCTGGGAGAAAAAAATTAAAGCGTAAACCCAAAGAGTCATCCAGTAGCAGTGAACAATCAGTTGATGCAGTAGTATTAGATGATGGCTCCGATTCTCTTGAGGATTTTTCAGATCTCGAATGCATCTGTCCTGGTTGCGGAGACAACTACAAGGATACGACATCTAAGGACGAATGGTTTGAATGCATTCGATTTAAGAAATGGCTTCATGGCTCCACTTATCAAGACATTTGCAACTCATGGTTTGGCTGTTACAACAAAGCTGTAGGGAGACAGTTCTCAATCATTTTGCAATTTAAATTTTGACTAAACTTTTTGTTCAAATAAAAATAATAGTTACAATGATTAATTAATAATTTTAAAGATAATTTTAAGAACTAAGAGTTGTTTTGATTTGTAAATTTGAATTCTTTAACCCAATTACAATAATACATATTAAAGTGACATATTTTCCCTGGCATTTTTTTGTTCTTGGATATTTTTAATTTTGGAATTATGGATATTTCTGAAAATTTTGTTTAAAATTGTTTGTTATTAACGTTAATAAACTCAGGAATTAATTAAAAAAATTTTGTTTCCTAAATTTAAGCCTTACTTTATCTTAAAGTCATGGTGGCCATCTCTCCTAAACACCTTGGCCATCTCTCCTCGAAGCTAAGGAGAGATGGCCACTTTGCAATTTTTTTGGAAAATTTATTTTTTTTTAAATTTGAAGTACAAACACTATAAGTTTTAAAATCTTAAATCTATACAATGCCAATAAATAATATTTTTTTTAAATTTATTATGTTAAAATTAAGGATTTTATAAAGGTTTTACGAAACGGTGGCCATCTCTCCTCAACTTACCCTATCAAAAAGTAAAAAGCGTTAGAAATATAGATAAAAATCAAATGCCACTGACTCACTATTAATCACTATTTCTCAAAAACGACAAAACATATTAACTTGAGACTTAACATAGTGGTTCCCCTTTGCTCTAGATGTGCAATAAGACGGGATTTTAAAATATTTTGCGTTTAAGGTTATTAAAACGTAAAAAGCGTTAGAAATATAGATAAAAGCCAAATGCCACTGACTCACTATTCATCACTATTTCTAAAAAACGACAAAAACTTAACATATCGGTTCCCCTTATACTCTAGATGTGCAATAAGACGGGATTTTAAAATATTTTGCGTTTAAGGTTATTAACAAGTAAAAAGTGTTAGAAAGGAGGTTCTTTAAATAAGCATATAAAAAGGCTGACAGGGATTAATAAAACTAAAATATGAATATTTTATACACTTAAGCTAAGAAAATAGTACATAGTGTAAATAGCGTATTAACAAAGAGTACACGGGATGCCTTTGAAATTGATATTTTTTGTTATCGAGCTTAACCCGTAGAGAAGCACGGGCACCCAGCTAGTTTGATTACAAAATAATCAAGAGCTGTAAAATGTAGATACGATTTTATAAAACTGTAGGACTATTTTATTTAAGTTTGTATTTATATGCATTATTACATATAATAATATAGATAAAAATACAATCGTTTAATTGTTTTTATTTCATATTGATATATCAAATGGCTTAGAAGTTATTAATATTATATTGAAGAAATTGATAATGGAATATGTTCATATGTTATACGAAGATGTACGAATGTTTTCGATGATAAACGAATGGGTATATATTTCTTCTTAAATTTTGTATAAATGAATATATTGATAATAAAATATTGTATATAGGCCTATATATTAATTTCATATTCTCAGAGTCAATCATATATAATATATATAGGCAGAAATAGTTCCATAACTCATATACAAATTAATATAGGGTAATTAACTTCCAGACTTTATAAGAAGTTTGTTTTGATTGAAGTTGTAAACATAATCCCAAAGTATAATATAGAGCAGGTTTTGTACAGGTATTGCAGATGATAAGCGAAATAAAGTGGTGTACTATTTTGTTATTCACGTACGTACACTCGGTTTTATAGAAGTTAATTCAATTGGAATGCTTTATAATTCGAGTTATTGAGGAGAAGTGTCTGAATCACAAATATATCATATAGATTATATTTTATCTGTGTTCATAGTTATGAAAATGGATTTATTTTTGGATTCACAACTTTTTTAAATCCACAAGGCAGCCTCTAAGCTGATGGGTTATTGTAGGCCTAGTGTTGGCCGTATCTCGGCTCGTTCTCAATGAGACCACACTTTACCGTAGCACGGCCGTGTGCTGGCCAATGACTAATTGAGTAATTTCTTACCTATAACTTGTAACTTGGATGAGATAGTTTTCCAAATGTGCTCCTTGTAGTCCACGTTTCGATATTTCTCGTTGGTTTGATCGTAATTAACGGAAAACTTTCGAATTTCTTGGATGAGTCTTTCGGGATCCACACCGTGGCCGCACGAAAAATTAAACAAAACTTAACTGGCACGACGCGCCTCGGGTGCGGTGGCACGGCGCGTCCCCTGTGAGGTGATGTTAGAACTATTCCATACGTTTCCATTAGATTATTCCCCCGCCGTGTGTAGGCCGTGGTGCGGTGCGGGCACGGTGCGGTGATGTGTGTCCCGACTTTTAGTCGTGGTGAACATGGATGTTCGTGAAGTTGACAGTGTCTTTACAAGCTATGGTAGCCCGTCAGTTCTGTTCGCTTTGATTATTCGTATGTCTTTCAAACACAACAGTAAAATTTCTTTAAGTATATTAAAAATCTTAAACACACTTAGCAGTAATATAATTACTTGCTTAGAAAGTATTGTGCCGTAATAAACTTACTCGTACATGCATATCAATTCATAACCTAACCCATTGTTCTATACAATAAGCAAAAGCATTTTGTGTGAAAGCGTGTTTAAAAGCAGAGCGTGAAACTTGTGAGCAAATATTATTAGCTCACAATGAAACGTTTTCTCTCACAAAAACAATGTAAACACAGAACTTGGTTTGCTTGTTTTAATTCTACTTAAACTTTGATCTCAAAGTTAGAACAATAATTTAAATCATATCGTTTAATGAAATCTGTACATTAATTGGACCATAGAACTGGTTCCATAGAAACAAAAAATATCTTTTTCTGATAGCTTTCCAGTTTGATTTCACTTAGGTGAGTGATTTGTTCAATGTTTCTTATCCGTATTAATTAAATGCAGATTTCGTTTAAAAAATGTGTAGTAAAAACAACTATTTGAAAGTTGTTATTAACTGTAAAGTAGGTCTAATAACAATTTCAGTTTGACAGATGCTGTTTAATATTAACGTTATTAATAGTTCAAATGAGTGTGAAACTTTTAAGTAACTACCTGGGTTTAAAAAGATACAAATAAAAATCCATTCAGGGTTAACATTTCTTGGCCGAAAATTTGGGATGTTTTGCCAAATGTATTTCTAAAGAAGTTTTGCTGATTTCTTTAATTATCGGAGAACTAACAAATCTGCTAGCGTTCCTAAATGTGATCAAAACCGAATCATATAAAGCAGACAAAGTGTGAATAGCCTAATTAGTGTTCCGTATCATAAGGTTTTAAATTTGACGAACAAATAATAAATGTCCCTCGCGTAAAATTTGTTATGGGATATATACGAGATACCAACATAGAAACCAATCGTTTGGTTTATTTTCGATAAATCGTTTGATACTAATAATGTCGTTTGATAAAATTATCACCTGGTACACAAAACAAATCATATTTTGTTAACGACACTAAATAAAAACGTTATAAATATGTTCCAAATGTCCACTCTCGACTACAGTAAAAAAATTATCTAAAGTTTATCTAGAATCTAACGGTAGGGTATTTACGAGTTAAATTACAGAAATAGCTCAGACATACAGTCAGACACAGTTCAGATGACATTACAGTTCTTTTCCCGTTTTTGGTACGAAACACAAAAAGTTAACATATTTTGTGGTTTATTATTATGAAATGTAAATATTTGGTTATTCGATAAAACTACGTTTTATTTTTGTTCGTGACATTAGCCAAGTAGCATTGAGTTGTATTGATTGATTAAATACGTCACACACTATTCTGTTTTACTTGTAGTTGTAATTCTCAGCTTCAATCGAAAAGGTTAAAGTCTAACATCTTACTTTAACTTTTCTTTTTTATTCATTATATTATATTATAATACTGTGGTATGGACTATATAATGGTTTACATACCTTAATGTCCGACTACAGTCCTTTTTTCCTTTTTCTTTTTGTTGGGACTACCGACTTTCAAGTCCCAAACACACACGTAGAGTCACTGAGTCACATTTAACAACACTACATAAAACATTTAAATAATTTAACACAACACAAATAATTTAAAACAAGGTTGTCACGTGTCATCGTTGGCCAACAAATATGTCTCGACTGAACTATTCTACTGTTTTGACTTTTCTACTAAAATACTTCCATCTTTAATTCGAAATTTGAAACGAAACAAAAACATTCCTAAAAATAAAACATTTTTATTTAAAAGTGTTTCCAACTGATCTTTTAATATGATTTGAAAAGACCAATACTAGACAGTTTTTATTGCTTTAGGGCGATAAATCCTCTCGTTCATCACCTGATAATAATTTGACCTCCTCGTGGGTATCGAACCTTGCACCACTAGTTTGACAAAGCTAGACAGTCATTACACGAACTGGTTCGTGGTTCCTACACGATATCTCATTGGATTTTAAGACATAAGGTATACAATATAAATCTTCTCCGATTTTCAGTACATCTAAGATGAGCTTTCACAAAAACAGCACGTCTAAAAAATGTAATCTAATACAGGTTTATTTAAACTAATGTTATGCTAAAAATATCAAACAAATTAAATTATAACTTCAGTTATTGTACATCACTGAAAATGGCAACATTGTCGTTGAAACTCGTTATGAACTCGTTGAACGTATTTTTATGAGGATGTGTAGTTAATTTCTACACTGCATATAATATTATCTAATATGTCAAGCTCTATAATATTTACTTTAAAGATAATTTGAGAAATTATATACGTTTGTTTCTTAAAAACTACAGTTGTGGACAAAACAGCATTGTCAGTAAAAGAATATTTCACTGAAACGTGAAAACTCGAGGTCATTCAAATGACAACTGTAACAAATGATAGAAATGAAACCCAACCACAAGAAACAATAGAAAATAGAAATGCTGAAGTTTGTGGGAATGAGATTACGTCACAACTCGACGTTTGCGCAAACCTCCGACAAAATTCTCACAGCTTTATAAGCATTGGATCACATGCTTTTGTAATTACTATTTAAACAATGAAACGTTTTTCTTTATAATATAAGATGTGTACATATTCTTGCCTTTGAATTATGAAACTTATCGAACGAGTGTTAGTTTTCATACGCAGATTAACAAATATTCGAGTATGTAATTAACGTAATGTAATGTTTTAAGAAAGGATAACATGTTCAATGTTCGTAATCTTTCAATCTTTACAGCAGCTATAGAAAACAATATTCCAAACAATGTATTAATTTACTATTATATTGTAATATGAAGTATATGCAATAAGATACCAGTGCAGCAGATGCTTATTAAAACTTGTCTGTCCAAACTACAAATTAAATAATAAGCTGTCAAACATATATTAAAATTTCATTTAAGGCAGGTTTTTTGGTCAGTTATTATAAATACACAAATAGTGCGTTCTAAACTAAAATTAAACCTTGATATAACCCAATGACAAGATTAATCTCCGAACTATAACTTAAATTTAATGTACTTTAGTTAAAGGGATTTTATTTAATTAGCAAACTAGTGTGATCCAGTAAAGCTTCGCTGTTGCTTGATTTGACTATATAAATATATAATTTTATAATTTAGGTTAAACTAACGAGCACAATTTAGTGAGCGCACTGAAAATTTTATTTTAAGTGCCTTGTGGTTAAGAGAAGGTTGTTATGATCAGGGCAGATTCTAGAGGATGTATTAAATATAAAATATGGGTATTTAATGTTAATGCAATTTATTTTATATGGGTGTCTATCCCAGTTAGAGCAATTTATATTTATAGTATAGGGGTAGCTACCCCATTTTAATCTCTTTGATTGTAGTGACCATATTCTCTAAACAATCCTGGTACTAATATGTGTAAATTGTGACATTTTAGTGAAATTAATTGAGTAGTTTTTGAGCATATAGAAACACTAAGTGTATAAATGATTATTTAATTTTAATTTTAGTCCCATTTCATCCCTTTGATAGAAGTACTCGAACTTTTAACCACTTAACAATAATATTGCACAGTTTGAGTTTTATAGCTCTTAGAAAGTTAGTTCAATTTATATTTGTTGTAGACGAGTAGCAACCCCATTTCAACCATTTAGACTGTAGTAATTGTAATGTCTAAACACTTCCCTGACATTAATATGGATAATTTATAGTGAAATTTATAGTGAAATCGGTCAAATAGTTTTTGAGCCTGAAGAGGATAAAGAAAAAACAAAGAAGCAAAGAAACATTCATTTTTGTGTATAGAGATTAGAGATAATCGTCTGCCACTGGATTTGGTAGATCCGAAAAGTCTGCCCGGCTTAAATTTCAACTAAGCTATACTAATAATAAAAAGAAATGTGCAAATTTGAAAAACTTATAAACAAAGTTGATTATATTGTTTTTGTAAGAACAAAGAAAAACGTATGGGGTGGATTAGCCAGTGCTGAGAGACTATTTATTCTATCTTGTAGAGACATATATCATCTTCCAGAGCAGAGGTTCCCAACATTTTTTCCTTCCGTACCCCTTTATACATGTTCAACTAAAATTGTACCCCATGACATTATGTTCATACAAGTTATCTGTTTGTGTACGTATACATCTATATGTATAATATATGTAAGATAGATATATATTCTATTAAAAAGTGTATAATTATATTTTTACCCGTATTACCTTTTATGTATATTTTTAAGTGAGTTCGGTCTGCTGTGAGTAGGCCTATTAATTTAATTTTAAAATAATACAAAATATAATTTAGATTTTACTTTTTATTTGTATTTACTTGACAAATGAGTAATCATTTAAATGAGGATAATAAACGTTAACACAAATATTTTTACATTTCATTTTATTAAATAACAAACAATTCTAAAGTGGATTAGGTTTAAAGCAAATACAAATAAATGTCATTGAAAATAGAGATAGGAATTATTTGTAAGTCTTGAAAACTTAATGTTCTTAATATTATCCTTTTGAGCCTGTTTTGCAGCACTTATCTTTTTGAAATCTATTGACAAATACACCCTTAAGTCTTGATTTGCTTGTCCCTATATTTGTTTTTTAAAAAGCATAAGATTAGAAATGGTACTAAAACTTGAAGTGCTTGTCTAGTCAAAAGTTCATACTCATCACTATCACTGATGCTTGCCCAGAAATTAAAAGGCTTTTTGCCTTAAAAACTAACTTTGAGGATGAATCTGTCGAAAGTTCAATAAGTTTCGCCTTTTATTGAATGGTAAGCGTAGCGGTCTCTAAATTGTCTTCACTAAAAGGATCTGCAATCCAGATTTCTCCGTCTCTACGTTTAAGGAAATACTTCCTGAAAGAGTCCTTGAGATTTGTCAGGTGTAACAGTACATTATGTTTAACCAATGAATACAGAATACTTTCTGTATTCATTGGTTTAACTGAGTGAATGAAAAGGCATTGCGTCAGTACACGGTAAATCATAGCGTCCGCCATTTACTGTTTATTTTCGGCGTACCCCGGTTGGGTACCGCTGTTCTAGAATAAAACGAATCTTTTAAAAAAGTTTCAGGACTTACGAACCAAATTGAAAATAAGTGTTCCGAGCTCTTAGTTTAAATGAATTACAGATATTAAATCACGAATTTTATTTATCCCGTAAATAAAAGCTAAACGATATGTGTAATTAGATCTTTTCTCTGTGGTTTATAGCATCTCTTATTATTGTATTGTCCATTTATATTATTCGTTAATTATTATCACGTATTTATATACACAACTTTTATAACTTTAGCATACATAAATACACACGCACAACATATGTCAGTATAAATAACTGTAATTCAACGCACCATATGTTAGGCGTGGCGTTACACAATCTGGGTACGGACGGCCTTGCCGCTGTGCTCTCTAGACACCTGATCTTTACCATCGGAAATCCGGTCTCTGCCTATATCCTGTCCCTCTCTACACGCAATACTTGATGCTAGTCGAGCCGAAATTCCATAACTGGCTGGGATTTGATCCCTTGAACAAAAGGAGGGTCATATTGTTTCGTTTCCAATTTTTGTTGTTTAAAGGTACAGTACGATTTTTTTAACCGTGCCCTCGGCTCGGCTAGCGCTCGGTGGGCTAGCGGTGTAGCGGTGAGTAATTGTAAAGGCAGTTCCACAAACTTCGAATAAACAAAAATGATTGAATAATTATTCGAATAAAATTATTGAAATAAAAACTACTTGAATGAGTCATAGACTACTTGTCTCTTGTTCGAGTATTCGAATAATAATACTGTGGTGTGGTTAAGGTAAATGCCAGACACCAAGTAGGCCTAGTTCCCCCCAGGCAGGAAGTTTTCTCCGGAATCTAACTCCGGACATCCGTACCGAGCAAACCGTAAGTCAAACGAAAAAATGTTACAAATAAAATATTTAATTTGAACCTTTATCTAAAACTTTCTCGCGAACACTTTGTCTCTGACCAACAAACAAAAAACTTTCCAGCGGTGTGAAAATTTCATGTCATTATTAAAGTACATTGTTGTAATATTGATTTTTTAAATGTGAAGTAGGTTTTGTAATGGATTTTCTTTTACATCATACGAATCGTATGGTTCTTATCTGCGTATCCGTGAAATTTTCATAATTTTACATCGCTGCTAAGTGTATTAAATGTAAGTGTTATTGAAGCTCGGTTTTCGCTGTTTCACGCAGCTCGGCTCAGTTTTCGTGGAGAAAACTAGAGTAGACAAGAGCGATTTCTAACGTTATCATTCAGGTTAGTACAATTTGGCCGAGCGCACGGTTAAAAAAAATCGTACTGTATATAATGCAATATTAATAATGCATAATAAAGTTGTCATAGTAAAACAACTTTATAGTTTTACTTAAGTTAAATATTGTATTTTATATTTACACAGTGATTTGAATTTTCGTCTGTAACGCCTATGCCTACGAACTCTTCCAACTGTTAGGTCGACACTTTTAACAGCCTATTATGGGCTAGTGTATCATTATTTGAACTATGGAGTTCTTTGGGGAAACTCATCAGTTCAGAACATGAAAAGAGTGTTTGTCTTGCAAAAAAGAGCCATAAGGCTTATTGCAGGGCTACATAAAAGACAAAGTTGTAAAAAATATTTCAAGAATTATGGAGTACTTACACTTTTATGTATTTACATACTTGAAGTGTTGCTTTTTTTAAATTCAAGTGTGATCATGTCCAAAATATGGATATACACAACTACAGTACCAGACAAGCTTGTGAGTATCGTGCCAGACAGCACAGGTTAAATTTACACAGTAAACTTCCCTCACAAGCTGGTGCAAAGTTCATGAATAAGCTTCCTAAAAGCATTCAAAATTCCCCAAACTACAGGATTTTTAAAAACAATCTTAGACAATTTCTATTGTCTGGATCCTTTTACTCGGTTGAAGAGTTTGTGCACTACGATACATTTTGTGATAGATGTGATCTCCTTTTTTTGCAAATCATTTTAACTTTTTAAATTATTATCTAATTAACTAAATTTTTTGTATTTGTGTTGATTATTGCATATTTTGCTCTATTTTGTTGTACTACTTGTGGTTTAATTGTATTTTGTGGATATTGTTCCAGTGTGTTGTGAATGACTTGTTTTATACAATTTTTTTTGTCAAAGAAACCAATAAATAAATAAAAGGTGAAATCTACTATTTTTTAGCATGTTTTTTTTTTATAACAGTCGTTCTTTGACAATTTGATTATTTTTTAACGTGTGCAAGAAAAGCATTCCATCAATCCAAAATGAATTCATGGATGGTTCAGTAGAATTGTAGAAACATGTGTTATAAAATCTAATATTTAGATAAAACCCATCTATATAACATGCTTTGCTGTAATTAACATAACACAAATGCCTCATAAAAATTTAGCTTTTTCTTTCAGTATAAAAGATAACAACCATTTTAAATCAGCTTCAGTGAAACAATTATTCATTCACTAATTTATAAAATAATTAAATTTGTTGTGAATCAAGACATCCCTGTTGAACGTTGTTTTTAGTTCTAAATGTGTCTGTGTCCCCCCCCCCCCCCCCCATATAAACCAGTATTTGAGGATAAACCTACAATAACACGTACAAAAAGTATAAAACGCTCACAACCGAGATTTATAAATATGTTGTAATGATATACCACTGAGTAAATATCATATACATTTTATCTGTGAAGTAAATATATCACATATATTTTATCGATGATTATATCAAACATTTTCTACATTGTATGTGCTTTTATTCTGTTCCAGAAATGTTTAAATTAGCAGTTTAAAATATTTCAGATGTATTCTACTTAGTACAAATTAAATGAGAATATAAACTCGGCAAGCTACAATAAAGTGAATTTAACAATAAACGTTTCGTGAGGTCGGCTACTGAAAGTAATAAAACACGACCCATATGCACCCACAGGAAATGAAAAGCTTATCGCTATTGGACGATGCACTTAATGGCGTATACTAATTTAACAGTGTAAAACATGATTGTAAATTAGATACAGTATTATCGTTACACTGTTTTAAGCTCTGAATTAATTAAAGTTATAGCAAATAAATAAATCGTTAAATATTGATTCTAGTTGAATTCGTTTTTGAAAATAGATAAATGTTCCGGGTAGTTCCAAACTAGCAAGGGCGAATGTTACAGAAAATATTAAGAAAAGATTGTTCACTTTATAAAAACTTTGGCCCTAGAACACTAAACAAGTTGAACACAAGTATTGATTTGTTGGTAATAGTCAAAAGCTCAACTTAAATTTATTGTATAACAGTGAACTTATTTTTTCACAATCAACTCTCAGTCGTTCAACCTCATGTTACCTCTGAAAGATTTGTAAATTATTTTATGTTCACAAATTATAGATATTTTTTATTTTATGGTTACAGTAACTAGTTAAAACGATCAGTGTTTTTAAAAAGGTGGAAAGTATTAAATTTTATTGTTTGTTAATAATTTACGTTATTCTACTATAAACATCCATAATTTTTTGGAGATTCTCTGTATTGTCACTTGTCCAAACAACTATTTATGTAGACACATGTTTAGGGTTACGTAAGTTTTGAAGAAGGAATTTAATCGAAACACGTAAGCTAAAGTTATGATTGGCGGAAGAACATAAAGAACGTAAACTGTAAAAAAAAGGATTCGGCAGAATTTCGAGAGATCTACCATGGGAGATCTGTCATAGGATCGAAACCAGCTAATGACGTTGACTTTTTTCGGTTTGTTATTTACTTCACATTTTTTTAAGAAGGAAGCAAAAAAAAACACATAATAATTTGAAACAATACTAATTACATTTTTCTTGTTCCAAATAACAAGTTTCTTATTTTAAGCATTTTTCTTGAAGTGAAAATACACTGAACAATGCGACAACGTCAGCCTGAGATCAACTCAATTTGCCTGACATTTACATGTTAATTTTTATTGACATAGGGCAAAATGTCGTTGATAAAACAATCAATTTGAATTTGAATATTATTTCGTTTAAAACCCCCAAAACAACTCCTCACAAACACATAAAAATAACGTTCTATTTATATTGTAAGTTACAACACAATTTTCAATCCTGGTCTGATCAAACACCGGTTGTTGTGAGTTATACATTTCCTAAATAAAGCACATGTTTACTATCTTATAGACCAGTTTTATGATTAATTTTAATTTAATTTTCTAGTTCTAAATTTAATTGTTTGACAATGAATTTGTTTAAAACACTCTATTGTAAATTACCTAATATACGTTTTAAAATAGGCAGAAGGTTAAGTGTACTTTCTGAAACCATGTACAAAAGTGGTTTGGTCAGTCGTAGGTTCGAATACATACATGACGTAAGCGTTTATTTCATCCCGTCTTTTGATAGGCACAGAGTGAGAACGGTAAGCATAAACAAACAACCCAATAAATAAAATTTCAGCTACAGAACTTACGTTCAAACCAAAATATAACAATTTAAAGCAGTCAGGTTGATCAATGGAATCACACACAAAGGTTGCAATAGAAAGCTACTAGTTATGAATATACACCTCCGCCCGGGAAAAAGATATGTGATTTGTAAAGAACCTTTCACAGCCACGTGTATCGTAAGGAAATAATGATGAAAAGGATTTTTGAAGGACATCTCCTACGCTACCAAGTCCTGATAGCTATTTGTCAGAGGAAGCAAACCTCTTCATCATCTCTTCAAGAGCTCTACTGTTGACAGCAATGAGGCTTCGTTTTATGGCTATTCAAATTGAGTAAACTTTATGTTAGTGTTTGTATAACGGAGGTTTATTTCTTTACGTTGGAAAATAATGTCATTCCTTGTGCATGTAATTGAGTTATTGTTAGAGGAATGAGTCGTCCTATTTCAAAAGATTGTTGTTTTACTTTAAAATATACACTTACAATTACAACACTGTTCTAAACCTTCAAAATATAAGCGATTTTTAAAACTCATTCGTTTTTGAGCGATTATTGCTACAAATAGCTGCTAAAATCAAATAATATTTTTTGAAAACCATAAATTATTATAAATATAATCACTTATTCAGGCTGTAATACAATGAAATAATAAATGGAACTTATGGAAGAGTTATTTATCATCACAATAAATAAAAAGGAAAACAAAGCCTTGCTTTTCAAAATAAACCATCTCGTAGGCCTAACAAATGCTACACAAATAAAAATACGATTTAACAATACAAATTTATTTAATAAATCAAGTTATATTTACTTTTCCATATATTATAAAATGTAAATTTAGTATGATAGTAATTTTATAATTTACTACTAATATTTAAGACGATACAATAACTAAGCAAACTAAACAAAAAGAAAATTATTTAATATAAATACAGAATTAAAAGTGTTCATTTTACTTTCTCACTATACTATAGTATAGAGAAAGTATAGTGAACGCAAAAAAAATTAATTTTGAGAGTTTTGTGGAATTATCCTCTTTTGGGACCCCCTGAGTCCAAAAAAGTGTTTTTTTTTTACAAAATGTCTGTATGTATGTATGTATACAAAGGTAGAGCGAAAACTATTCGATCGATTTTAAACAAATTTGCACCAGACATGTCAAGTAGGCCTGTATAGATGCACGAAAAATGTTTTTGAAAATTTTGAAAAACAACTCCCTTTTTGGCAAAACCCCCCAAAAAATCTGTTATTTTTCTATAAAAAAACGGCTCTAACGATTTTGATAAAATTTTGCTTATTTGTAGCCTTTAATTTACCCTACCATATGCAAAAAACCGTATCTTTCTAAAAATTCTCGTTTAGCTAATAACAATAATAATAATAACTGATTTTGGGTGTTTTTGGCCAAAAGGGGGTTGTTTTTCAAAAATTTTCAAAAATTTTTTTCGTGCATCTATACAGCCCTAATTGACGTGTTTGGTGTAAATTTGTTCGAAATCGATCAAGTAGTTTTCTCTGTAGATAATAATAATAATATTTATAAGTTAATCTCCTACTTTAATAAATCACCTCTCCTACCCACAGAACATGTAATATAGTAGAACCGGCACCAATGGCTGGGCGGGGTGGAGTGACGTGAGTCAAACCTCGTAGCTGTTCCCCCACTCTTTTGCCCTCTCAGTTTCTTCACAAGCGCTTTCTCAATTTCCTTTTTCTGATGAATTGTAACTGTTTTGCTCCCATAAAGAGTTTTGTGGAATTTGTTTTTTTTGTGCAAATGAAGCTGACAATAACTTAAGCACAAGTAGTTGTAAGTTAGACCTACTTAATGCAATTACATTAATAATTGTTTTAATGAATTCTGAATGTTGTGAAACGTATTAATATTCGGACAATGAACAAAATAAATAAATCACATTTATTACGATTTTGATATTATCTTTATTTCAGAGTGAACCAAGGTTTCAACAATAACAGTGTTGTAAATAACTTATTTAAACCATGGTCCACCGTGTGAAAGTTTAAGTGAAATAAATATTAGAAACAATTTAGTTTTATTAATTTTGTTTTACTTCATTATCCGAATGTTTATAAGTAGTTAACGTAACATAATTAATTGGTAGGAGGGTAAGTTTCATAAAAAAATGAACTTTTTGAAATTGTATTTATGTTTACATATTTTATTTAGGTATTTAAGTATAGATTATTATAAAAAAATTACTGTCCCAGGAACAATACTAATTTGTTGTTTCTCGGCCTTATTTTATTGTTGTAGATTTGATTGTTGATCTCATTTATGTGATATCTTTATTTTAAAATAATATGCCACTATGTTTTTTAAAAGTAATGGATAGTGAACTTCTTGTTCTAAAAAGTGATCTGTTGAAGAAAAAACCCTTTTCCCTATTAAATTCTAATATGTCTTATTTATTTTAATTAGGATGTAACATAATGACTTTTTTTTAAATTCCTTAATTTATTAAGGGTTTATTCTCTAGTGTTAAGAAAAGTATAACAACAATCAACATTTTTACTACATTTTCACCCCTTAGCAGCACGCGACAAATGGCTATGAATGATATTTTTTTAATATATGTTGTAAAATATAAATGTAGGCCTACAAATTTTCAGCTCACTAACTGTTTAAGGAAAATATAGCAATTAAGTTTTAATGTTTTAACCCTTAAATCAAAATTAATTCTAGCCTATGTTACTCAAGGATAGTGTAGCTTTTTATTAGTAAAACTATTTTTCAATCGGTTCAATAGTTCCAGAGATTATCCCCTACATACTAACAAATAAACAAAATAAATTTAACTCTTTATAATAATACTAGGGGAGACCCCTGCATGCTCCGCACGCCAACCCCCAACGTAACCTTCTAAAAACATATGTTATGTTTTATTTATAATAAAGGTGTAGGATTAATAATAACCTCAAAACTAAGACGGTAAATAATGTTAAATGTTCTATTTAAATTATTTCTTATATTTTAAAGCAGTTATAATAACGGTTAAAAGAACCAGCAAGGATTAGGTCTACTCTTTAAAATCCTAACCTAAAAGCTAGAAATACAAAAATAATTGCTTGAAATTTTGAAATCACCTGTTAATGGAAATATTGGAGCAAATATATTATCTGTTATTTTATTCAATTGGTTGCTATGGTAATAAATGTAAATACATGTGTTGGTATATCATTCTAGTCCTAACCTAAGAATTTTTCCGATTAAATTTATAATATTGAAATAAAAAAAGGTTTTTATCGAAATGAATCATAGCCTATGTTACTCAGGGATAGTGTAGCTTTTTATTAGTAAAACTATTTTTTCAATCAGTTCAGTAGTGCCAGAGATTACCCCCTACATACAAACAAACAAACAAACAAATAAACTTTACCTCTTTATAATATTAGTATAGATGAATAATAAGCCCAAAGCTAAGATTGTAAATAATGATATTCAAATCTAATTATTTCGTATATTTTATAACAGCAGTTATATTATAATGAAGGTTAAAAGAATCAGAAAGGCTCAGGTCTACACTTTAATAAAAACCTAACCTAAAAGTTAGAAATTTAAATAATTGCTTCACAGTTTGAATCAGATGTTTTATCTGGTATTTATCCAATAGGTTGCTATGGTAATAAATGTAAATACATGTGATCATTCATCAGTCTAGGCCTAACCTATGATTTTTTCCGACTAAATTTACAAATGAATTCTAGCCTATGTTTACTCAGGGATAGTGTAGCTTTTTATTAGTAAACTATTTTTTCAA
>JAGFPH010000049.1:449419-465705 GCA_018207615.1 Philaenus spumarius
CCCTACATACAAACCAATAAACAAATTTTACCTCTTTATAATATTAGTATAGATACTGACTTACTGATGAAAAGTTATTGGAGGGCTAACTGTTTTATCCGCTTCTCTCACGCTGCAACCAAAGGCCACACAGCAAGGCATTATAATATAAAAAAATAACAAAAAAAAAAAAAGAAGAAATTTCAGTATTAACTAGGAGTAACATAAACACAAGTGGAGAGTTCTGATGTAACGTGGAAGGTGTAGGTTAAAGGTGTTAAACTGCTGTAGGGTGTGATATTGAGGGCAAAGGAGTGGGGGGTTAGAGAGCGGGAGTCGACTCACAGCCTCTTACCCTATGCCGCTTCTATTCTATTCAATATTATGTGCTCCTACCCCACCTACAATTATGAAGTCACGCTGAATCTGTTTAATAATTTAAATATGTTTGTGAGAAAGTATTTGCCAGTTCCTGGTACCGTTTATTACTTTCTCACTATACTATAGTATAGAGAAAGTATAGTGATCGCAAAAAAAAATCGATGTTGAGATTTTTGTGGAAATATCCGTTTTGGGACCCCCTGAGTCCAAAAAAGTGGTTTTTACAAAATGTCTGTCTGTATGTCTGTATGAATGTCTGTATGTATGTATGTCTGTATGTATGTCTGTATGTAGACAAAGCTAGAGAGAAAACTATTCCATCGATTTCAACCAAATTTGCACCAGGCATGTCCAGTACGCCTGTATAGATGCACGAAAAAGGGTTTTGAACAATTTTGAAAAACAACCCCCTTTTTGGCCAAAAAAACTCCCAAAAATACAGTTATTATTTTTTTATAAAAAAACGGCTCTAACGATTTTGATAAAATTTTGCTTATTTGTAGCCTTTAATGTGCCCTACGATATACAGAAACCCGCATCTTTCTAAAAATTCTCGTTTAGTTAATAATAATAATACTAACTGATTTTTGGGGGTTTTTTGGCCATAAAGGGGGTTGTTTTTCAAAATTTTTCAAAACCTTTGTACGTGCATCTATAAAGACCTAATTGACGTGTTTGGTGCAAATTTGTTCGAAATAGATAGAATAGTTTTCTCTCTAGATAATAATATTTATTAGTTAATCGCCTACTTTAATAAAAGTATACAAAGCTAGAGAGAAAACTATTTGATCGATTTCAACCAAATTTGCACCAGACATGTCCAGTACGCCTGTATAGATGCACGAAAAAGAGTTTTGAACAATTTTGAAAAACAACCCCCTTTTTGGCCAAAAAAACCCCAAAAAATCAGTTATTATTTTATTATTAAAAAACGGCTCTAACGATTTTGATAAAATTTGGCTAATTTGTAGCCTTTAATGTGCCCTACCATATACAGAAACCCGCATCTTTCTAAAAATTCTCGTTTAGCTAATAATAATAATAATAACTGTTTTGGGGGTTTTTTTGGCCATAAAGCGGGTGGTTTTAAAAAAAATTTCAAAACCATTTTACGTGCATCTATGAAGTCCTAATTGACGTGTTTGGTGGAAATTTTTTCGAAATCGATCGAATAGTTTTCTCTCTAAATAATAATAATAATAATTATTATTATTAGTTAATCTCCAACTTTAATAAAAAAACACTCCTACCCCACCCTACAAGTCACAGTGAATCTGTTTAGTAATTTAAATGTATTTGTGAGAAAGTATGTGCCAGTTCCTGGTACCGTTTATTTTTTAATATTCTTATACAAAACTGAAAAAAAAATATTTTTAAACATTTTCGTTAAACACTAACTGGTTAGGTATACAACCTTCAAGTCAACATTTTATAATAAAATTTAAATCGAAATATTCGTAGCCACCTGGTCTACAAAATAAACAGTAACGCCTATATACAAATGTTAACAGTAGGATAAAACGTACTTTAATTTATTCTTAGACAAATTGCGAAAACTCAACACAGCCTTAAATCGGTAAAGCAACTCTCGCCTAAGGTTTTATAAAACAAACAAAAGTGCTATTGCAACCACGAAACGAACGAAAATAAATCAGAATCTGATACGGTAAAACATAATCACTTTACGAATTGAGATTCTATTATAATAAGTTAAAATAAAAATTGGTAAAAAAATAATACTAAAATATAAAAACTAAAAGAAACATACCTCAAAAGAAAGTTCAACGATCATATCCTTACATTAATTGCTAATTATTTGTAAGTTTAAACGTTCGAGAATGTATGTATATTTGTCTAGTAATTGTAAACCCTCACAAAATTGCATGCAGGCTAATTGTCAGTAAACAATACGGAAAATGTAAGGTAGGCTGAGAAAGTGTCCTGCTGTCACCGATCCTTATTTGGCGAGGCAGAACCAGTGAAGTAGGAGGCACCAAGTCATTCTGAACAAATTTCGCACGAAGGTTCGTCTATATTAAACAAATAAAGCCAATGAACTATACATAATTTTAAAATCACTGTTTAGTAGGCCTACGTAAATCACATTTTCATATCCAACGAATCAGGCTTTAGTTTTTAACTTACTTTTAAAAGAATTTAGTTAGAAGAAAACTCTGTTCGCACAATTGTGAAGAAATTACAGTAATTTAAATCAATTACTTTATGTAGAACACGTTACCTATATTTTTATAAACAAAAATAATTCGGGATAAAACTATAACACAAACAATAAAACATGCACATGATTCAGTTTAGTAATTTCAGTTTAGTATTTTAAAAAAGGGGTTCATTAGATATTTCTGTCTCAGATAGGATAAATATCCAAGGCCTACTTAAATAGAGTTTTATATTATTATTAGTGTAAAATTTACGTTAATTTCTTAACTTTTGCTATCCGTCTTATAAGGGCGATTATAAAGCAATATTCACACCAATAAATATGTGCATTGAGAATTAGATGTTGTATTCCATGTAAATTTAAATTTATTTCCACACTAGTTAGATTTAGATACAGTTAGTTATACACATCAGAAATATACATCATAAAAAAAACTATTTAAAAACAACACACTTTATCTAGGCCTACCTAACTATGCTGACGGGGATTTTTACGTCCGTAAATGTGTACATTTATAACAGTTATAAAACTGTAGGCCTATTTGTTAAAATTTTGTATTTATGTACATTATTATATATCTAAATAAAAATAAAAATATTATCTTTTAATTGCTTTTTATATCATATGGATAGATCAAATGATTTAGGAGTTATTAATGTTATAATGAAGAAATTAATAATGGAATATGTTTATATGTAATACGAAGATGTACGAATATTTCTGAAGTTAAACGAATAAGTATCTCTTCTTTAAATTTGTATAAATGAATATTATATACTAGCTGACCAGTGCGAAGCATTCGCATTCTAACTTACTTAAATCCCACTTAATTAAAGTACACGCTGTATATTTAGTACAGTATAGTGCCTATACTATACGATACTAAATATACAATTAATTTAAAATAGCAATGTTGTGGCGTAACGGCAGCTCTCCAGCTGGGTATTGTTATCATCAGTGTTGCCAACGCCAGGAAAATATCCCTACAACTTACTTGATATTAAATCACTGCTACTTTCGGATTATTATTTTTTTTTCGTATAATTGTATTTTGTACATTTTTCCGGTGTAGCGGTTAAGGAAAGCTTTACAATGATACCTCATTCATGTAATTTGATGATGTATTAAGGAAGTTATGGCGAAGGAAAAATGGCCTTGAGAAATAATATATGTGATATTTATAATAAAAGGTTGTATTTATTTTCATTTTATAACCTCAAAGCAAATCTTATAACGTGATATAGCCTGCATTAGTTCTTTAACTCATACTTAAACAAAATCAACTTCACAAGATTTATATTATTGATTGAAGTTTTAAACATAACCCCAAAGTATAATCTATGCTCGGTTTTGTTTAAGTATTACAGATGATGGGTGAAATCAGCTGTTATATTATATTGTTACTCGCGTATGTACGGACGTACACTCGCTTTTATAGGAGTTGAAAATTTTTAGACATAACTGTGTTATGCGACGTTCATTGTCCCTCAAACTGTATTCGGAAATTTGTTTAAATTCATTACTTATTATTGTATTTTGAAACCTTAAACCTTTAACCGGTTTACCTTAAAAACTTAAGTTACCTCGAAAACACAAACTCCGTGCCAATACGAATAAAAGTTTGCAGTAAAACAAGGTTAATATAAAGAGAGAAAATGAAGACGGCCCCACATTTAACACTATAGTTTTCTTTCAAAAGTTTAATTTATATTTCTTTTAATTTGGATTAACAAGCAAATGTTTAAACCTCTGTGTATAAAACAATACAAAAGAAAATGTACTTAAAAATTATAATTTAGTTTAACATTATTCTTAAAGTTCTCAGATCCAGTATTAAATCAGCTGACACCAGTATAAACCTTCGGAAGTGATATAACCATCCGACTGATAGTAAGTACCTTTCTGTATTACTGTATGTAAAAGTCCTACCGAGACACAATAAGCATGTTAAGTCCTTGGCTTCATCACGTTCCCGTTACAACCTTTCCTTAACCTTCACCTTTCTTTACCTTTCCCCAGCCTCTGAAAGGTCTCTGGCGGGATTCACGACATTATTTGTGGTTGCGTCAAACTTGTTGCAAACATTGGACGCGTATTGAAACTGTTTATACTGTATTTCATATGATAATTTCTTGTCGTACAGCCTACATTTCCAGCTGCAAAGCCAAACATGAAAGTACAATAATTCCAGTCAGCATTGTAATCGCATTGCAGTCGTAACTTTGTACACTATAATTAGTTCACACTTTCAAGGTTCATTATAGTACAGAGTTATATACAAAATCAATAAAACAACAATTCCTCTCCCGCTCAACAAAACCTAAACATTGTGTTCTTTGTCGATAGCTAAAATAGAATTAAAACTTATTTTTTTCATTTATCTCGACCAATGTATTATTTGGTTTCAAATTATCTAGATTAATATAGATATAGATCAGGGCTGTAGAATACAAGGACTATACCAGTCCGCCACGGAGAGCGTTCCCGTGACTGCCACTGTCATGACGTCACGGCGGTAATGCCTGCTCCATTCCCACCGCTTCTCATAAGTATTCTCTGCTACAATAATTGCAATTTCTTAGCAAAGCTGTAAAATTTTTATGATGCGCTCTTCTTTATTTAGTTTTAGTATTGACACTACACAAAGCAATAAGTAGACTGTAAACAATTAGTCTAAAGATGTAAGAAGAAGACAGGGTTACAATAATACTAACTAATTTGTAGGTAATAAACCGTTGTAGTGTACTAATGTTAGCATACTTTTAATTTGGTTCTCCGAAACATTTCTGAAATCTAAATACGAAATTGAACAAAATGTGTCACATTATTGAAAATAATGAAAACTTGAATGCCATACTGCAGTTTAATAAAACATGTGTAACACTTATAAGATAAAACACATAAAACTTATAAATACTTACACATAATTAATTAATAGCTTATATGCAGATATGCACATTGATATAATAATTACTGCTGACAAAAAGTATTTAAAAAAAATAAAACTGCTTTAAAAGTATCAGAGTAAACCAAACCACAGATAAAATAAACTATGTATTTGTTCTTTTATCTGTGACTGACCAAACGCTAGTAACTAGACTCGAACCTACTAGAAATTTTGTTGGAGGTTCCATCTGTAGCACCATTTTGCTTACCTGGTGGTAAATTTGTTTCGGGGGTCTTTATAAGTTCATGAATCTTTCTGAACATACAAGCGTAGAACGCTGTCTAATTTATCAATACTTCAAACATGTATTTCAGACCTAAAAGTCAAACTTAAAATTTGTTTCAAAATGACAATTTGTTACATTTTCTTAAAATTCTGCCCTTGAACCATTCAAGCTAATACCATTGAGTGCTGTTTCAAAATATTAAACCATCAAGTCCAATTTTTATTCTTTGTAGATAAAATGTAAAATGTACCTGATCTATGTACAACCTCTGGAGTACCTCCATGAGATAATTTGAGAAAAAAAGATGGATTGAACACACATTTTGTAGAAATACGTGTATTAAATAACACATAAGTATAAACAATCTAAACATCCAGTAATAAAACATCTTACTTTTTAAAAGGTATGTCAAATTTATCTTCTACATTTCTAAACTGTCTTACCACCTTCAGATATAATTTGGGTTTACCACAAAATCGAGAAACCTACTTAAATTAAAACATCCAGAAGATATATAACGATGCTCGATTACTGTTTCAAGTAAATCAATCTATAATTTTATGAAAATGGATTTTAATTTTTTTTCACGAAGGGAAAATAGTTTGTAAACTGCTACCAAAGTACAATAGATAAAACATTTAAGACATATTTATAATTATAATTAAAATATTACACAAGTCAGAAATATCGTTCAAATCTGCCAGTTGAGAGCTATTTGATCAAAAGATAGTAGATAGCTCTCTCAGAAAGGGTGGATCAAAGAAATCACTGTCAAAGATGCCATATAATTGTAAAACATGCAATTTGTTATAACTAACTTGGTGTTTCAAATCACGTCTGGCTTTTCAACGTTATTATTTTCACTGAAAGATCAAAGTTCTAAGTTACTGCTAGCAATTTGCTTGATGTAAGAAATGTGAAATTAATTTAAATATTGGAAAGATAAAGGTGGCGCACATAATGTGTAAAACGACAAAGTAAATGTTTTATGAGTACTTAAATTACATTTAATTTGTTTACATTTTTCTTCCTGAAGTTATATTGGATATAGATTTAATAATATATTCTAATTTTTTAAACAAGTCCGTATCATAGTAGGGAATAGATGTTTCTATCACTGCCTTGGACATTTAGTTTATTTAAATATTGAATACTCTCAGTAATTTCGAGAATGGCTAAAGTTTAATATCAAATTAGTTCACTTGTAATCACTATCGAGCAAGTATGTGGGCAATGATTTCCTGATTTGCTATTGTTTAAACAACTTACAGCAAAAGTGAACACGAAGTTACTAATATGATATACACAACTTTGTCAAACATTAATATGATCAAGCTCCAACCACAATATAGAAAAATCCGAACCAAAATGTTCAACTGAAACATCACATATAGCTTCCTTTCAGATCAGAACCGGAGTCTCAGCATGTAGAAGTATTTACATGGCGAGCAATTTTGTTCGGATTCCAAAGCACTCGTAATAACAGACTCTTCTGATTTTTATAAGCTCTTTGATACGTTTGAACAGTTCAGTATACAAATTAATGGCGTTCACAAAATGGATGTTTTGTACGTAAGATGCAATTTTATAATAAGATATAATTCTTTTTCAGTCGTTCATAAATCCAAGAATAGAATACATATTTTAGAGGCGTAAAAACACTCAAGTTTTATCAATAAGGAGTAATTTCCTTGAACATTTTTTAAAAGCTTTACCAAAGGCAATTAAGGGTGGGAGTAGTGGAAAATAATAATAATATAAGTGCTTTATTATTCCCTTAGCCAATAACAATGGTCGATTTCTGTTTTTAAAATTAGCTTTTCTTTCTGTTTTAGTGTTTTACTTTTGTAGTTAATAACCCATGTATGACAAATGTTAATGTTAGATAAGATTAAACAAAATTTTGTGGTTTACAATAATTACTAACCAACAGATGCAAAACTGTTTTTAGAGTATAACTTTTACTTTTTGTAACGTACTTGTAGCTGCACATTTCCTAAGTTCTACTTATAATTATTTCCTGGTAAAAGTCCGGCTTGAATTGATCACTCACCACGAGTAACAAAAATAAATTATTAAAATTCCGAATCTTCTCTACTGTGTTACCTCGTGCCAACTTATCTTAAGAACCGTAGATCATATTATAATATGTTTGTGGTAAATTTTCCTTTAATTTACTACCTGATGTTGGGAGGATGAAAATTATCAAAAATTAACGTTAAGAAGTAAGAATTTAAGAACTCATCTAAAAGAGTTCTACTGAAATCATTTTTATATCAGTCATTTATTATAATGAAAATGCTGTACACTAATTACAAAAAAACATGTATTTAATTTTAATGAAGCAGTAACTAATTATGAAAGCAAACGTATGGATAATTATGTAAATAAATTGTACAGTAAATACGCGTGTATTACAACCTATAGTTTAACAAGAATGCACAGCGTTACGATACTAAACGGTGCACGCAAGCAAGTACATGGGGAGTTGGTCGAAAGTTGGAAGTCATACAACTCGTGTCGTCTGCAAAGAATTCCAACCTAGGTTGGGCTTTTCTTTGAGAGTTTCGGAAAACATATTGCCAACAAAATGTGATGATTATTGCTTCAATATTTAGAATCATGTTTACAAAATAATTAATGTGGTACCGTATTTTGTATGAGCTTAAATTAATAATAAAACAAATCTGATGTAACAATCATTGTTTTCTCTACACATAGACAATAATAGAGACTAAATCTAAAATACTGTTGCTTTACACATGTCTTTAATTTTTAAACTAGTAATGTTTTAACAAATAATTCGACCACGCAGCTGAACCGCTGACGTGAGTTGAGCAAATTTCCAAAATTAAGTTTATAGGCCTATGTTTTAGGGTTCCAACCAACAATGTGGGTAATAGGTCTATTCACGACGGTGCTGAATAGCTGCAAAATGCTTCGCACGCCATTCCGCATATTGGGAGTATCTTCAATACACAAAGCATTGCGTGCTTCGCACGCCAACCCCCGTGTTGGGAGTATCTTCAATACACGATGCCAACCCTACAGTAGAATCCACTACATTGCTTTGAACCGGGTACTTATATGGTATTTTACGTTTTGATCGATTTTGGGGGAACCAAGCGAGCTATAAGGTCGCGTAAAAAAACAAAATGTGCAGAATAACATCCTACATTTATATTTGTAGAAAAACCTCTGAACAAAATTCATTCTCGTAGGAAAAATCTCAAAAAATAGTTACTTCCGGTCAAAAACGTATTTCCGGTTGTTGGATTTCTTTGGCTAACGAACTCGTCTGAGCGACGTAGACAATCAACATGTGTAGACACCTCAAAACGTGTTCTGGGGACCATGATCGGTGCTCATATGCTACTCCCGACCTTGGGTCTTACTATAAGGGCCACTGCAATAGTTCATTTTTCCTATGAAAATTTGCTAATAAACAAAAATAAGTTAAATTATATCTGAATTTATTATTTGTGTATGAAAAATATTTCCTACAAAAATCGTTATTTTATTTAAACTCAATTAAAAATTGGTAATTGTTTTTCGTCAGATAGTCAATTTATTTTTTTAACTAGTTTACTCTTTGTTTTAAATAATCATACTTGTCCTGATCAATTGTTTTATTTAACACTGATTTGAATAAAAGCCCCGAACCACAAAAGAAGGAACAAAAACAATAACTAAATTGTATATGTTTAATACGTTACCCTTATGTAGAATTCGATGACATCCTCAGAGGGTTTTAACATTACTCCAAAAACTACTTATTGTTTTTGTTCCTTGTTTTGTGGTTCGGGGTTTTTATTCAAATCAGTGTGATTTTGTCGCCACAGTGCTCTTTTATTTGTTTAATGTTTTATTTAAGTAATGAAAATTTGTCAACTATAGTAGAAAACATTTAAACTATAGTAGAGCTTATACTAGAGTTTTTCTTTAGCTTGTACTAGAACCTTTTCGGCTATTCAGCCATTAACGGCTGCTTTTTATGTTGGGTTGTTCCCGATACCATTAATTAAAAATATATAAACACATAAACGCTTTTATAATATTCTAAACACAAATTAATGTTGCCGCCTCGACGTCCCTGCCTAACATTTTGGTTGCAGGAGGAAAGAGTTCTTAAATGTTTTGGCTACTATTGTATCATATAATATTTTGAATTAAACTAAAGATATTCCGTATATTAATGTATTGGTGTTAACTTTTCACACCAATAAACGGAAATAATATTGAATATTTACTAGACCTACTCTAATTTTAAAGGAGTAAGTTTTTTAATTCTTTTGGGAAAACCGCGGGCCCCGTTCTTCTGCAAGTTGTGGACCAGGCTATGTTCACAAAATACCATGAAGTCAAGATTTACTCAATTCTATGATGCAAATTGCTACACTTTAGAAACGCATTCTAAACGAACGAAGGCACAACAGCTAGAACACCGTACAGTTTCCATGCTTATCACCCGGCCTTATTAGTCCCATAAAATTAGTTCTGAAATAGCTTGGTTTAAGAAAAAAAAAAATGAAAACAGCTCTGAATCGAGCTGGAAATAATTTTAACCGGCTCAGGACCGTTCCCTTTACAATTCCTACAGTCGATTAGGGTTGAAATGTTAAGGGTGAAAATGGGTAACTTTCTTAATTCACCCCCCAAAAAATATTTATTGATGCTAAACTATAGAACATGACAAAGAATTTTTTATATTTTTAACACATTTTGACATAACCTCAAAATCTCGAGTTAAATAGATACACATTTTTTTTAAATTATTTAATTTCTCGTTCAAAAAGACTCTAATTTTGAAACTATTCAGGGAAAGTGTGACTTTTAGTATCCCAAATAAGCTCATTGTTTTTCATTAAAAAATATTTATTTAATTTTGAGATTTTTTGAAAAAAACGAGGTCAAATTCGAAAAATCGAGGAAGCAGAGTTTTTGTCGAAAAATGATGAATTTAGTCTCATTCTCTTCGTCTTTCTGTCAAATTTATGAAAAAATTTAACATTTTTTTCCGATTCTAAAATATATCGAAAATAGACAAAAACTTATTTTCTATACAGTCTGAAATTACATTTGATCGTTAAACATTGTATATTTTCTTCATATATTCCTGAGAAAGTTTAAGTGTCACAACTTATTTTTTAGCTTTTTCTACAAAAAATCACTAGTTTCCTCAAAAATATTTATATGTAGGCCTACATAAATGAATTTTCATCTACATTGTTCTAATTTATTCTAGAATCTTTGTCTATATATACTAGAAGACAATCCAGGAACTGCTTTGTTAAGCTTTATTTATAAATTATTGTACATTCTCCGTATATTCTATTGTATACTTTTATTGCACGTTTATTATCAGCTATCTAATGTAATAGACATATGACGTCAAAGTATCTGAAATATTCTCAGTAAATACCTCGGTAAATTTGTCCGTGGTTAACGCCATGTAACCCATATTTATTCACAACTCTTTTATATGGTATTGATTAGATAAGAAATGGCGCAGAGAAAAGTTTGATACTATAGCTCTAATTACAATGGCGATTAAAATACTACATTTAAACTAAACTAATTTACCATGTTTCTATCTTTTCAATGTCTGCAACCTGAATAAAATCTAAAATTGCAGGTTTACTAAATTTGTTTAAATTCATTCTCATATGAGGCTGAACTTTATGCTAGTTCAGGCAGCTCCTCTTTAGAAAGAATTATTTCCAAATCAAATTTTGACCTATTCAGCTAATGTACTCTAACAGAGATTTGATCACTTTTTAGTCTATGCTTAGCATCATTTTGAAAAAGCATAATCGATTAATTGCATATTTCAGTTAGGAAATAATACTTCGAATATGTAGTTTTTGAGTTCAACATTTACATAAAAATAAATATACAAAACTCTCGCTATTACAATAGTCCTAGGGTCTCCGCCCCTGCACGCTCACCAACCGCCGCAGCGACCCATGCCTAAGCCAATGCAAAGTTTTGTATACTTTGATACTTTCACGAAAATGACAATCGATCTAAGTATGATGGTTTTGGAAGCGGTGACCTATTATATATATTGTAATACAGATATCGAAATAGACACGCCCCATCCCCAATAATTCGAATTACGCCATGCGTTGTAATTTCACCATTAATATTTAAATAAACAATAATAACATTCCAAACAAATTTTGATGTTACCAACTAAAAGAAACAATAAAATATGTAACGCTAGATGTTTGACTTAAATACAGTAAGCCTTTTTTGTTGTATACATATTGATTTGCCTCCTGAACTGCAATAGTACTCAAACAACCGTCGACAGTTCCAAATGGTGAATTTCGGTGACTACCGGTTTCGGAAGTCTTATCCTTCAATTGTCAAGTCATAAGAAATTCAAAACAAATAAAACACACACTTAACATATAGATGTTTGTCATTTAGATGTTTGCTGCTTGGATAGCTGGATAAATCTGTTTAGGCAGCATTTCTTGGTATACCTAGGCAGTAAGATTGCTATCAATAAAAAATGGCCCAACAAACTGAGCCCTCACATGCAAAGCCAAACGTTTAATTTTTCAGGGTGCTGGGTGTGTTGCTCTCTCATCCAACAAGGGTTATCATCAGTCCAATAACGACAATTGTGTCTGTTAACGTTACCATTTAACATGAAAGTTGCTTCGTCTGAGAAAGCAATGTTGTTCATTCTAATTGTATTGTTATCAATGTTCCTCATCATCAGTTCACAAAATTCTAATCGACAAACAAAATCGTCCTCACTTAGCTCTTAAACTAAACGAATTTTGTACGCTTTAAAACCACCACCATGTAAAACTCTACAAACTGATGTTTGAGATATATCTAATATTAGGGAAACATTTCTTGTTGAGACATGAGGATCTTCTACAACATCCTTGTTGACTGTAAAACGTCAAGTGACAATGATTCGTTTGTAGCGGATTTTGGTCTCCATGTTTGGGGCGGTCTTTAACCCTGCCTGTTTTCTGGAAACGTTGGCTAGTTTTTTTAAACTCCTGATTAAGATATTGGGTTTCGATTAGGGTAAGTGTCATTAAATAAATTCCTTACTTCATCATAAAATCTCACCTGGTATCCGTAGCCTCGCATCATCAGGATTATAATACGCTCTTGTTCACTTAAACTCTCCATTTCAACGTACAGTATCATGATTTATTTTGTTTTTTGCCTTACTGGACTGGATATATTTACATAAATACCTTACTTTCTTGTACTGCCTATTTTTTCAGGAATTTTCAATTACGTTCAATAACGTGTTTTTGTGTTAATGTTTGTGGAGTGTTTGTGTACAATTTATAGTTTTTTGACGCGCATTAAACAAATGCAAATCATTTTAAAAATTTGTTTATAAACGGTTTGAAAATGCCTGAAAAAATAGGCGAAACGTACGTCACCGTATAGAAAGTGATCAAAACAGGACTGCGAGCAGTACAAGGAAGTAAGGTATTTATGTACAGTATCACACAAACATGGCTTAACTTTGTTGATTCCAACCAGAAACTGAACCTGATACTGGACTTCCTCAAAACTGATAAGATAAGGGAGGCCTACCCTACAGCAGGTAATAACTGTAAAACAGGTTTTGAGTTTGTAAAAAAAGTGGTTGTCTATTGGAGTTATTTACCACCTGAATGTGGATGTTCATGTTTTGCCACAATTTAGTTTTACTTAATTTCAATGAGCTGCCATTTTGTACTGGATTGAGATAGAAAGCTTTAGTTTCCACTATTTTTCTTCTTTAATGAATACCTTTAAAATGAGGTATCGCTCAGTGGGTCTTTACATTTAAAAATTTTTATCTGCCCCCCAAAAATCCCATTTTGGGGAAATGGGCAAAGTTGTAAGGCTAGGCGCATATTGGGACGCGTTTGACGCTTGTCATGTGACGTGGCACAACGCAACCTTTTGTAACATACGTAAATGAATGGATTAGCACATATTTAGTAACGCGACGCTACGCAGTGCGACTCGCGTGACACGACAGACATGTGGCACAGTGGCAGAGACACAGTTTCTCGCGCCACGCGTCACACGTCTCACGAGTTCAGTACTCTACTGTCGCTCCTGTTGTGCAGTATGCAGTTGTGTATTTTCACATTTTTCAGATGTTGACCCAGGAAAAGCTGATTAGTTTACATTTTTTTAAAATTAAAATTGAATTTATTTGAATAATAAAGCTGAATATTAAATAAAATAAAAAAGTATTTTTTAATAAAATAATTTTGAATAAATAAATATGTATGTCCATGAATTGTTTAATAAATATTTTTTGTTAATGAATTAATACTGTGTTTTATAAGTTCTCTGCATTTGAAAAGGGAATAATTTGTAATAAAATATTTGGCGTTTGACACTAACCCCGTGAACATAAAAAAAGTGTCTTCATAAAGTCATAAACTAACAAGTGAAAATGTTTAAAGTATGCACATAGAAAGAACATAATAATGTATCATTCCGTGCACTTCTGTGAGTTTCAGTTCATCCGGAAGTAGTTAGTAAAAACAGCAAGCAATTCTGGTAATTATGAAGTCATTTTAAATTAGGTTAGATCATAGGTTAAACATAGTTTTATCCGTGAATCATTCATTTTAAACTTTCTAAAAAATAAAATGAAGTAAAATTCACGTGTCTACTAGGCGAGAGTTTGGGAGCAACTTTGTTGAAATATGCGTTCCCCAACGCGACGCGTATGGCGCGACGTGTCATGCAGCTCGCGTCATATCATCTCGCACGCATCAATCGAAACCTAATATACGCCTAGTCTTAAATGTATACATTTTCATAATAAACTACTTAAATTAAAGAGAAAAATTAAATCCTGGGTACGAGGCCTGTGCGTGAGAGTGAATCTGGAAAGATTCTAAGATGTAAAAATAACAAAAAATACACAAAATTAAACAACAGAATATATTTCCTCAATTATTTAGCAGAAATAAATTAATCGAAAAGAACCGCAATAAAATAATAATATAGCCATTTAGATATAAGCTCTCGGGCCGATATTCGCCGATGAGTAGGTTCTATTACCGAAACGAAACTGGCCTCTCAAATCAGTACTCATAACTCCGTCGTGTCTACAATTAATTTGTGTCAGTAGTAGTAATTAGTCGCGTTAGTTTCTATGTCACCGTCGTCGTTTGTTGTAGTTGTGGCAGTCAGTAGTGTCTACAGTCGTCGTTTCAGTTATGTAGACCTTAATGTTTTATTTTGAGGAGAGATATTTCTACATGAATGATAACATCATACAATTAATAAATCGTAAAGAAGAAGTATCAGAAATATTTCCTCACCTTTACAATAACGAAAGTCTTATTTTTATTCTAAACTTGTTGAATCTTACCAGTATTATTTCAAAGCTATGGATACTTCATGGATTGATGACGTATTTGTACATACCTGAAACCAAAACACACATTTAAAAATATATTCTAATGATCAAAGGTTGCTATGGCAACTCCTAACTTGATTAAAACACTATCAAAAGTTAATGATATAATATCCATGGAGTTCTTCAAGCTTCTCTAAATAGGAATATGAAACGCTTGTCTATTACTTGGAGCTTTTATTTATCTTTTAAATACTAAGCCAGGCATTTTATATTTTAACATGTATCTAAATATTTGAATATTTATAATAACGTAAAAAACCCTTATAAAACTATTTTAATTATGATTATTAGAGCGCTTGCTACATAAATTTACAATTTAGCCAGTGGCTAGTTTCTTGTCTAGCTAAGCAAACAACGAAACCTAAGTAATGAAATTATAATACTAAATATAACTATTAAGAAATCCTTTTGAATTTAAATACGACGTTTTAAGTTAATATTACTAACATTTCTTCTAATATAAACATCGAAAGGTATCCCTGTACAACAACGTTACTAAAACCGTAGATCAAACGGGACGATTTCATCTCAATCAAATATAATGCCTTATTTTCTTCAGGTTTTTGAACAGTTATTCTTTTGCAAATAAATAATATATTTAAAAAAAGTACTATTGGACTAGTTGTAGTACAGTTACAGTTGTCGACCTTGGCAAACAATGGGTGTATGTGCTACGACCTTGAGCAAGGTCGTTCTATTGTTAGACCTAGGGACAATACTCACCACATTCTTTTCTATCATTATATAATCGCGTTATGGAGTATGTAATTCAACACTGATACGTTTCTGCAATTACCCCAATTGTTCACATATTATATGCAGACTTTACAAGGACTTATGTGGGACAGTCTGCCGGGGACGTATGTCTGGGCCTTAAGCTTTTCTATCATTATATAATCGCGTTATGGAGTATATAATTCAACACTGATACGTTTCTGCAATTACCCCGATTGTTCACTTATTATATGCAGACTTTACAAGGACTTATGTGGGACAGTCTGCCGGGGACGTATGTCTGGGCCTTAAGCTTTTCTATCATTATATAATCGCGTTATGGAGTATGTAATTCAACACTGATACGTTTCTGCAATTACCCCCAATTGTTCACTTATTATATGCAGACTTTACAAGGACTTATGTGGGATAGTCTGCCGGG
>JAGFPH010000049.1:465715-499000 GCA_018207615.1 Philaenus spumarius
TTTTTATTGTGTTAGGAAAAATATTCAAACTTTGTACTTACAAAATGTCAATTACACACCAAATCAAAAGCATTTAAAAAAATTTACATTTCAAGACGGATGCGTATTGTGCCTGTGCTTAAAATGAGACCTTGCAAACAATTTTATGATAAAAAGTAAACGAAATAAATGGTTTGAAATTTAACATTGCTCTTATGGAATACAAATCCAAGATGGCGGCCACTACAGCAGACCCTTAAAACATACTAAAAGTGTAAAAGTCTCAGATATTGTAATTACACAATTACCCATTACCGTTAACTGTTATATTTTGTAATGCTCTAATTTTTTGGTTTTTTAGGTTTGGCAATGTTTGTTTGATTGTTATAACTTGCTGATAAATAGTTTAATAATTTCAATTTCCTACAGAACGTCAGTCATGAGTACAAAAATATAAAACACCCTGTTGATTTTAATAAAAGAAATGGTTTTGGTAAATTTATAATAAAACTATTTCATAAATATACAATTAATTGATGTAGATATACTTTTGAAGAATTTAAACTATTGACATGGAAATCGTTGGTCTACATATTCAGCTGGCCTTTATAATAGTTTATTTTTATTTTTTATTATTATTAATTTAAAAGCGATAACCCTGGGTGGTTATCATCACCTGGAAAACGAAGAGCATTCGCGTAGTGCTCATAGACTTAATTAGAAATTGAGATATAAACTATCACACACGGTATAAATTCAACTTTTAATTTACACACACTACGGACACAATATTATAAAATAACAACAAATAAATAACTAATGAGCTTGTCTTGTGAGAAAGTAGCTAGATAAAATAAAACCTGAATACAAAATCTCACAATAAATACGTTTACTAACCTCAAACACGTTTCAACGCCAATGTCGCCATCCTCAGTGATACACGGGCTACAGTAACCAAACTATAACTAATCTAACAATGTGACAACGCACCGTATATATACCTAACTAGAAGGGACGTGTCATAAACCTATGCTAAGGCGTTAACCACCGCCTATCGTTAATCAAATAGCTTAACAATAACAATATAACTGAAATAAAACTACTAAACTAATATTAATATTTAACAAAACATTGCAATATTACATTAATAAAGAATTATGTTTAGAATTTTCTATTTTAAAACGATGATTTTCATCTAAACAATGCTTAGCCATAGCAGATTTATCAGGTCTATTATATTTTAAATGAGAAAAATATGAAGATACGATACGAGGGTCAGTATGAACATACGAGGTAAAGAACACTTTTCTCATTTAAAATATAATAGGCCTGATAAATCTGCTATGGCTAAACATTGTTGAGATGAAAATCATCATCACCTAGCATTCTCCGAAAGCAATTTGGTAGTCAAAACCTCTTACGAACATGTTTTAACTTTAAGCAATATAAAAGTAGGTGTTTGATGGAGAGGAGATTTAAGCAGTAAGGACAAAGCAGCGGATACCCCCAACGCATCAGAAACCCGTTGATTAACCCAGATTGGCCGATGCGTAGACGAGAAACCATCAATTCCTCTCGAAGTTTTTGGCGGTTTGAGGATATCCATGGCCCAGCGGTATCTTTAATTTGGCTGAGTTTATTATCTTATACTACTACCCACTCTTCTTCCCACTAAACAAGGCCTGGCCCTGGGTTATCTTCCCAGATGCACTCCTCGTGCTACCAGGCGCGTCCACAGGTTGAGGATAGTGGCACGAACAGCAATGGTCAACTGCGAGATAAGTAGGCGAAGCCTAACGAATAAGCAGTCGCCGACAATAAGGCGGTAGTTATCTCACCCCATGGTAGCTATCTTCAAAACCATTGATTAGCTACCCAATCCCATGTATGTGGGCAACGGGCGCAACCCTTGGTAGAGTAAATGGGGTTGGGTGAGAAAAAACGTAAGTGCTCCCGACGGTGACTCGTCCAACGTGGCTTGGGTAACCTTGCCGACACGAGTACTACGAGTGGAGGGTCCCTTTCATTCCTTCTTGCACTAAAGGACTTCTTCTGGGGGTTTAGCTCCCTGATTGAAGACGTACTTCTTTCGGGGGAAGCCTGCTCTGGGTGGTCGTAGGAGCATACCCCGGCAGAACTAAGCCTCACGAGTTCTGCCCTTAAAGCTGCTAGGAGGCCACCCAATCCCATGCTCTATGGGTAACGGGCGAATCCTTGCTTCAGATTGTGAGGTAGGACTACGAGTAAGCTACCTGACGGTGACTCGTCCAACGTGGCAGAGGTATACCTGCCGACACGAGTGAGGAAGGAGCCCCACTGGGTATTAACCAGTGCCTTCCACACAATGTGGTAGATCACTGGGCATTAACCAGTGCCTTCCAAATGGAGTTGGTCTCGTAGGAACAGTGACCTCGCTGATAATTAGTGGGATTTAGAAAGACCTCCTTTTCGCACGAGTGGGTGTTGGTGGCTAGCCCACGGGTTCACATACACCGCACCTAGCACTTATTGTGTTAATTTCTTTACTACTGTCTAAATAGGGCTTGTTTTAAAGAGGACATATAGTCGGACGACATTTCTCTATTCACGCTAGGCTGTAAGGAAGTGGCTTCCTTAGCAGGTAGGTCTGCTTTAGTATTTCCCTGTGTATTTCTATCGGCTCCCCAGTGATAACTGCTTTAAACCAGTAACATATCTAAGATCTTCATGTAGAGTGATTTTAAATTTATCACATGCGGGTTCCAAGAGAGTCTATGGTCGAATATAAGACCTAGAAATGTAACAGTGTTATCGGAGTGAAGTTGAGTTCCGTTTAGGTATAAAGTGGGACTAAAATGCTTTCTGCGACGAGTAAAAGCAATGCATCTAGTTTTAGCAGCGGGAAACTTAAATGATTGGACCATGTTTGTAATTTGTTGATCGTTAATTCCAGTGTTCTTTCCGCGCTTGCCGTGTTTCGGGTTGCCACGTAAATGGCAAAATCATCAACAAAAAGAGAACAGTGGACAGGTAATCGGACTGCAATAAGGTGGCGTTAAGTACGCTGCCTTGAGGGACACCAGTCTCTAAATAAAATCGATCTGGAAAGGTGGATCCAAGACACACCCTAGAATATCTATTAGACAGGAAGTTTTTAATAAATGCCAAGATTCTCCCATGAATACCTCAAGATTGTAATATATTTAGAATTCCTCTTCTCCAAGCCGTATCAAATGCCTTTTCAAGATCAAAAAACACTGCAACAAGAAGTGTCTGACGAAGAAGAAAAGCATTTTGAATGGCCGACTCTAACAAAACCAGCTGATCGATAGATGATCTTCCCTTTCAGAAATCACACTGTTCTTTACAGATCAATTGGTTACTTTCAAGGTACCATACAAGCCGCCGATTGACCATCTTCTCCGCCAGTTTATATAGAACGCTGGTGAGAGAGATAGGACGATAACTACTTGGATCAGTTTTGTGTTTCCCTGATTTTAATAGAGGAATTACTATGGCCTCCAACCAAGAATCAGGAAAGATATGCTCATCCCGTATACGATTGTATATTTGGAGAAGAGCTGCAATACCCGACTCTGTAATGTGTTTAATCATAGAATATACGATATTATCGGGTCCGGGAGCTGAATCCGTTGCCGACAATAAGGGAGATTCCAACTCATTCAATGTAAATGGGTTATTTAACAGAGAATCCTGCTATATGCCTATAGTGAATGGCAGGTCCTCTTGATCAGTTTTATATGTACGAAAAGCATAGTAATACACGGCAGTTTTACAATTGTATGGCTCTCTGTAGTCAATATCCTATCCTGCTGCATCAGTCCAACAAAAGGAGCAGAGGAAACGTGGCCATACACAGAACGTAACTTCTTACAAACTGTTGATGTGGGAGTCGTTCTGGTCATTGCACCGATATAATGGGTCCAAGAATCTTTCCTGCTCCTGCTTTGCCTAAATACTCTGCAAGCTTTGCCACGAAAGATTTTATAATTTTCCAGATTTTCTCCTGTCGGTATTCGATTAAAGGTCCTTAATGCTTTTCTTCGTAAGCGCAGAGCTTCTTTACATTTGTCGTTCCACCAAGGAACTGGTGGACGTTTTGGTCGTGTTGAAGATTTTGGTATGTTATTTTCTGCTGCTGAAATAATTGAATCTATAAATATCAACTGTTTTATTTATAGAAATAGGTTGATTATTTTCTGGCAATGCAAATTGATTTGTAAAATCATTCAGTAAGGCTTTATTTATCGAAGTGATCGGTTATTCAGAAAAGAGTAGTCATTAAAGGAAATTTTTATAAGGGCATAGTCGCTGCCATACAAATCTTACATCACTGTCCACTCTAATCTTTTAGCTAGAGAAGGACTACAAAATGACAAGTCTACGACCGTCCAACCTCCTGTCGAAGCTGCTAAGTGTGTTAACGATCCGTCATTTTGTAAAAACAAATATAAATCGTATCGTATCCTCTCAATTGAGCTGCAGGTTGAGGATCCCCACGAATAGTGATGTGCGTTGAAATCACCAAGCAACAGAATCGGAGCAGGTAATTGGTATATGAAATCCATCAAGTCGTTTGATTGGACGGTATAGCTTGGTGGCAGGTATAGGCTGTATATCGTTAGTTTTATGGAAACAGCGACTCGAATCGCTACTGCTTGTAATGGTGTATCCAGAATTACGAGAACACCATCCACAAAGTTGTGAGCAAGTATGGCTCACCACCACTTGCTCTCTCCTCTGTAATAAAATCTGATCTGAAGATGGAATACCCTCTTAAATGTAAAGAATGGGTATTATGAAGATGTGTCTCCTGGAGACAAACGAATAGAAGCGACGTGTCTCGCACAAGAACTTTCAGATCTTCCATGTGCTCCTAACACCATTTAAATTCCACTGAACCACATTCATAATTGAGATCGCGGACATAGATAATTAATGAATATATTATATTTCGACAGTACATATTATATATTGAGATAAATATAATATACATTCAAGTTAAAATGAATAAATATTAGAAGGGATATGATCCCTTTGCAACCTTTTCATTTTCCTGCCCTGTAGTGACAGTATGATTATTTGGTTGTGTGTCCTTGTCCACTTCCGTAGTTCCCTCACACGTCTTGGGAGATGTTGAGGGTGGAGAAGGGCAAGGAGAAGGGGTTTTAGGAGGATTTGTAGGGAACCTCCTTTTTTATTATATTTTTTACTACAGGTTTCACTCGTACCCAACACATAACAGTAGAGTAAATAGGCAGGGTTTATGGAGCCAGAAAGTGGAAATAAAACTAAGAAATAAAAATTATTTAACTAAAAAAAATATGTGTATTAGATTTATTTAGATTTTAAATGAAAACCACTTATTGTTGTAATCAATAACCCATTTATATATTATTTAAACTTATAGCCATTTAACGTTAGATATTAGGTTGAAATCGTACGTAATTCCTGTGTATAAAGATTAGTTTATGAAATATTTTATTATATTTAATGTCACATTTTTTAATGTGAAGAAATACAAATTAAATTACATCACGTATCAAATAAATCTGGATTAAAAAAGAACATAATCCAATCAATAACCTTCGGGTCAACAAGAAGATATAAACCTACACTACAATGAATAGTCACTGCCTTCGATTTCCATGAACAATCTTTTTCCAAAATACAATTTCATGTTTTGTTTCGTTGTTTTTTACAATAGCGGATCACATTTTGTTAAATAATTGTTTGTGTAAATGTGTTTGTTTGTGTTTAAAACAAGACCATAATTGATAGGACGTATTTGAGGTGTTTAATTTCATGTGATAAAGAAGGGCATGTGATCAATGTTGAAATGGTTACACTGGTTATATCTATAATTAGAACGTTCGCCCATAAAAATTTTTACATCGAAACCATAAAAATGTTTTAAAAACAGGGAAAACAACTTTTATTCTCATTTTGGTAAATTTATTTGTACACTGAGTCCATTTTATCCCTATCGTTAATTTGTTTGATCTTTACGTTCTATTTTAACTAGCACTTAAATATTTTTATTTTGTATATTTTACTATAGTCTTGAAATTGTAGATCTTGTGTTAATAGACTGCTCAATGTTTTTTATACACCAAAAATCGTGGTATAAACCAGGGCTCTATAACAAGGGCTAAACCGTTTCTTTGATCTCGGCACTGTGCCGCCAGTTTCACTCTGACGTCACCAAGCTGATACACGCTAGCTAGTAACATTTCAGTAATGTGTGCGCAGCTTAAAATAACAATATGTACATAAACGTTATTCCCGTATCAAACAACTGTACTTCAGGAGTCGCGGCGCGGCACCTCCTCGCGCTCATTTAAAAAACGATTTCATAATGATGTAATCATTTTATCACAAATCGGTGAATTGGATAGTTTAGATCAATTCATTGGCTACAACTTTCCCCGCTGGAAGTTTGTTTATAACCCAAAAATAAAAAATTTCCTCGCTTAGTAACTTTTTCATGTCAGTCTGTGATAATTCTCAAATATTTTCAATTATTAAAATTCGAAAAACCTGTTAAAATAAAACTTTTTTATACTGTTAGAATCTGTACTTTATGTAGATTAAGAATATCTAAATTTTATTTTACTGAAGCCTTTCCATCGAGTTACAATAGCGAGTTAACGACTGCGCACACATTACTGAAATATTACCAGCTAGCGTGTATCAGTATGGTGACGTCATAGGCGATCGATACTGGGTCACGGTAAATGTTCAAAATGGTATAGCCCTTGTTATAGAGCCCTGGTATAAACCTGTTTATAGTAAAATTGTTATTAAAAACACGTACATATTTTTTGTCTGACTTTGTAGACCTAAAGAAGTCTTTTTGCAAAGCAAAGATTAATAAATGTTGACCTAATTTTTAAACTCACTAAAAATAGCGGGGTAAATTTCTTATTTGAAGGAAATTACCACTAATGTCAACATTATTCACTAAAATAAATTTAAATTTAGTGTTTCAGCTCCCATACGTTTTTCTATTTTTTAAGGTTTTCATATAAAAAATTAAATTAATTAAGTGAAAACTGCAACTGATAACAATGAATAAAAACACACGAATGCGATTATGCAATAAACCAATCTAATGTTCCCCTTCAAAATATAATTCCCAGTTCCATCTGATTGTTTATAAATTTATGTGTTCAAGTCTCAAGAGTAATCTGTTTCGATGCGAATGGAATTTCAATTCAATTTAGAATAATATCCACTTGGGAATTCAGATGCAATAACTTTAGACAAAGCTTCTTATCTTACTTTAATTATATAAGCAGGCTAAAACTGTATAAGAATATACAATCAACTTTAGTTGAAGGAAGATGTTGCAATTTCACACTCACTTGTTTTATGCAAACAACTAAGTGTGCGCTGTAACAGAAGCACTGCGGGAAATTGCTTTATTTTATTAATATTTATGAAGCCAGAAAACAAGTTCATGGTACAAGAAATTTATTTTTTAATTCTTTACATGAGAAGGTCATATAAAGGTTGATTCGAAAAGGGTTATATTTTCCCAAATAAGAACTAAAAGGTATTGTAAATATGCTCCTAGTATATTAAACAATGCATTTAAAGTTCTGAAGTTCTGAAATTCTACCAAATTTGTGCATATTTACATAACTTATAACTGCTAATGTGGGAGCTACGGCAGTATAATTTACAGAAATATTCGCGAAATATTTGTTAATTAGTAAAACACCTACATTGTTTAAGTCCTTAATACTTATAGGCGCAAAGCTGTTACGATACAACCCAACTATAATAGTTTACAGTTCCTCCCCCTCTGTACTTTGTAAAGTTCTCTAGATATCAAAAAAACTAGAATACCTAGAAATATAAATGTTGGCAGTTTCTTAAAGCAAACGAGGGCTGAAATATATTTTTAGTTTTTCAGTAGTTTATTAAAAATTTATAATTACATACACACGTGAATAACATAAAAGTATAAAATAGCCATAATTTTAAAGTCACACGATACTTTATTAAGCATACCAATAAGCTGTCAACTATAAACTGATTGAAACATATAACAGCTTTTTTCGGCAGTTTTAATAACTGAACAAAAATGAAACAACTATGTGAACCTATGTAAAGGATATGTTCTGGGTTATGAAAGTTCTAGGTTAAGTGTTGTGTTAATATTATTAGATACGGATATAGTAGGAATAGTAATACACATTTATAACAGTTGATTATCTTTAACGAATCAACACAAAATTTATACCAGCCTAAATTATGCCTAAAACATATTTTAAGCTTATGTTTAGGACTTCGATTAAAGCAAATGCCCGAAACACTTTGAGCGAGTCCATCTAGTAATATAATAACATAGAAATATTAAAAACAGTTATTTGAATTTTTATATACACATTAAACTTGCCTTCAAAAAAATAAAACAGACTACTTTATACAAGCCTATCTAACCTAAATGAATACATTAAAAATCTGAGATAAGTAAAAATTAACATAAAACAATAAATTCAACAGAATGAACAACATAAATATGGACAACGTACTCAAAATACTAAAATACATAGTGAAAATTTAAAAAAAAGTTTCACTTTATCCTAGCATGGGACAGAACTTCTGCCACAAATACTTGAACAAAAACTGAGTAGGGAATTATTTCAAAGTTCATTTAGTGTTTATTGTTACAAAGATAAAAAGTGTGAGGCAAAAGTATCTCAAGTTTTATTAAAGTCCATATATATACACATTCATTTAATATATAAGAATTGTAAAAAAAATATCATAATAAAAATTAAACCTAATCACCACTACCTACTGGTAATTACTTCGATAAACAAAGTTATCTCCAGCTACCGGAAATATAATGTAAATAAATAACGTCTAGCCAATACTAGCTTAAACACTCCTGTTCGTGACGTATACACATCTGTGTTTTGTCATATAACTTGTTGCAAATATATCAAAACTACTTATTATATTTATTTTTATTTAAATATATAAATAACGTCTATCCTAAACTAGACTAAACTCTGCTTTTTATGACGTATACACATCTATGTTTTGTCGTATATCTCGTCAGAAACATATCCAAACCATATATATTTTAAATTTAAATATATAAATAACGTCTAGCCTGTACTATCATTTCTAAAATGATAGTATTTAGACACATACGTATTTTGTCGTATAACTTGTCATAAATATATCCAAACATATATAATACTCATTTTTTTAAATAAATAAATAACATCTAGCTTGTACGAGCCTAAATTGTATTTTTAGATGTATACACGTCTCTGTTTCGTCTTATATAACTTGTAGAAAATATATATTAACAATATATAATATTCATTTGTATTTAAATATCTAAATCACGTCCAGCATATACTAGCCTAAACTCTGATTTTCGTGACTTATACACGACTATGTATTGGCTTATATAACTTGTTACAAATATATCTAAACGATACAAAGCATTCATTTTTATTTAAATACTAGTTTACTAGCATTCTTCACTATTGCTTGATTCATTCCAAGAGAAGTTATAATTTAGTAATTTTCTTAATCATTTCCAAGCTCTAGCATATAGTTGAGTCAAAGCGTCGAAAGAAAGGCATGCGCGCATTTTACACAGTTAAATTTTCCACTTATAGAGGTCATCCAAGAGTTTATGATTTAGTCACTTACTTTTGACTGACCTACCTTTAATACGCTGAAACATCTGCATATACAATCCAAATTTAAACAAGAACATAAAACTCTTATTATTTGTTTTATGTCAAAAATTAATACCTAAAGTAGTAGAGAATGTTGTTATTTACAAAAAAAAATATAATACAGAAAATTTGTCAGGTTAACGAATACCACGATAAATTAAACGAAGTGATTGCAACTTTTTCAAGATGACGACTGAAGCCCCACCCCTAACATGTTTCAAGAACTCAGTGTTTTTCTTACTGAGCCCTCTTCAATTCTTCAAAAATACAAAAATAATTCTTGCTGTCTTCACAAAATTCTGGTACGGAATACCGGGCAACCTGGATTCGTCACGAGAAGTTTCCAACTGAACGTGAAAGAAGCCAATGAGGTAACTGGCTTGCGACTGTTCGGGGTACGCTGTTCGCAGTGTAGCCAAAAATGGTACCGCGGGTGTGTGCTCCCCAGGCCTACTCGGGCGCTTCGGTGTCTGGGTCGCACAAGTAGAGGATTAACTTCGTGGGAGAAGAATATATCTTAGATTTAGATATTCCCCTCCCTCTTTTTATTGGGTAAGTGCCGTGGTCCTATAGGTCTAGTTGCACTCTTGCCCCTCTTGTGTTTTGACGCAACAAACATCAATGATTTGTGTCTTCACAAAATGCACTTTGTATTCGCTTGTTTTTCTTATCCTAAGTATGACAAACCACCTTATCAGAATTTAAAATATGAAAGAAAAACATTTGATTGTATAATAAGAGTGAATGCAGAGTGTCAGTTACACTATACAAAGAGGTTGGTCACGTCTCTATGCCTATCAAATCAAGGACCTGAACTCTCACTTGCACAAATTTCAAAGACGTGCTTCGGCTTGCATTGGAAGAGGAGTGTTTCATTCAATAGAGTAACTCGTTAAATACGGTATTTAAAATGTCAAGCGTCTTAATGGGTACAGCTGTACTGACGATGTTTTCTTACGTTTTACTTTATCATTATTTTCCCTTGCTGTCGTTTATTAAATTTCCCTATATAAACATTCATTTTGACAGTTATTTATTTTTTGAAGTGAAAACTCCTTATGGCCCGTTCGGCACATTTTGCGTGGGTATTCGAATGATACCTCGCGAGCCAAACCGAACCGTACCGTATGGTAGACCGGGGCACATTTACGCATGCTTGAATCGAAGCTCTTTGTGAGCTTATCTTTAAGAATTTAGAATAGACAAATATATGTTCATTTCAGAAAGTTATTCTTCTTTGCAAGCTACATTTGTGTGATTTGAAAACCTAAAAGTTACTGCTGTGGTGTCAAAAGTAAATCAAACATGGCGATTGGGTACGTTCACGCAATTCTTTTGGAGCATGTTTACTCACTATGCTGCAGTGCTTAAACGTACCCCTGCATGTTGTGTTTTTATTGTGAGCATGAAAATATTTAACCAATTGTATCATATACTTTACAGATATTTTTAAACTCCGGTATTATGTAATTTTATTGATTTGTAACCTGAATTTCATACAGTTATCTGAATCTCATGAGTTTATGTTTTTGAAGTGAAAAATTCTTATGACCCGTTCTGCATGGGTATTCAAATGAAATCTCGCGCATTATACCTATATTATAGGTACGTATAGCCCTAACCTAAAATAAAGTTATTATTATTTTACTATAGACAATCATGTTTATGTTATTTTTAAGATTTCAATTTTAAATGGGACAAGATTCAAATAATGATCAAATTTCGGATTACATCAATATAACCAATGATTTATTTGTAAGATTGTAACATTAGTGCTGTGTATATGTATTTAAGTAAAGTTAAATTGACTAAGAGGAAAGTTCAATGTGTGAATACTGTGCATTGTATTAATAATTGTGATTTAATTTGCAAAAAAAAAACCTTAAATGTTGCAATTAACCTAAACATTCAAATTTAATTTTATTTCAAATTTAGGGTTTATTTTGCATATACTATCAAAATTTCAGGTTGAAAATATGTATACTGAAATGGCGAAATGATTGTTGATTACTTTAAAATGTCTAAATTTGCTAACTTGGTTGCTATGGTAATGAATGTAAATGCATTAAAGAAACGTGTGTTAATTCAGTATATGCCTAACCTAAAATTATGTTGATCAAAATTCGGATGAAACCAATATAACTACCGATTTATTTCTGACCGTTTTAAACTTAGTTTCTATATTTTATGAGAGAAGAAGTACCCAATATGCAACTTCAACAACTTTAAAATGCCAAATATCAAAGATGTGTCTTACATTAACAGGCAATAAGACACAAGAGATACAGTTGTGTTTTAAAATAAATACGTTGCTAATTTTGGCTTGCTACGACTACTTAATTAGAAACCCTCCATTTATTCTACTTCTATGCTAAAAAAAGAAGGCCAACATTTTTTTTTAATTAAGACAACATTACACTTCACCAATATTACAACTAAGATGTGTTGTCAAGTTAATGGTAAGGACAAATGAGGAGTGAGTAATTGACACTATATGAGTTTTCAATATAGAGATGAGCACGATTGGTATTGACTCAACGCTTGACACTTTTAAAGATAGTCATCTGTATAGAAAAGCTTTAATCTTTGACTATATATTTCTAAAACAAACAAAAAAACAGAATATTTAAGAGGAAGAAATTCAAATTTAAAAACTTCCAGCTACAGATTTGTTAACATAATAAAGATGGAACTTAACATTTATATGTTTATATCACAGATGTTCCAGTATCAACATAGATTTTCGTTTTTAGACATAAAATAACAGATCCAAATTCAATGTCAGTCGGTAACTCATTTGATGTCAACTCATCCATCGGGTTATCGATCTGAGATTTCTGTTTTATTTTAAATTAGCTCAGACAGTAAAGTTTATGATTTTTGATATCTCGTTATAGTTTTTAAAATATTCAAGAAGTTCCTGGGTGCATATTGTACAATTATTAATCATGTTTATTTAAAAATTTGGATCAAATTTGTTAAAAGTGAAAATAATACATTGACATTGAAAAAATATGTCTCTTCCCCTACGCACTGTAGCACGTTTACATATAATTTAGATCTTTTTGTCTTTATGGAATTAATTTGTTTTAGAATTTGAACGACGGTAAAACTTATAACTTTGACAATGAGCACAAGTATCAAAATAATTCAATAAACCATACGATACAGTTCGTATAACAAAAGTAATATAAAGTTTTAGCTTTCCAAAGAAAGTGTTTGGAGCACGGTGACAAATCGTAGTCCTTAAGTTTAGTGTTCCCTGGTTGCCACACACCTGTTCAATCTACTAGCACTCTACTCGCAAGGCATGAATAATACAATCACATTTCCTAAGATGAAATAATAAATTATAACAAGACTAAGTATTTGCCTTTGTCAAAGTAATATAAATGTACAATATAGTTCAAAAAATCGTTTAGAACATAGAAATTTCAAAATCAAGTTTAAAATTAAAATTCAGCAAAATGTAAGACTAAAACGTCTGTTACAAATTTAAATTCAAATTTTCGTTCTTTGAAAAATACTAGAAGTTTAACTCAGGGCCGTAGATAGGCGGTGGAGAGATGTGCCCCCGCCAAGAGCGCAGGTACAAAGAGGGCGCAAAATAAACCATGAAAAAAGATACAGAAACATGTGTGAAACGTCAAGATGTTATTCGTGTTTAAAGATAGAGGTCAAGCTTAGTTTAAAATATTAGTTTATCAAATGCCTGATTTCTATCTAGGCTTAAGTACCAGTAGCCTTGAAAATGAAAGTTGGTATAAAATACTCTCAAAACTATGCATACACTTGTTTACATAAATAAATCATATCAAATGTCCTGAAAATAAATTTACACCAACAAAAGTAATTACCATTGAGTTGTGATCTTCGTATCAGGAAGAAAGCAACGATAATTAATTATGGTTCATGTTTTATGCATACATCTTTAGTATAATAAGTTATTGTACTAAGAAAAATTAAGTAATCATTGTTTTAAAAATAGGCAGACTTTTAGTAATTTTGATGTTTTGTGGACGTAGGAACCAGGTGTACACATCGACAAATTATTAACTTTTAAGCAAATATAGTATTTTTACAATAACAGTATGCAACTCCATATTATATAATAACAACTAAACTAAATGTTTTAACGGGGAAGTAAAATAATTGTCCTCGGTCTAAACACACTTGACTTGCAAATGTGCGACAAACCGTAGAAACAGAAACCACCTTCCGTTAGGAGCCATTGCACCAGGCTAGATAGTACTACGGCGGTGCTTGTTTTGTATTCTTGCAAGGCAACGGAACGCTATTTCCAATTTAATAGATGTCTTGCAAACCCTCCCCCCCTCCCCACTTCAACCCTTGTTGTACCTTTACACAGCGCACTAAGTCTTAATAAGGAAATTCTTGGAAATCAAGAGCAAATAGCTTTTATAACCTTAAAATTGAAAACAATATGGTATAGTTTGTACAATTAATTGCACAACCATTTTTCACAAACTAGTAAACTACCTTAGAATTAACTTTGGGTTCTTTTTTCTGAAAATTAGTTATTGTATTTAAATGAAACTATGTAAGCACTGTATATTAAAAAAATATAAGGCCTATAGCTTACATATACGTTGAAAAAATCATAAAATAATATTTAAAACTATTGGCGATCCCTGCGCGTTTCGCAAACCAAGCTCGCATATTTAACCTTATAGCTAAAATAGCCTACACTTTAGATAGATCGTTTTACTTATCTATAGTAGAAATAATTTTACTGTTACACATAAGCGCGCACACATGTCATATACACAATAAAAAACCTGCGCATACTTTATGATAATATTTTCTGTACACATAAATTAAAAGTGAATTTTAAAATGAGTTGTCCTATCCTTAATAGGTAACTCCAATAACCTATTTACGATTGCTTCACCATAGTCTAGGCCAGGAGGAGGGATACTACGCCAAGCGCTATCAAGTCAGGACGAATATACAAAGTTTTAGGAATTAATACACTCTGTTCTTGTCTATCTTACATTAAAGTTAACTGTAACAGACTATGTTCTACAGGTTACTTGGCTGTATTAATTTATGAAGTGAGTAAAAGTAACAAATATGAGCGTCGTCGCTGATAAAAATGGTAAGTTTGTCAACAAAATAGTTTATAGTAATATTGTACAGTGTAATTCAAAATTGGTAACATTTATTTCAATTTAGTACTTTTCTAAGAATAATTTTGCTGTAAATCTCATTGCTTTTCAAGTTTCGACATGTATAATTCTCTGTCTTTGTACCTCAAACTAAATCGACCAAATGGTTGGATGGTCCCTTTTTCTTTCAAGTTATAAACTTTGTAAACATTTTTCATTTTTAAATTATGGTGATCCCTCAACAGATCTATTTTAATTTGCTATATAATAATTGTTTTAAAGTAACATTTTATTTTAATAATTAGGGCTAACATTGCATTTTATTTTTAATTTGCTAATATGTTTTATGATTAAATATAATAAAGCAACAATGTTATTGTAAAATTAATTTAGCCCTATATAAACTATATATTATAACAATACAATTGTCTTAAAATTATCGTATTTATATCCTAAGTAGCGTAGGCCTAATTGCAACCAATTGATTCTGGGAAAGCGACAATACATGGGAGGTAAGTTCATGTCACTTATTCAATAATATTATATATACCCCACTGATTACTAAATTGTGAACATCAGTATTATTATATTAAACGTAAACGTGGACTATTCATTTGATCGTAATTTTGTTTTTAAATGTTGAATAAAACCCGATAAAGAGGGATAATTACTGAACAATCCGATGGTTGATTCAACTAAATAACCTATTGCAACAGTCAAATTACTAGAAGCTAAATCCAATTGCATTGGTTTAATTTCAGCTCATATATCTGATGTTGTTCACGAGATAATTGCTCTTTATAATGATGTGTTTGTTTTAATAAAATATATGAACCACTATTTAATTCGTTCACACGATCCTAATAATAATTAAATGGTTTTAATGACACATAAACCAAATCAAATATAAAAAGTCGTACATTTTATAGTAATATTGATTATTTATTTTAAATATCAAACTTTTATATATTATATGTATACTTCCTTGCTAATTAATATTGTACGCTAAAGAGAATAGAATTAATAATTTTCCGTTTAAAATAATTTTACTTTATTTAATATTAAACAAATTTTTTATCAAATATTTACATTTAATTCCGGGCTACATCAATATTGTTTCTTAATATTTATTTATTACCAGTCGTCTAGGTAATCTACAGTTTAAAAAATAGTTAATTGTAATTGTAAATCTATGACACCTTGTGGTGAGAGAAAGATTTTTCACTTGGTGACTAGCTGTGAAAAACAATATTGCATTCCTTTTCATGTAAACCGATTTAAATATTTATTCCAGTTAAATATCACCAATAATATCCTTGTTATGATTTAATAATGCGTGTCTCGTTAATAACCAAATAAAACTTGTTTTTCTTCATTATAAAAATGTGATGAAAATTTAAATTGAAAAACTCCATAGGTATTCATCGACCGCAAATTTAACTTTTTGTTTGAAACTTTACTTATAAAGTTTTGAATACATTATGCCAGAGAGACTGATAAATGAGCAGAAGCAGTGTATAGTGCAAGTAAGGTTCAAACAAACGCGAACATGTAAATACGTTTAACTGCAGGAAATTATACGAGCGCCTTTATCCACTGCGCCATTCTGCTCCCCGTTGTTGTAGTTTTCATTTTAAACCTAACAATGTTTACATGAAAGTTGAATTTTTAATCTATCATTATACATTATTTTATCACAACTAGGCTCTTCCGTTTTCTTAAAGGAACTCCCAATTTTAACTTCATTTGTGTTACTGATTTGCATTTCACATATTTTGTACTTTCTTGGATTCATTCAAGTCTGTCCTAATAAAATTAATATGTGATTAGTATTAATGGTTAAAAGTATTTAGTTAAACTTTCATGCATTAGACCGGTAAACGGTGTTTTTCATTTTAATATTTGAGTTATATTCAACACTGGACTATACTCTTAAACTTTGGCAAAGAGAACTAATTGTGAGATCTATGAAACAAATTTCATTAATAGTTTTATGGTGTTTGTTTTTATCATACATTCTCAACCTGACACGATAATTTTAATGCAATTCGTTCGATTTTTATTTTTGTAATTTAAAAGATGTTTATAGTTTGTTTACGTTTTTCATATCTAATGACTCGCGCCACTTACATATAGGTAGCACTAAATTATTATTTCTTTTTATGAACATATTCATTTAAAAAAAATAATAATTAAATGAGTATTCCTGAAAATAAAAGTAGTTTTAATCGTTTCTTAAGCACCTATTTTATTTATGATCAATCCTGATTTTCTTATTTTTAGTGTCTCAAAACACTCTGATTATTTGAGCGTTTGGTTTCAAAACTTTACTCTTATATATTTTGTAGTAATATCTTTTGTATACAATGTAGTTTATATATTTCAATGTTAGTATGTCATTCAGTCTACAAATTTTTACATATAAAAATGATTGCCTTTTCCCAATTTGATTTAGGAGAACATTTTGTTTAAATAATGTTTATTGTTTCGTATATTATATTTCAAACATTTGATTTCTAGTTTGGGTGTATTGTGATGACATCAGTTTGTTGTTATATAACATTGAGTATAAGTGATGTGTTCAGGTTGTAAACACGTTTATGCTTTGAGAAGCGCAACAAGTACAGGACAAGCTCATTATGTCAGCCAGAGTCGGGGTGGGTGGAGAGGGTAACTATTGCTATCGATCTTTAACATTGCAGCCCCCCCCCCTTCATTACCTACTCTTCCTTTCCTTGTTCTTTTTAAACTTACCACTTTACCCAATTTCATGCCAATATCTGTTATTTTTCATTCAATATTATAAATAAACCATTTCAATTATTTTTGTAGTCATAAGGCAAAATTATTATTAAAATAAACTTATTGTTTTTACATTATTTTTGTTTAAAAAAAACTCTATTAGTTATATTGTTTTTCAAATTGTCTTCATTTTAATATATATGCCATCCATTATAGGAGTTACATTATTTTGCGTTTGTGCAACTCTTGTTTTAAATTATAAATTAAACCGTACAGATAGCACTATAATACTTTGAAGCATTAATGCAGGTATACACTGTAAATAATTAAAACAGTTAAATAAGCGCCATACTTCTGTTAAATAGGTAAGAAAATTGCAGGGCTGTATTAAATGCTATCGTATTTTTAGTCAACAGTAAACAACCTAAGACTTAAAAAAAATTATGTATCTTTATTCATATTTTTTAAATTTTACTTCATACCATACGTTTCAATGTTAGTTACAAACCAATAATATTACATACGAAGTAGAAATTTTAATATTATATTACTTTTATTTTATATCATTCTTAACTCATTTCAGCCTTCAAGTATTTTATTAAGACACTATAATGACACTAAGTTGTGCCAAATATCGTTCAACGTAGTCATTCTCAAACCGACGTGTATTTTTCTTAAATACTGTACATACATTATAGCAAATAATCGTCTAACTTTTGTGTTTTTATCGTTTATCATTATCAAATAAATTCAAACGGAGAATACAATATTGTGTAACAAATCACTTATTAATAGTAACTTACACTCAATAAAAATTTGCAACTTTTGAATGATACTTATTCTAAGGGGTTTTTTTTAGTTAAAGCGATTTAAATACATTGTTTGTTAAATACCTCAATCGTTATTGTTGAATCAATGACAATGGTAGACTACTATCAAACCTGCAATATATCACTTCAATCAGATTTTTGTAAAGTCAAAATTTTCAACCAAAGTATGTATATTTACGGTATATTTCGAAATTGAATAGCCAAACTTTTCAGAAAACTATTGTAACGATAAAAGGAACGAAAAAGTTTCAACAAATATATTTTTAAAATGCTTCGGTCTCCAGCTGTCTGTCACCAATGACATAAAAATTAAGAACAAAAGTGTTTTCATTTTTCTGCAGCTCTAAAAACAATTTAACTATCGAGATATTATATATATTATTGGCTGTTTTTCGGTGTTAAATAAGACAGTAGATAGATTCCATAATCACTTGTAAGTTCAGAGGCTTACGAAACTAACGAAGTTTAAAACCCAAGGCGATGTGGTCCAGTAAACATAAACCGAAGACGAAGCACTAAACTTTTATTAAATTATAATGGCACGGGAATTAGGCTGTGATAAGAGTACAGTGTGGAAAGTTTTAAATGGTGAAGGACTTCATCCATACAAACTACAAAAAGTAATTGGATTAATCTTTAATTGCATAAGTTTTTCAATTGTTTTTTGCATAAACAATCGGAAACACGACATTTCGGTTTCTAATCATTGCGTAAATGTAACTTGATTACTTGAATTCCATTCTCGTACACTGGACCGAGCACGTCGTGTTTCTAATACAAGATTAGATTACTCGCGGTGGGCACGGAATCGACTGACATAAAACGTAGGTCTAATGAATATCGCCGATGTAATTGAGAAGGCATCAATCAATAAACCTTCCAGCTGTGTATAACATTTTACCAAAATGATATTAATAATAACAACACATCATATACTTAATAGACCAAATAACCATCTTACCAATAATAATAACCACGTAGGAATAACTTATACATTGTTGTTAGGGAACAGTGACAAAGATGGCGGCTCCGAACACAGAAAAACACATTTTCATAACTTTTTTGTGAACCATCTGGATGCTGTTAGTAGTTTCTGTATAGTAAATGTAGAGTAACACAAAAGCATCAACATTTTAGTTTAGTTGTAGTACTTACGAAAGTAGAAGTGAGGGGAAATGGGTTTCTGAAAATATTTTCGACAATATCATACAAATTACATCCTTTCCCAATAGTTTTCGTATCCCTAAATGAAGTCATTTCAAACGTTTTTACTCTTGATATACCATAATATATATATTACATACAGGGTTACTCAAAAAGAATGGTGCAAAAGTAAGGTTAATTCATTTGCATGCTCTGAGTTGTAAAATCATGAAAACAAAAACAAAAACTGTTTCTTATATTAACAAGTTTTAATTTACATTAAAAAAACACATTTATATGCATTACAAATGCTCAATATGAGATCCATTATAAACTCTGCAAATATCAGAATGGTGCAAAACTAAACGGTTGGTACGTCTGTTTCCGTGATTTCAAACAGCTGATTGTAACAACAATGGAAAGTGCGTGTTTATAAGTTTGTTTTGACTAGGTTATGTTTTGTATCAGTTGCTTAGTTGAGTAACACGAAGCCTCCCCCAACAAATGGCTACTACAAAACAAGAAAAAGTATTTTGTGTTTTAGAGTTTGCTCGTTACCTTTCTTTTTCATTGAACGCACTTTAACTCTAATCGTTTACTTTGATACCTTGTCAGAATGGCTCATTCCTCAGCTTATAGAAGATATTCCAGACGTAGTTTTCCACTAGATGGTGCTCCTCCACATTTCAAGTCTGAAGTGCGTTAGTTTTTGAATGATAGGTTGCCAGACCGTTGGATTGGACGCTCTGGAAATGAAGACAGTACTTTGATGCGCTGGCCGCCAAGATCACCTGACTTAACGCCATGTGATTTTTTCTTCTGGGGGTTTATCAAAGACAAAGTGTACTACCCCCTATGCCTCAAACACTGCAATAATTAAGACATCGAATAACAGAAGCCGTGGAGTCCATAACCCAGGAAATGCTACAGAATGTCTGGGCTGAGTTGGAATTTCGACTGGATATTTGCAGAGTTTCTAATGGAGCTCACATTGAGCATTTGTAATGCATATAAATGTGTTTTTAATATAAATTAAAACTTGTTAATATAAGAAAAAGTTTTATTCTGTTTTCATGATTTTCCAACTCAGAGTATGAAAATGAATTAACCTTACTTTTGCACCATTCTTTTTGAATAACCCTGTATATATAATTAGGTTTGATTGGAATTAATTAAATACAGCTTATACCTTCATCTGTTCCTCAGAAAATGAAGCTTGCCGCCACTGCATTATATATTTGACTAATTAATTAAATGTAGATTTTCGCGGGTTATGCCTACGTGAATACAACAGTACAGAATATTTACACAAGTTCGTCTAAAGGTCATTATTCTACACGAACTATCGTCTCTAAAGAAGTTACAGATGTTGCGTGTCTTCAAAATGTAAACCGTTGAGTCCAAAGCATATTATTTTCCTCAACGTAGGGCTACTCTAAACAACACCCTTAGTGGACCGTGTACACCAACACTGCTGAATAAAAACACAGTAACGAGTAGTTTACATATTTGTATTTTGTATTAATAACTTCGACACTTCAACATGCCATATATTCAATATAATAAATTAATCAAATAACCACTAACAATAACCAAGGACAATGAACTTGGTTGTCTAAATAGAGGTGACGGGTCCCAACTAACAGTGTTACCGTATTCCGCACTTTTCTCATGTCTTTTTAAACAATTTTAGATCCTCTGTGTAGTTTTTCTGTACGTCTATAGCACCATTGTTGTTTTTGTTCATTGTTGAATTGCAGTACTTTCGGAAATTAGGGGAATATGAGGTTTTCCCCCTAAACGTAAGCCTATATGAATAAATAGGCCTAAATAAAATGAGTAAATACATAAATGTAGACCACATATATAAGACGGTTTAGTTCTTGCTTTTCATTTTCTATTTTACTGTAGCCTCTAAATTTATAAAGTCGCGTAAAATAAAAATTAATTATTTCTTTAAAAATGTATTTTTGAAATTTTTATATATGATTTCCAGGGAGCCATAACCGACCAATCTTCAAAATACTTTAAAAATCGATTACATTATTATATTCAATAAAATAGGAATAAGTACCAATAAGTTACTGAATCTTGTCTTGAGAGAGGTGTATAGTACGTACATACTTTATAATTTAAAAAAAAATTGACTAACTAATAAAATATAAGTCTTATATAAATCAAATAAATAAATCAACCGAAACGTTAAGCAAACCTATAATAACTCAATTTCATCTCAGAAATACATGATTGAATAGGCCTAATTTTCGTACCAACATTTCAGTTCCTAAATCGAATTTTCTAAAGTAAAGTATTAATAACATTCAAGTGTGTTTAAAAAATGCATCTGTTCTAGAAACAATGTTGATTTCATTAACATTAAAATATTACGAGTTAGTAGACACATATTTTGTCGAATATTTTGTATAAATATTTTGATAAATAATTAAAAATATAAATTTTAATTATTTATCATTTTATAATGATACACAATATCAATGGTAAATGAAAAAACAATTAAATTCAATGGAAAACTTTTAATGAAACATAGGCCCTAATACTCAATTAAGTAAACTTCAAGTTTTATATTGTAGGCCTAAACACAATCAGTTTCAAACTCCTTGGAGCCCTACTAAAGAAAAGCACTAATTTGCATCCAAACAATATAGAAACTTTGAGATTTCACTGACGTAAGATGTTTCCTGATGTGAGTTATTCAATTATCTAATCAGTTGTTATCTTGTATTACCCTAGTGTGTCTGAAGTTGAAGTTTAAGGTTCACTGTAAGAATCTGAGTGACTATCATGTATGTGTGTGTAATTGGAGGAATTCTGAATACAGTAGTTGATTTTAAGGCGATGATATCAGAAACAAAATCAATGACAGCCCACTGCAAAGACCTCGAAATTGAGGGTGTTTTGGCGATAACTTGGAGCATATCGCAAATCACTATAGAAAAGACTTATGCTTGTTGGAAGTCCATCAAAATATCGTTGGAGATGTAGCTGCTTCTGTTTTAATAATTTAAATCTTGAACTTGTAAAGTCGGTGCTGTACAACCACCGAGTGATATACTTCAATATCAAAATGAATATTTACAAATAACATCATTATGCGTTGTCAACAAACGAGACGGTTGCTGCAAGGTGTAGATAATATTTTGGAAAAAAATACATAGGCTTATACTGATCTGCAGTGTTCTGAAAAAATGTATATATATTTTTTAATTTGGGTGTGAATGTTTTGGGTTTATAAATTACAAAAAGTTATTAAAGAGGAATAGTTTGTATTAAAAATATAATCAAGCAGGCAGAATTTTCCATTTTTAAGTATGGGTAAGTTCACTCAAAAATTGTGGTTCAATATGTCTTCAGATTTCATTTTGTTTACCAAAAGCTCCGCACAAGAGTAGGCTCACTTATTACTAGGATTTTAGCTAATGCTCCCGAGTTAAACAATACACACACTTCAAACTTCATCAAACGATATTGGTTAGCTTTTCTTAGGATTTAGATAGTGCAATATAAGGCACTAACAAAGAAATATGCAGAAGTGCTGCCCATGAGGTACAACTTCCCAATAATGATAATTATAATAATATTCTGAATCTATATTTACCGCAGTACACACTATACAAGTTTCAAGTCTTGGCTTTTATAAAGTATTTTACAATTTGAAATATTGTTGCACACTAATCACATGCAGTAGAACTTTAGTCTCTATTTAAACATACACCGAGATGTATAAACTGACCCCTACCGGAAGTGGAAGTGCAGTTTCCTGGTGGTACTAATGTCCGCAATGTAGACCACAAGTTCGAAAATCGTATTTAAATCCCAACTGGTATATTTAAATGTATTACTTTATAAAATGACAGTACAGTAATAAGTATAATCATTAAAAATATTTGGCAACATTAGCAATAGTTTTTTTCGTCTTTAGAATGGGTATTTAGAAGAAATAATATATAAGAAAAATATTACTTGAGTAATTGTTTAAGCTTATATTGTCAGTTTAATTGTTCTGTCAGCTTACTGTGAAGTTTTAACACTCAAACAATCTTTCACCATGACTGTAATGTATATAATTATTATCCATTTTATGTTATATTTTTCCATTGAGTTACATAGGTTTTGTTTTAGTTTATTGTTTTAAATAATACAACAAACTTATTTGATAATTGGCTAATATACTACTGTATTACATTCGACTGCAATAACATTTCTAAATGTTCGCAAAACAATTTTACGCAAATGTCCAAAGAAACCAATAGGTAGGCCTACTAATATGAAATGTCCATCATATGAAAACTTTAAAAACAGTTTTTACAGGGAAGCAACATTTCTAAAACATATGTCAGAGTAGTGTGATCATCAAACACATTTACAGACATCTTGTTTTGTTTTGACATTTTTGAAACTGTGAATGTAGTTGTTTTCCATTTTTAGTAATGACATTTTTCACGAATCAAGACTGTTTATTTTCGATTTCATTACAAGCTCATTTGCAAATGTTTTTACAACACATAAAAGATTCAACAATTTCATTTTACAAATGTTTTTGCATTTACGAATGTACTGAATGAGTTGTAAATAGTAAATCTGAATATAACAACGATGAGAGAAATCATATTTGAATTTAACATTATGCTGGCGGAAGTGGAGCAAATCTTTAATAATGCAAACAATCTTTCACTTGTTTATTTGTGTTTTGGTATTAATTCAAAGATTTATAAATTGAAATTTTACTTAACGCCTTTACTTATAACCAATTAGACTTAAGATGAAGGGAAAACAGATAGTTAATATGAGTTAGTTAATATATAAGCTTGTTGTTTGCTTGTTAATTTATTTAGATTTTATACCGAGTTTAAAAGCAAAATTTATCAGTTTATGAAACTTTTACTAATATGTTATGTACTATACCACCTGGACGACACGGCAAAATAAAAAAGCAGCGATAAAATATTTCTGCAAATACGTCATTTGGGGTTCCTTTTATGCCTTAAACTGATCAAACCATTTAAAATAAAGCCAACAAGTAAACGAAATACATGTTGACAATTAAAATATCTGTTACGGGTTTCTTACAATATTTAAAGTATAAAATGTTTGAGTTTACCGTTAAAGCTTATCAAGGGAATATTAGTAGAGAAGGCTCTGAATAGCGCACTTTTTGCGTTGTTCGATTATTGTGTTTGAGACAACAAAATAACGATCTGAAGTTAAGTTGGTCTCTATTTTTCGAATTGTCGTTATTTCATTTATTTTGTATTAAAGGTTTTATTTTAATAATTTAACTACACACTTTAATTGTAAAGATGTAAATAAAAAACTAAATTCATATGATGTGTAGGCATTATTTCCACAGTAACTTGTTCTGTTTCAGAATTGAGAAGTAAACCATATTTTTTAATAATTAAATTGCATAAATTTGATAGTGAGGGTGAGGAAAAAATTCCTTAAGGGTCTTCTATACCTTGCGTAAAACAGCAAAAATATGCACTTCGTACTATCGTGTTTCGGACGCCGTTTTTCAACCTAAAAAGTTGTGAAACATCTTAAATTGTTCATAAAGGCTTTGTGATTTTGTCTTATATCTCATAATTGAAAGAAATCTTATAACTCATTTCAATCAACAGTTTAACTGATTAAAAATCGATTATTTTTAACGCATTTTTTGGGAGTTTTAAGCAATAATTTCCATATTTTAAGCTAATACGTAAAAAATATAAAGCCTTCTTTATAACTTAAAGTAGTTTCCCAGATTATTAATTTATAAATAGAATCCGAAACACGTTATTACGAATGCATGTTTCAACGATTTTGCGGCTTTAGTCACACCTTTCGTATTGAAATCATACGGCACACTCGGGAGTTTTCTTTAAGGTAAAGAAGAGCATTAAGTTTAACCTAAATCATGTCGGTTACAAAATATACCATCGAATGAGTGCTAAGATCCAAATTAAAAATATATTCACGCTCTTGAAGGCTATACTAAAACATTGCGTGTCGTTTTGTAGCGATTTTATTTAAAATCAATTTATACGATTGATATAGGACTTTTATTAATGTTATTAACTGAGCAGCGATTGAAAACAAGATACGATTTGGTATTTTGACAACTTTTGGAACTTTTTATAGGCATATCTTTTGATGATATTTATCTTCACTTTCTTAAGATATCGACAATTACAATTTAATCAATTCATTATTAACTATTTCTATATTTAGAATACTGTTGTACTGTTTCTATATTTAGAATAAAAATACTGATTATAAAATTATATTCAACTTCAGTAGTACCGTTTAAGTATATGTAGAAAATATTTTTGTTTTCATATTTACACTAAAAACCTATTTTCAAATCTTCTTCTATACTCTTACTATAATATAATTTGCGAAATATTTATACCAGATTCAGCATATACCACAGTTTGGAGAGAAACAAATACACCACACAAGTTCTATGGTCAAATATTTGCCGCTCAAACTTTGAAGCAAACACTCTCAGTGCTAGTAGTTTGGAGTTTATATAGTAGGAACTTGTTTGACTACAGCAAATGCAATACTAAGTCAATATGTGTTTCCGACCCACAACATATGCACCATCTAATACCGACTGGAAATCCATCCGAAACTAGTCGATTTGTATATGTTTCGTTCAACACATACAGGCTGATGTTTTGAAAACTGGCCACCTCTATTATTTAAAAATTGGAATGACGTATACAAAATCTGATCTCGGGACAATATTCACGGTCAGGGACTTTAGAAAACCTATTTACTAAATTCAAAACTCTCGCCCCCCGTCCCACTCATACCATCCCCAAGAAAATGTTTTTAATGGACACTATGGCTTGTGACACATTAAATTGAATCCCATTAAAACCATGAAATTCTGTGCTAAGAAAATAACGTTCACCTGATGCAATCATTAGTTACGCTAAAAAAAATTATTTTATAAGTTACTGTTATAGTAATATATAGGATAATATAATAATAATGATATTAAATATTACCTGTTATTGGTCCGTCATGTGACTTATTTAGGTCGTTAAATGTTACGACGCGTTTCGGGACAGTAATCCCATTGTCAAGTTGCACTTACACATTAAAAACACAGAAAACACGTTTTAAAAAACACAAAAATACACAACAATTACAACACTCAACTGTATAATTTTACACTATCTAAAAGACGGAAAGAGGTATCCAAAAAATGTTCCCGGGACAATTTTTATATCTTTTATGAGAACCTTAGAAAACTTATTTTCAAAATGCCTCCAGACGTGGGTCCTATCACCTCAATTAATTATGTTAACAATTTGTATTGAAAACATATAACTTGCGATACAGCAAATTAAAACTTTAAAAAAAATTTATTTCAATGGTAATAAAATTAAAATTTCTTGACGTATTTTGTAAAACCGAGAACAATTTTTCTCAGGCCACAATTAAAACGAAATTAAAGTGAAAGTGCAGTATGCAATCAAAGTTATAAATTATTATTTTTTCTTATCTGGGCACAATAAATAAATATAAGGATTTCTTGCGATTATTCTGTGATAAGGGTAACTTGGTTATTGTGTATTCCATGCTGTTAATTTGTCCAATTTTAAATATTAAACTTTGTAATAAATTATTATTTTCATAGTATTGGTAGCGAATCTTTATTAAATTCTAGAAAATAATGTTTAGCGTAGTGAACGAATTATAGTTATCCGATTTTTATTTTTAGTTTTTAAAGGGCATGAATTTGATGTATCACAAGCTATATGTGTCCATTAAACATTTTTTAGATGGAGCGGTAGGAGAGGAAAGAGGTTTTGGGATTTTGTAAATAGGTTTTCTAAATTTCCCCCTGACGGTAAATGATCTCTAGGGCCAAATGATCTAGACCAGATTTGGCATAACCTTTTCGTCTTTTAAATAATATTATGTTATAAAAATAACTTACAAAATAACATTATTGAACTTTACAAACGAATGCGTTATCCAATTTTTATTTATTTTTTTTTTTTTTTTTCAAATGGCATCAATTTTATGTATCACAAGCCCTGGAGTACCATGTGGGGTGGTATAGGGGGGCGCGGTGGTTTTGGGATTTTTAAATAGGTTTTCTAAGATTCCCTCTGACGGTGTCTTGAGAACAGATTTTGCATAACTCTTTATATTTTTTAAATAATAGATGTGGTATGTTTTCAAAAAATCATCCTGAATAAATTACCTTCTGTGAACTGTTATGAAATGTTATGAAGTTATAGAAACCATACTACAAACTAGATAAAACACAAAAATACAGTACAGTAAACACATTAAAATTTCCTTTTACTGTGTTGTGCACGACGTAACGTATACCCTATGGAAACAAATAAACGTAAAGATTGAGCGTCGCTTCAATGAATAAACGTACAATATTAATATAGGTACTGTAGTGTTTTATGTGATGTGTAGTTGTTTAAAATTGCCATGTGATGCTGAAACTTCAGTCAGACCACCAACGCAAACAGAATCACGGACGACAGTGAATAGATCCTCACTAGTAAAGAATCGTGCATTGATATTTAATGATCAAGCTGGTAATTAAAGCAGACAAATAATTACTTATTAAGTTTATTATTATTATTATGAAGTATTATTTCATTTGAGTTTCTTTGGCTTTCGAATACACCGTCAAAATAGAAACTTTTCGTTGGTTTTATATAAAAACTAAATCTTTCATACATTGCAAAAGAAAGTAACACAAAAATAATTCTTAAGAAATGAGTTCTTGATTTATAATATCGAATTTAAATTGTTGTTATACAAACAATGTCAATATTAATCATTTATATATAATTCATAACTAGATTTAATACTTAAATACTTTTAATTGAAAACGGATAATGTATTTTATACATTTAAACTCAGTTAATGGTATATAGTAATTACTTAATGTATTTACAATTATGTAAACAATATGATACTTGTCTATTTTTAATAAATGGGAGATACATTACAAGCCATTTTGTTGAGAATATAATGTTGAAGAAATAGAATAAATTGTTTCGTTTTTTTTTTTTTTATATGCGATCATTTTAAATTTACTTTGAATTATTAAATTTATCGTTAGGACTTAAGAGGTTCCCATTAAAAGATAAATAGTGTAAAAAACAAGTTTACCTAAAAGCAAGCCATCAAGCGGTCAACCAAGCTTGTCCAGCAAACAAACCATAACACACACACAGAGATGTCCGTTATATTGCACTTTAAAAAAAATCTCTCTCAATGCTCCAGCTGAGTCGGAGTATGTATTACGTTTTAGAATCGTAATTACTCGTGAAACTATACTATTAAAAAGTTATGTTATGTTAATCCCACAACAATTTTGGAAGATTTTAGTATTGCGCCACAATATTTTTATTTTTACTAAGATTATAATATTTTTTTGAGAAATATCAAAAAACCAGTGGTAAAATTAACTGCTTGTACCTAAACCAATCATCTACAACATTAAGTCACAGAAGTTGAGTTGAATAAATAATAATACATTTAAAAAATCAAAACAGTCAAACAAAATAACTACTGAAATTCAAGAAGAAAAGAAAATATTATACTTATACAAAAAATAAACGTTAATAGTCTTCAACTTAATAAGTTATGGACAATTTTTACCAATGGTACAAATTAAATATACTTTAAGTTTATAATCTTTAACTTATTTGCGAGAAATCTCAGTGACAGAATGACATCTAAGGAACCACAATTCTTACAAACTTCAATATTCGTATGTTTGCCAATTCCTTATATAATCGCACTAATCGTTAAAAAAACCCGTGACAACTAAAAAACCTTTCTTCCAACCAAAAAAAATATAAACTCGAAATTCTAAGTATTATATGTATCTCTAAGTGTTGAGTTCCCAGGGTTTTTATGAAACAGTTAAAAAGTAGTAAAAGTAAAACACATTATTTGAACTACTTATACATATAAACTAACCAAATAACCACGAAATCTAGGTCAAGGAGTTTGTTAACTCCATACATAACCGCTAAAATCCTATAAAACAGAGTAAACAATGAACCTTATTTTTTCCAAAACAAATCATCTAAAGATTCGAAATTCTGTGCCTCTTGAGTGAGAATAGGTAAATGAATAACATATGTTTATCAGGAAGGCAAAGCACAGGTAGACCTTTCATTACAACTATAGTCAATCATGTAATTACATTGAATTATGTGACATTGAATTTATTCTGGATTGATTTAGAACTTTTAATTTAAAATGTATTGTAAGAGAATTAATAGTTCTGAATTATTATGGGTTTATTATTTAAGAGGGGTTCCGTTTAAAAGTAAAATATAAACAGTCATCCCAGCATAAGATTGAAAATATTTTGCTTTCTTTTCGAACAACAAGAAACTTTTAATTTGATCCCACAAGATGAATGGCTAAAGCACAACCTTAGCTTACAAAACGTTTCCTCGCTCTGCCTTTGAGGTGGAGCAAAGGAAACTACCCTTCTTAATAATTTATCACCCTTTGAGAAGCACAAGGTTTACGTCGGCTGACATGGGGTTGCTAATCCAACTGCGAAGATACACATATCTTTCTTTTAATTTTTCAGAAAGTTTTCTAACCAAAGATTATAAATCAAGATTAACGTTTATAGTGAAATTTTTATTAAAAATGATTACAAATAATAATTAATTGAAGTTATATTTAGGTTAATACATGAAAGCACTGAATAATAATGTATCGTGTTTACATCCCAACAACTTTCGTATTTGTAAAAGAATTTGCTTTTCATAAAGTGTTGTTCGAATTGTATTTTAAATTAAACCTTAATTTAATTGTATTTGAATTTAGTTTTAATACTTCGTATCATCTCGTTTTGAATAAGACATGAATCGGCGGGGCTTTATCTAAAATATAAATTAGCTAATAATAATATATATAAATCGAATCAATATTTCTATTAATACAAAGAATACCATTCATTTTTATTTTGAAATGTTTTAATGGAAATACTTAATACTATTTCGAAGAATAAATAGATTATTGGAAATGGAGTAATGTTTTGATTCGACTGGTTACTAGGATATTCCAAAAGACAATTTTGAAAGTAACATTTTCTAATTAAATTTATTTAGCCTCAAATATTTAGATTGTGCTTGCCATTAAAGTTAATAAGAATAAAATTTTCTAAATAAATTAAATATTTTTGGGAAAGTTTTAACTTGTATTATGTAAACTAGTGTAATATGTAAACAAGTGCTACCGGCCATGCTTAATAATTCTTCTCTTTATAATCTTAATTTGGTCTGCTTGCATTCGACTAATGTGTAGGATGAACGTTTAACATATTTCCTTATTATTACTTTCAATGCAAATTTTAATGGTTATAAATAGCATATAATCAAGAGGAAGGCAGCGAAGGTGATACTAAATGTGATCAATAACTAAGTACAAATAATTGCATGTGTAGGAGGTAAAGTTTTAGATTCATCTTAATTATAAAGTAAACTAGATATCTAGAAGAAACTCTAGCGTTGAACTGTGAATATTTTAGCAGTGATATTATAATGTAAAATACTTTGAAATTGCATTTTATAAGATGCGTTACACTATCAATAATCCCAATACATTTCTTATAAAACGACATTTTGGTCTATTTAAAGTCCACAATTTTATGCGAATAGATTTAATTTAATGGAAATAATTAAGTATGAAGTTTAAATACATATAAAATTAACTGTTTATACTCCAATAATTAAAACTCAAACTGTTTTATGGCACCACATTGGTACACCAAAAATAAATAGTTTTTACCGTGTATTGTGAGATATCCTTTGAACAGTTTTTAGGATATCAATATTTTTCAAAAAGGTTGTAATGTTTAGTTTTCAAGATATTTCCTAAAATTATGCTAAAAATCTGATCAACCTTCCATTTTTCTATTTCAGCTAAAATAAAATATTCTTTTAAAAAACTCTGTGTGTTAGTGGAACTTATTTACAATTACATTCAAAATACAGCAAATAGAAAGTTTTGTGAAAATTGTATAAAAATATTTTCTGTTCTTGGTGTATACGGCGCCGCCTCCTCTTACTGCCCGCCATGATTATTGTTTAAAAGGTTAGTGTAGAATATTGAGTATATGGAGTGTTGAATGTATTAATTTATATAATTTTGGGAAAACGAGCTAAGGTACGGAAGCACGCACTTTTTTTGTTTTATTTTGTATTTGTTTAGCTTACACCTACTTTATGTTTATTCAGTACAATATATAACACCCAAATTATGCAACCCAATTCTGACAAGCTAATGAAATTCGTGAACGTTATTTTAAGATGGAAAGGTTTGTTTAAATTTAATAAAATGTGTTTATTTTCAAAAGTGGAATATTTCATTATGCAATGAAAGTTTGTTATCTAAATATGTTTATTGCTCTAATACCTATGTCTCAAAGACAGTTATTTATTGAAATTATAATCCATTCGATGATCCAAGTTATGGGTTCACACTATAACGATGCAAATGGCTAAATATTAAACTATTAATTACGCTTTGTCTTAATGCGAACACAACCCGATCATAGAATTTTACCCGATAGACAATTCTTGTCATGAAATGGTCATGAGAATTGTCTAGCCTTGTTAGTCTTATAAAATGTTTAGCAATAAATTTGTTACCTTTAGTTCTATAGATTTGAAGTTGTAGATAATCATGTACATAACATGAACTAAATTTGTATCAGATGAAATATGACTCAAATCTGAATGGCTTCTGTGTTCCACCAAATAATTTTCAAAAATACTCTATAGTAATTTTTGTATATGATATGTTTGCGTTCATACAGACAAAAACTGGGAAGCAGGACAAATTGTATAGATCATTAAACTTTACTATTATTAGGCATTTTATTTATATTTATTTTACTGTAAAATATAAATTATAAGGTGTCACGTGTGTGGCAACTAATAGTGGTTACGCTAAATAAGTTCACTTTAGGTAAAAAAAAGTTAAAACTTTCCCAAAATATTTAATTTATATTGGCAAGTAATATCTAAATATTTGACACTAAATAAATTTATTAAGAAAATGTCACTTTCAAAATTATCTTTTGGAATATCCTAGTAACCAGTCGAAGCAAAACATAACTCCATTTCCAATTTCCATTATTTTGTAAACTGTTTTGTTTGGATACGAATACTTAGTCTTCGTGACATTTTTGTTTATGTTAGAATTATTATTTTACTGAACGTCTTTCAATAATAATTTACAAGTAAGAGCAAATGTAAATAATACAATCTATTTATTCTTCCACTCAGAAATATTCAACTGTTCAATTTAATTTAGAATATTGATTGTCTGCTGTATGCCATTACATTAATTTTAAAGATGAATGAAAAATATAGATGCATGATTTAAATAAATAACTTGTGTTGAAGCATGTTTGCCGAAACTATGTGGGGGGGAGGTAGAGGGAGATTTATTCAGTAACACAAATTGTACATTAAAACCTATACAATAGGCTACACGGGATTAACATGCATTGTTGCGGCAACCCCTTGTGTTCCTATATTAGTAGGCCTCATAAGTTAGCCGTTTTCAGTACCAATAAAAGTGAAAAGGTATTTTGTATATTTTAAACTTACTTTTTACTTTCTCACTATACTATAGTATAGAGAAAGTATAGTGATCGCAAAAAAAATCGATGTTTTACTTTCTCACTATACTATAGTATAGAGAAAGTATAGTGATCGC
>JAGFPH010000049.1:499010-547917 GCA_018207615.1 Philaenus spumarius
AATGTATTTGTGAGAAAGTATGTGCCAGTTCCTGGTACCGTTTATTTATATACTTCCAAAGTAATTTTTTAATAAATACAGTACATCTTGTTAACTGATATAAAATAAATGTTCTAGCTGTAATACTGTACAAGGCTATACACTTATTGTGTTAGCTCCAAGCGTGGCTTTTATATTTCAATCGAGAAGTCTTCAAATTGCCTACTCTGCCCCCTTGAATATATTTCTTTCGAAACCACAGCCTTTCAAAAACGAAATGGTTTCTTTTCAGTTTTATCAACCTGATGGGTATTTTAATGACAAGTTCCATCGTTTACAGGTCACAATGTATAGCATTAAACACGCATTGCATTAAAATATTAATTCATTTTGTCAATTGATCTAGAGACAATCTTTTAAAAGTTTCTTCGATCATTATATTTACGTATAAACTTCACAATATTATACACAAGGCCATTAACTGAAACAGTTGCTATTTGAAACAAAATAATTTGTATAAAGTAAACGTTCAGTCTAGAACTGACGAACGAATTGCTAATGGAAAGATATCAGTTTCAAGCTTTATGTATATGGATTGTGAGGTTATAAAGGCTACAACATAGCAAGGGAGTTGGTTTGCAATTCTACCAACAACATACATGTTCCAATCACAATACAATCACTTTCCAAATATTTAAACAATCATACATTTGAACTAATATTTGAATATTATCGACGGATCGCATTTAGCAACAAATGCACAACAGATTTGCATGTAATGTATTTAGCAGTAACTTACAAGCGCTCGCACGCACGCTACAAATAAGGAAAACATTCCGTACACCTTGTTGATATTGTATTTGGCTTGCTTACGGAAAGCATTGGCACCTAAAAAATTCCAAAAATCGTTAAAATGGTGCCTGCTCTACGATTGGGCGTACCTAGTCTGCACTGGTAAAGAAATATATTATCGAAATAACCTGACAGGGTGATTTAATACTCCAAAATCAAAATCAAAATGAGTTTTTAAGAACTTTCTTCTTTTAACAAAATAAGAATAACTGTTTAAATTTCATCTACTGCGCAATAATTTCATGAAATTTCTAAACTATGTTTTAATATGTGTTAGCAAACAACTATTTATAAATATCACTCGCAACACTTTTCTGCAAGTAAGTATGAGTGAATTTTTTAATTAATGATGCTTTACAATCCGCTAATTTAGCATACCTAGCTAAATGGCACAAGAAGTTGTAAATAATAAAAGAAGTTAGAGCGTCCAGATGTTAGTTTTACTACTTTAGTTGTTCCGAGTCGCGTTATAAAATAGAGACTCGCTTTTATGTACAATTTTCAATCCAGGAATGATTTTCACCATTATTATGCTTAAATATACATCTGTCGGTGTTGCTACTCACTGTTTACTTTATTTCATAAAACAATTGATGCCCGCAGTATACAGATATTAATACAGAGAATAATTCATTTTTAATGCAAAGCGGAATAGTAATAATAGAAAATTACAATTAATCTGTACCAATAAATTTAAGTGTAGTGGTGTAATTTGTAGATATATTGATAAATAAGGACCAAAATCAAAATTAATATAGTTATGTTACAATTAAAAGAGAAGATATCTTGCTCTAGAAATAATGTATGATAAATAAATGCTTATGAGAGTACTACTATTAAGGCTCGGGCTCCATAACAGTACGAAGTTATGGAAGGGATTCAGAATTAAAACAAATACGTGACGTAGTATTGTCTTAAGCGACATTTTCACATATTACACATTTTCAAAGCGACGACCTTAGTTTGGTTTATGAACTTTACTATCTGCGTGATCAAATTTGTGATTTTCCGTAATTTTAACACATTTTGATCATGGGCAAGGGAGACAAGATCTTCTCCCTATGGGTAGACAATTTCAATTGCAAATCCCAAGGAATTCAATGCAAACCTAGAAAAACTTCAAAGTATTTGTAGATTATTAAATTTCTACAGTAAATTCCTACCTGGGGTATAACCCCCCAGGAAATTCTTACTAAATCTGAAAACAAAATTTCGAGGTCTTTTTATTTGTAGTAACGATTAGTCAAATATTTTGTTGTAATCGCAAGCTAAACCATAAACAAAGCCATTTTTCCTTATCGTATGAATACACCTGAAGGTTTTATATTAAAATTGAATTTTATCTGTAATTGTATCAAAGTTATAGGTTTTGTGTGAAGTAGGTATAACGATGTTAATAACTCCACAACATAAAACACATTGTTTATGTGCACTCATAACTATTGATACGAAACGGTCACAGTTGTTATGGTTTCAGTTATTAAGTTATGTTGTTAGGAACTCATTAGTATTTAAACTCACGCTTCGTTGAACATGACAACATTGTCTGCGAATGTTAAGCTCGTTCGATAATTGTTGTTTACCACGTAATGTCTACCGCCATTTAAAAAGTAGACTATTTGCACAATATTAAAACATTAATATCGATTAACAAAAACTGCAGGTACTTTCTCAAATACAGGCCTACTTTATAAATAATAAATTATGATAATTTGTTTTAAATAATCAGTGATTTTAATCAATCTGATTAAGCATGAATGAATTAGGATAGTGTTTTCCTAAGTCCAACCATATTAAATAAACGGTACCAGGAATTGGCACACACTTTCTCACAAATATATTTAAATTATTAAACAGATTCATTGTGACTTCATAATTGTAGGAGAGGTGATATAAAGTAGGAAATTAACTAATAAATATAATTATTATTAGCTAGAGAGAAAACTATACGATCGATTCGAACAAATTTGCACCAAACACGTCAATTAGGCCTGTATAGATGCACGAAAAAAGGTTTTGAAAATTTTTGAAAAATAACCCTCTTTATGGCCAAAAAAACCTCAAAAATCAGTAATTATTATTATTATTAGCTAAAAAAGAATGTTTAGAAGGATACGGTTTTCTGCGTAGGTAGGGTACAATAAGGGCTGCACATAAGCCAAATTTGATCAAAATCGTTAGAGCCGTTTTTTATAAAAAATTAATAACTTATTTTTTAGGGTTTTTTGGCCAAAAAGGAGGTTGGTTTTCAAAAATTTTCAAAACCCTTTTTCGTGCATCTAAATAGGCCTAATTCACATGTTTGGTGCAAATTTGTTCGAAATCGATAGAATAGTTTTCGCTCTAGCTTTGTATACATACAGACACATACATACAGACAGACATTTTGTAAAAACCACTTTTTTGGACTCAGGGGGTCCCAAAACGGATATTTCCACAAAAATCTCAACATCGATTTTTTTTGCGATCACTATACTTTCTCTATACTATAGTATAGTGAGAAAGTAAAAAGTAAATACATTAACGAACTATTAATAAGTATTTCTAGTACGATATATTGACGTAGACAACATTTACAATAGGTATACATTTTATTTTCTATAGACAATTCTCTTCTGAAATTCTTCTTCTTTATGTAATACAATTACGAGCAAATCTAAGTTTAGACTACTGACAATATTCAGTCGGATAAGGAATTCCAGAGTGTAAACAAATCACATTTAAGAGCCGAGAAAATAAAATAAAACAAGATAAAATATAGTTCCTGTCATGTTGATGCGAGAGTTTTTTCTGAAGTGAAAAAGCATTTACAATTTCAAGATTAAACGTAAATATATTTTAATCTCTCTCAATATTGTCAAATCAATACAAAAATGTGTTTATATATAATACGCAGTTGCTTTAAGAGGATTTTTGTTCGTCTCATATAGGCAGGCAAATGTATTGAATTTATAATGTCTCTGATATATTTATGTTATAATTAAAAATAAAAGTAACATTTCATTTACCCACTAAAGTGAAAGAAATATTTTTTCTTAAATAGAAATCAACTATAAAGTATTAAGTACAGAACAAGCAATTTCAATTTATTTCACAGATATATTACATAGCTTGTAAATTATGTTATTTCATTAAACAAATTTTAACATATATTATTAGTAAATTAAAGTGTATCCTCTTTATAGTACGACTTTCTACAACATTTAAATAATAAACATTACTGAATTTAACAATGTTGTGACTTTTCCAATGTTGGCCTTGTAAGAGCTCTTGAAGTTCACAAAATACATTTACAAAGTGTTATTAGAATAATACAAATTTAAAATATGTAAGGGAGGAATGCAATTTTGATTGTTATAATAAGTAATGTATTACGAAACAAGTATATGATATTCATGTTTTATTTAAATCTCTATAACTTCGTTTTAATTTACTATTAACAGCTTTAATGTTATAAGTAGTACCAGGAGACCGAGCTAAAGCTCGATTATAAGCAGGGCCTAGTTCGCTCACGTCAATAACTATTATTGCAAATTTCCGTGAACATCGTTTAGGTTAGGCATATAACATTAAACAACTAAATAAAGGGTATGTTTATTTAGCAGAAGTATTCGTTGCCATGGTAACTATAAATAGATACAACATTAGGCTTACCTCTAATAAAATACAGTTTAAAAGAAACAGATGATTATTGTAATGGCATTGAAAACATTTGCATCAGCTGTGCTTCGTTTAAAAGAAAACAGATGATTATTGTAATGACATTGAAAACATTTGCATCAGCTGTGCTTTGTATTGTTTAAAATGGACAAATTTCACTTTTTAATTTAATAAAAAGACGTAGAAAACGAATTTTCCCAGACTGGTGACCATTTTCCAATCGATTTCTCGTGGCCAAAAGCCCCAAATAAAATCAAAAAATCAAAAATCCTTAGACGGAGATTCCAGATCCATTTAGCAGACAGACAATTATCTCTCGCTTTAGAAGATAAGTATAATAATTCGATCACGCAGCTGAACCGCTGACACAAGTTTAGCGAATTAAAAAATGTAAATTTATATGTTTTAGGAGTTTCAACCAACAACTTGGGCATTTGGCCTACTCACGAAGGCGCTGAATATAGATAGCCTGCGTGTCCGTAATATATTAGTAGAATTGGTTTGCACTTAAGCCTTCAGTTTCGACTTACGCGCTACTTCGTTCCACTCGCAGCAGAAAATCAGAGTTTGCACCTTGACCTTACCGCCTCGGATTGTGGACTACTTCGCTTCGCTCGCAACGTACAAACATGGCCGTCGGCCTTTGAACAGAAGATTCCCCCACTATAAAATCCAACACATGTACCGGGAATTTTTATGGAATTTTACGTTTTGATCAATTTTGGGGGAACCAAGCGAGCTATAAGATCGTGTATGGAAATCAAAATGTGCAGAATAATATCCTACATTTATTTTTGTAGAAAAATCTAAAAAAAGTTGCATACTAGAGAACGAAAAATCTAAAAAATAGTTACTTCCTGTCAAAAAATCGTGCTTTCGGTTGTTGGCTTTTTCTGGCTAACGAACTCGTCCGAGCGACATAGACAATCAACTTGGGTACCACATTTGAACCAAATCGGGCTTAAAACGAGGCCGTTAAAGTGCGAACAACACACCACAAAACGTGTTCTGGGGACCATGATCGGTGCTCATTTACTACTTCCGACCTTAGGTCTGACCAAAAGGGTCATCTTTCCTATGGAAATTCGCTAAAAATGGGTCTCAATAGTTAGTAAGTAATTTTACCAAATTTCCATTAAAGGTTTTTTTTATCAGCCAATGAGTATTTCACAACATATTGGATCGAATTATTTTAAAGACTACAACAGCTTTATCATTAAACGGTTATTTGACCAATACATTTTCAATATCAATATATCAACCTCTTGGGGTAAAGTTAAAAGTGAAATGGATATGCAATAAACTTAAACCAATGGTATAAAAGCTAAAATATCTTCATAATTATTGTACAGTATATATTTGTACGCAAAAATTATTTTAAAATACCTAAAACAAAGACATGATTAAATATTGACATTGTATTATTTAAACTAAAAACTTTATTTAATAATAAAAGAAAACTGTTCGTTTGAAATATTTATCTAAGAACTGGATCTGGCGTTTATCAAGTAAAGTATTTGCATTGATTGTATTTTAACGTTTATGCAAAATATAAAAATGAAAGTACTCAACATTAATTACCCATTAAATTACATGTTTATCGTTGTTAATAAAAATATACTATAACAAAATTGTGTATGGCAATGTTTTATAAATGTTTTATTGTCTATAGTGGAGGACAGAATTATTTAAACTGTTGTTTTAGTGTGAAATGCAGGAACTATAGTAAAACGGTTTTTATTCTGAAACAAGGATTTTCAGGTCAGAGATAAGCTAATGTTTACAAACAGATGAGTATAATAATTAGACATGACGGCGGAAACGCAATGTGGTGCGACATTTGAATACAATTTTCGAGATAATTCTTGTTTGACTAGATCGTGCAAAACCATTACAGTTGGCATAGGCCTACTAATTACTCTTTTTTGGTTGGTTTGGATGTTATGATATCATTTTATTTTTTAATGAGAATACTTTATACATATATATAAATACTTTATATGTATAAACCAGGATACGGCTAAATATTAATGTATATTATTACATGTGAATATATTTATGAACATATTGGTAGTATTCTCTCACCCAAAAGATGGGCTCTCGAATTAAAACCAAACTTCTAATTTAAATTAAAACATTTAACCTTTCTTCATATCCTTCATTTCTAAATTAATTTGGTTTGCCCAAAATGTGGCATTTTATTATAATATAACTTATAATTAAGACTATTAGGAATTATTTTCTCCATTTAGTTCTGGTATTCTTTCGGTCGTAGAGTGTACCTACCTATATGTTATAAAAAGAAAAAGTTTGTAAAGAACAATATTCTAGAAAAAATAGTTGTGATATCCTGATTTAAATCTGTTTTAAATGATAACATAATGTATGTTTTTTGGGTTTCTTAAAATTGTCAGTAAATTTTTTTTTAGTTTTTATTATAATAACAAATGCGGGTTGGCATTTATTGCTTTCGCTGACTACAACGTTAGTTATTAATTAATGCAGAAGAAATTGTGACAGTAATAAAACCTATAAAAATTCCTCTCACGAATTTCTATTTTCTTACAAAAAATTTCGTAGAATTTCTATTTTCTTACTATTTAGTGAGTAAACCCAGTGGCATAACGGTGTTTTAGGATTATATTAGAGATTTAAAATTAATGTTAATACATTTTTACTTTTTGAATTTTGGAATTAAATAATTTAATTTTAATATAAATCGATAGTTAATATTTTTTAAATGTCTATTAGAAGTGTACTATCATAACATGTCACTGACCCACAAAATATAAGACGGTTGATTACTACTTATTTTTCTTTGATCATATTATTTCATTTTCGAAAGTCAATTATTTCCTGAAATTGTTTGTGACGTGTTGCTTATTTTAAATTCGAACAAATCCAGGTACGACAGCATGTTATTTGTGTTCAATTTAAACATCGTAAAATAATACTTTATTTGATCAAGATTCCTTTGTTGGTCATATTTTATAATTGAGTATTTTATACAGTTACTTTGTTCTTAGTATTATAGTAAATTATTTATTCTTATTTTATTATTTTCAAGTCTTAAAAGAAATAAATTATTAAAATATGTGAGGTACAGTAATAAAAATACAATTACCTTTAAAACATGACTCAATATTACACGTAACACCGTCCAAATTTCTATTAAATTCTAGATGTGTTTTCTACTTAATCTCTATTCTCCTATATCCACTCGATCTTTAATACAATTTGACCTGTTCGGTTTAAGAAGACTTGACCTTGCCGAGTATTGGCGGAAACAGCCGAGATGGTGAATAAAGAAAGGGTTACTTAGATACTTATGTTTTATATAGGGTAGATGTAGAGGACTTATCAAATATTCAACATGTACTTCTTCCATTCAAACGTGAACTACCCCTTTGTAATCCAAGTCCCTTTACTAGGACACAATATACTGGTCCAGCAGAGGATGTCACCGAACCAGTTTTTAACGCCAGACAATGTACACAACTTTCTAAGCTCCGAGCTAAACACTAAGAGTCTTATTAAACAATTACCGTAAGAACAAGATCATTAACTCCAGGCTAAAGCTTCACCTAAGTTGTAATTATGTCCTCAGAGTATTAATCCTCTCTGCTAGTAAACCCCGTGCGGCAATGACCGCACAATGACCGCATACACATTATAACAAAATACAAATCTCAATTTCTGCTTTACATATAATTATAACATTTGAAAACTTTCAATAATAAAATTTTATCAAAACCTAGTAGCGCGGTTTGCTTTTTAAATGCTATGGTTATTTTCAAGACAATTTAAGTAAGGTGGTATATGTTATATCCATTTTGTATACGTTATTATTCCGATTTACTTTTTCACTATACTATAGTATAGAGAAAGTATAATGATCGCAAAAAAATCGATGTTGAGATTTTTGTGGAAATATCCGTTTTGGGACCCCCTGAGTCTAAAAAAAAGTGGTTTTTACAAAATGTCTGTCTGTATGTATACAAAGCTAGAGCGAAAACTATTCGATCGATTTCAAACAAATTTGCACCAGACATGTCAAGTAGGCCTGTGTAGATGCACGAAAAACGGTTTTGAAAATTTTTGAAAAACAACCCTCTTTTTGGGAAAAAATAACCCCAAAAAATCCGTTATTATTTTTTTTTATAAAAAAACGGCTCTAACGATTTTAATAAAATTTGGCTTTATTTGTAGCCTTTAATGTCCTACCATATGCAAAAACAGCATCTTTCTAAAAATTCTCGTTTAGCTAATAATAATAATAATAACTGATTTTGGGGGTTTTTTGGCATAAAGAGGGTTATTTTTCAAAACCTTTTTTCGGCATCCATACAGGCCTAATTGACGTGTTTGGTGCAAATTTGTTTGAAATCGATCTAATAGTTTTCTCTCTAGATAATAAGAATAATATTTATTAGTTAATCTCCTACTTTACTATCACCTCTCCTACCCCTCCTACAATTATGAAGTCACAGTGAATCTGTTTAATAATTTAAATATGTTTGTGAGAAAGTATGTGCCAGTTCCTCCCGAATTGGTAGCGGCTCATTGAAATTGTGGTAAAATAGTGTTTTATGCCCAGTAACAGTGTACCAAGTTATATAGTTCCATCTGTAACGGTTAAAAAAATATTAACCCGTTCCGGGACTTTTCACCACCCCTGTATAATTGTTCCAATCACTTGATTGCTGTTTGTTTGTGCAAATATATGAAATTCAATATACTTTATTTATTTTCTTAATAAAATGTTGCTGAGATAATATTGATTTGATTTCGTCTTAACCTATCATGTTATTTAACGGAGGATCCTTTATGGTTAAACAGGTACATTTTACAAAATTATTGAAAAATAAATGAATTAATGAAGTTTAAACCTAGAATTTTTAACCAACCCTTAGACATAAGTACTTCATCAATATCCACATTTTGAGTACTTTTGCCAATTATAGAGTCTAAATTTACAAAATAATTAACCAAACAATGCACACATTTTTAATGTGTGTGAAATAGTGTTTTTGTATGTATTTAATATTATGTAAAATATTATTTCGTTTTCAATCGTGCGAGGTGTTTAAAAATCACTGGTTTCCACTAGTAGCATTGCATTTTTGTATTAATTTTGTAGGCATAAAAAATGGCATCATTGACATTTCAACAACTGTTATAAAAATACAAATAAATCATTCCTTAAATTGGCGATGGCCTTCAAACTAAGATATTATTTCAGTTTTGTTTCTTAATCTATTACTAATTTCAATACAAAATAATACGAATGGATTTGACATCAGGATGTTTGTAGTTACTGAATTATTTAGAAACCGTTAAAAATGTTTAAAATTATAAAAAATAACTAAAATATCATTGACTTTAAGGGTAATTCGTGTGCTTAATAGAAACCACAATAAACTTATGTTTCTATAATTTGATGTTCTAAGACTATGTCTCCTCCTGGATTGACTAGAGGGTAAAGGTTAAATAAGCAGTTAACAAAATGAATAAACAAGAATTATAATGTCAACTAACATTATTGATTTCGAGATACACATACTGCAGTATGAAGTGACGGAGAAACAGTTATACCAAATCGCAACTGCTCTACGTGAAACAGGTTTTGCTCGGTCCGCCATGTGCTCTGTTGCCAAGTATACCTTGTGGGAGTCTAACTAGGCCACACTTACCTCATTATAGCTGTTACAACTCTAACCTTACTATAATTCCATCTTACAAAACGTCTACTGGAATACAGTACAGCTCTGAAGCACCTCCTAGTTCCGATCTACATACTTATAGTCTAGTCTTTTTATGTTGCAAATCTGAACACACAATCATTGTCTTAAATTTATATTTATTGAAACAACATAAAAAGGAGAATTGCGATTACTACTCGCGCACCAAGGGTGCTGTCTGATAAAACGTTCACCAAAAGATATATTCACAACGCTTTAACGTGATATATATTCAATACACAGAACTAACCAATAACAGTGACCATAGATGATATACAAAGATGGATCTGACCAGTGAAATAATGAGGTGGCGGCTCCCACAATACAGTCTATCAACCGTGCACAGCATAAATTCAAACCCTATTTTTCATTACTTTCCCATACAATTTTGGATCCGCCTAAGTTTTCTTGTAAGTAATATGATTACCTCTAACTAAATTGGTTTAAAAAATGTTTTACCTACATACTTTCGGTAATAACATGGGATAACGATGTTTTACCATCATAGTCGGAAATATATGTAAAACTACACACCACAAAATTATAGTTTCTATAACCTTAAATTAATCTTTTCAACCCCAAACAATATTATAACAATATATTATTTTTTTAGGGAACCAAATTTAGGTCATTAAAATCCCTGGAAAAATATATTTTACTCTCATTATTGAAATAATATTTTGAGTTTGCTTGCTTTATAACCATGCCAAATTTCATTGGAGTTTGTTTAGGGCCTAACAGTTTCTGATAAAATCATTTGAAAAACAAACGAGAAATCATATAAGGGGTATTTACTTTTAAGGAACGAAATTTTTAAATGAACAAATCAATTAAACCAGATAGACGTACCTTCACAAACAATATTCAATAATATTGTAGGCAAGATTTAACGAAAATTCACTGTTATAAACAAAAAGTATAGGTAATACAAAATTTGATAAACTAAACAAATACGTTAAAGATAAAAAAGACTGTCTTTAACGCATTTGTAAAAAGTTACTGTCTGGTAGAGCATAAAAAAAAATTATTAACTTTATTTTAGATTCTTTAACTAGAGTAAATAGGTACTACGTGCGTTGATAAAAATATACAAAGTGTTCATGAAGTTCCTTTACCAGTCCATTATTTTTGGTACTGCAAATAAGTTAACAAAACTTTGAATATATCTTGCGTTGCATAACAGGACAATTTTTTTGAGATATCTGACCCTCTATGGTATGGGAGGTTAGGGGACAAGGGGGGTTAAATATTTCAAATATAAAGGTAGGTCGTGTAATAAACCATTGAAAAGCTTATTAAAAGAGAAACACAATGGTGCAAACTAGAACTTACTATCTTGCTTCGTTTCAAAGTAATGGGCAATCAAAGTTCTGGAAAATAATATACAACCTACTTATTGCTAATATTAACAAATTAATAACCTGCTTTTATGCTATGGCAACAATATCATTTTCCAGAACTTTGATTGTCCATTACTTTGCAAGATACAAAAAACTCTAGTTTGCGCCATTATGTTTCTCTTTTAATAAGCTTTTCAATGGTGTATTACATGACCTAACTTTATATTTGAAATTTTTAACCCCCCTACCCTCCCCCTTAAGACCCCCAAAATCATAAAGGTTCAGACATGTCAACAATTTTCATATATAAATACAAAGAAAACTTAATTTTAAAAAGAAATACTTAACTAAATATACAAATAAAATGTGAGCAATATTAAAACAAATAATGTCTGGAAATACTATAACTAAATAATAATTACTTTAGATTACTAAAACAAAAAAAGCCAATAATTTTACCAACAATAAATCAAGACAGGGGACAGAGAGAGAGAATTATTGATCTATACATTCATTGTACAAATATGTAGCTTTTTTCAGCCAGCTTCGTCTGGTGTAGCTAAGCTAATGAACTCACTGGTTAAAAGGAATAGCTATTACGAAGTAAGCCTACATAAATTATTATGTTATGCATTATTCAACATGTTTGCAGCCTTGGGTGATGCTATTATAGTGTTTAAACAATCTATGCCAAGCATACTAGGCCAATAGTGCACGCTTCCCGTACCTCGAGTTGAAGGTATTTTGTCTTCTTCTGTCTGTATTTACACGACTGTTGAAGTTAATAACTCGAGATAAATCAATTTAAAATTACTCATTAGTTACTACTGAAAGTCAATTTTCAAACATATTGAAGTTTAAATGTATATAAACCAAATATTTATAAAAATAGAAATGATATTAAGATTATTAATCGGCTATATTTTAAAAATGTTACCCTTTTCGAGGTTTATTTTACATAAAAAATTTTTTTTAACTTCAATTATAAGTAGAAGATTTTTAGCTACTTAGAAACGATACGTAAATGTTGCTTGAGCCATTTAAAATGCAAATGAAATTCTGCTATAATTTTACACTTAATCACATTTCCTGCTTAAATGTTTTACCACATACTATGATTATTTTGAAGGAGGTGAGAAGAGAAGAATTGGTTTTAACTTCTTTTTATCCGCTGCCTATTGCAGACAACATTCTCAGAAAATTATAAAGGTACATAATTAAAGTTTATTATAAAGCAAGCTAACCTGATAAGTAATCGGATCCTAACAAGATATTTTACTGTAATATCAAAATAAATATCGTGTGATATTGTCATGTGAGGTACCGTTTGAAAGGACTTCAGTTCGCTGGATTGTTTTAGAAGATATAAAACCTATTTTTGTACAAGTTTATGATATTTATCTTTAAGATATTCCCGCAAATATTGCTAAAACCTTACCCCCCTCTATTTCCGGAACTACTGCGGCTAAAATGTTGAAGAAGATTTAGGCATATTCATATACTTTAAATAAAAACTATAATAAACTCATACTTTTGTGAAAAAATATGAAAAATATATTTTCCTTAAAAAAAACTCAATTAAATTCAGCATTGGTGTGAAGTTGACGTTTTAAATGAGCCATAAATAAAAATTGTGGGATAACACCTGATAACATAAAACGAATCCAAGTTCAACTTAATTATTGTGGGAAATAATTTGAATATGCTGAAGGTGAAGTAGAGCATAACTACGTAATTCATCGCATCTTTAAAAACAAATTACTGTGGCACAGTTCAGCCCAAACACTTCCCAGTTGTTGATTAGCGATCGTCCGTGCCTAGATATTGTACTGTACAAAGACGCAATAAAGAATATGTTTAAGACGGACCCGTTATTACAACAATCCAATGCCGATGTCGCTCGGCGTCACTTCCGTAAGGATCCAGGTCAGAGAACGTTCCGCTGCCATTGCTTTTATTTACATTGTTCACAGCAAATCCCGGTATATTATTTGAGTAAAACTTGATTTATAAATACCACATAACACAATAATCTTTCAACAAAAATCACTCTCGCAAGGATAAGTTAAAGGAGTTAGCATTATTAATATTGTTTGAATGTCACAATCGTGGTCAATCAAATAGGTAAATTTAAGTATAAAGTATTTTAAAGGCGAGAACAATACTAGTAAACTATCTCTCGCTTCCCATGTACGTTGTATGTATTTATTTTATAAATTTTTTTTTTAGTCGTGGTCAATGATTGTTTCTTATTAAGGGTCGGCTCTAGTAAAACAGAAAGCAACCTGCGACTCCAGCGTAGCGGCGGTAGGTTACGCGGACATTGCTCATCCTAAATCCATTTAAAACCCGAAATTGTTCAAATAGCGTTTTTTTAAAAATACCAAACTCTTGGGGACAAAATTCTTCATCCGAATGGTTTGATAATTTTTCGCTATAATTAGTAGTTACACCGTAAAAAAATATTTAAAGTCACCCTATAGCGGCGGTAGGTTACACGGACATTGTTCAGCCTAAATCCATTTAAAACCCGCAATTGTTCAAATAGCGTTTTCAAAAAAATACCAAACTCTTGGGGACGAAATTCTTCATGCAAATGGCTTGGTACTTTTTCGCTATAACTAATAGTGACAACATAAAAAAATATTAAAAATCAATTTTTTAAATTGTTAATAAATATTAAACAAAACGTTTTTCTTAATTTTGGAAAAGCCATTTGCATGCGTATTGGCCATAGCTTTAAAATGACATATCGTTCATAATTATCCGATCAAAAATAAAGGAAAAATATGGATTTTAATTTAACATTGGTCTTATGGAGTGTCAACCAACATGGCCGACAGCTAGAGCCGACCCTTAACAAACGTAATCTTATTCTGTTCAATTGTAATAGTGTTTTCTGTGTCCTAAATATCAGTTAGTAGAATAACTAATTGACACAATCAGGGATCACATTCAGTTTACACTATTCTTTTACTAAAAACCTAAAAGGATTTTTTTCTTTAGAGCATGAATTTTGTTTCTTTATTTCTAGATATTGCCTTATTCAGTGTAACTTACTATTGTACTCTGCATCCGACTTAAACATTTCTACTATCAGGTTGTCATGTGAAATATTTATTACCAAGCTACTGCTATGCATATTTCTTACAATAATTTCGTGCTGCCGATTTAGAACGTTTAAATTTGTACAGATACTCCTGGACATAGGCGTGCGCAGCGTGGGTGCCGTGGTACCCCCAAAGAGGTCGAGATTTTTTTTATTATAAGATAATTACCATAAATATAACTTACTGTAGGTCAAAGGTCTCAGTAAGGGCCTCTTGGACACTATTAATTATTAGAGTGTTAAAATTAATAAGTTTCAAGTATAATAAACATACTGAAACCATAGCTTTATTTCGTAACGTAGACTAAGCTCAAAGTTATTGGGAGGAAGTTTAGAATTAAGTCGAAAGAGCCCAATCGGTATCTTAATGCTTTTGAAGTGGGCGAGTCCAAGTAATAACTAGATAGTTATTGAAGGTTCTTTGTACAGTTGTCAGTTGATTGTGATTTTCGTTGTGAAACAGTTTACAGTTGTCTAAGCTCTGTACTAAAACATGAAGAGATCCAAAAACACTAAATATTCACAAAAGTCTTCATTTTATCTTTTTTTTAGAAAAGTAAAGTTGTTGATCGAGGTGGTTTTATTTTACCGCTACTTTAGATTTATGTTTATTTTTGTACAAAAACCTTATTCTTCTGTAGGTTACAGCTCTGGTCCAATGTTAAACTTTGTACTGCAGTGGCTATCCAAGTACAACAGAGGAACGTATCCAAACTTCAAAAAGCTAGTAGACAAATTTGCTACAATTCCAGTGACAACCTGCAGTTGCTAAAGAAGTTTTTCAAAACGCAGCACTGTGAAATCAAAACTTCGGTCAACAATGGTACAAGATCGTTTGGAACACCTTCTGATCCCATTTATCGAGCTAGAACTCACTGCAAATACTGATCTGGACACTGTAATTGAAGAATTTACACAAATGGTGCCCTTCAATCGACGGATGGCTTTGTACTTAAATTAAGCTTATTTCCCTCTTATCTAAACTCTTTTACTTTATTAAAATAGTACCACATTACACTTGTTTTTGAAATGACATAAAATTTGTATAAAATATAATATGCTAATATATATTGCCTACGCAATGTAATAAAATAAACGTTTATTTGTTTTTTTATTCTGAAGTTTGTGAAAACCAACCATCACAAATTTCTAAAAAAAAAACATTCAGTTATTAAGTCATCAATCAGCCTTAACCAACTTCGTTAAGGATTACTTCGTTTGAGGTGAAGTGAACTTTGTATGAAAAGCAGTTACAGGTAACCAACTGTGAAATGATGCAGTGGTTTTTAAGTTTATTAAGTGTTAAAAAAAAAGTCATAAACAAGCTCTAAAACTATCCAATTTGATTTTTTCCTGGTGAGGGCCCCCCAAACCCCCCGGAAAGTCTAGCCCCCCAATTCCGAGACCCCGCGCACACCTATGCTATTCGAAGCTCCGGTGTCCGGTCAGACTCAGATGAAACTCAGATTTACCTGGCTGGGGAAATTGTCTGACCGTTATGATTTAAAAAAAAGTTATGTTTTAACTTAGGCTATAAAGCAGCAAAAACAATTGCGAATTATTAACTAAAGATTTGTGCCAAAAATGTTCTTTTAAAAATGAACATAAAAATTCCAAAACGTTTATTTTAAAGAACTTTATTTTTTTCTATTCTTCTTTTTTTTATTATTTCTTTAAATACAAAATTATTTCTCTATTTAAAATAAGGCATTGGTCTTAGTTTTTTATAAATGGATTCCATAATTAAAAATAAAAATACATTTTATTAATTATTTATTTTGTAATATATACTTTATAAACAACAAAATTAATAATTCACTTCCGAGGATACCGTAAGTAGTTTTGCCAGTTATTTTTTTGTGGTTTGTATAGCTTTCTCTATTTCAAGTTTAACCTTTAAAACCTTCAAGAATTTATTACAAATTTCAATATTTTTTGACAAATTTATTATTACATGAAATTAATTAATTAATTTTTGTATTGACTTCGTAACTCTATACAGCCCAACTAAGGTTGATATCAAATTATAGTTGCAGTATTGGAAAGCAAGTCCGCTTTTTGTCTTGTTGCACCCACATGAAAACTTTACAAGGCTGACCTTTTCTAAAACTGCCATGTTGCCATTTACTTGGGTACAGCTCTTAACTTACATTAAACCAATATTTGAGTTACAGCTAAGGTAAATATTGCAACATTGTAAAATCGACATATTCAGTACTCTTGTGACTTTGAATAATTTGTAATAAACTATATTTATAGCAATAGCTAATAATTGCTGTGAAAAAGTTAACAAAACCTTGTATACGTCTTGTGTTGCATAACAGGACAAAGTTTTTGACATATCTGACCTAATTTCCTAATTTCATCAAAAGAAATGCTTTGGACATATTCAACAGAACAAAACCGTCAACATTTATTTGACAGCACAATCATCTTTTATACTTAAGCATTAAAGTCTCCAGTTAATTACAACCATTATGTTATCTGGTGCGAATCTCAAAGAGTTGAATGTTTGATGTCAGTGCTACAGTTTGTTTAATTAACTCGTTAAACCTTTTTAAGAATGTATACTGTGTGCGAATAAAAGAAGATAAAACCATATTCCTGACGAGAAGCTAACAACGTTATTAATACGTTTAAAATTTTAATGAAAAAATACTGTAATTATAAACCTATGCTCAAAAATAGATTAGATTTCGCATTAGTTATAAATTTAATGATGGTCAACTTAACAAATGTTATAAATGAATAGTAAAAGTACTCAGATTCTCACAAAAATACGTTTAATGGCCAAACTGTTTCAACAAAGTCGTCATCCTCAGTGACATTTGAGCTATAACTTAACAAAGTATAATTTGTTAGTAGTAAAAGAAAAATGTTTTTCTTTGTTAGTTTAATGATTAAGGCTTTGCAGCACCTCCTCCATCTATTATCTATAAGACTAATGTTAGCACTCACGTGAATGGTGTTAACTAAAACCTTAAAACTCATGTAAGGTTTATATGATTTTTTAAATCATTGAATGTTTCCCCTACCAGTTATTGTAACATAATAAGTGGTATTGTATTTACAAATATTAAATCAATTAGTGAAAAACATACGACAAATATTCTAATTATGAAAAATGGGTAAAGACCGCGTTCATTTGTTAATTGAAATTAGTCTTAAAACACCATTTTATTATTAAATATTTCAACAGTTTTCAAGTACAGCATTTTTAATTCACAAGATAGAGTCACGTAATTTTAAACAAAACACTGCTAATAAGAATAAACAGTTCGGAACAAAGGCGATGAAACGTTAAAGGAAACAAAAGAAATGCACATGTTGTTCTTTAATAATATCTAGCCTAAGTTTACAATTGTGTGGAGTGGTCGAATGAATTACTATCACACTAGACTTAGTCTCACTTAAATTTTGAAATGATTTAAATTTTCACCGAAAACGTTTATGTCACAATCAATAATTTTTACGATAACAACATTTTCTCTATAGTTCACACACCCCATATCTCTTTAAAAATAACTAACACAGGCTTATAATCATATGTTTGTCTGTACAAATCCTAATATAATATTCTGCTTAACTACAATACTCCTTTTACTCATCTTTGTATGTCCGTCAGTATAGCAGTACTTTCACTTCGCTCTGATGCACTTTTAACAGATCAAGATTCTTTGAGTTACTCCATCCTATTGTCGTAGAAAGCAAAACTTATTGTAATGTGTTACTTTCACTTCAATACGACAACTAAGTATCCTGTGTTATTGTTATAGTTGACATTACTCACACCTTTGTACTGTTTTCTTGCATCACTCTTGGCTTTGTTAATTCTTATAATTTAGTCATGTTTTACAACTCAAACCGAGATCGAATAATGTTTCTGCAAGGCAGTGGCAAATTGTAGAGAGGAACCAAGTTATAATGGAAAATGCGCAAACATATTTTCATGGGATTAGGTGGTTTAAAATCAATTTGGATCAAAAATTTTCAAATGTTAGAAAACAAGTCAGCTCTTTCAACAATCTGTCAAGTAGGATAAAAAACCACTATAACCAAGTGTACACTCAGTTCTAAGAGAGAACCAAAATTATACAGCATTGTGGGGACTGAGTAGATCAGTTGACGTTTGCAACCACAACCATGATTGCTGTTCACAACTTAGGCGGTTGAATACAAATTCACTCGGGTTTTTCCCCACGTACAGCAAAATAACACTCTTTTAGTATTCGCAGTGCCTATATACTTTGACTTTCTCACATAACTATTACTGTTTATTGCTATGGAATGGTGTTTACAGAGAACGCCAGTCATCAGGGAGTATACTATCCTAAATAGCACCACTGATTCGAATATGATGCTTAATAATTGGGAAGATCTATTGATAAGGTCGTTAATACTGTACAAATACAGGTCAACATTTAAAAAGCTAGATCTGTGATCAATAAGCTTTTATAAAACTAGAGCACTGCTTTGGTGTAAAACTTTATTAAGAAATCATATCCACATTATACTTTACAAATAAATTGTATCTATGTATGTATTTCTTGCGATATGAACTTCGTTCGCTCTTATCATTGCAATAAAGCATAAAATACTGTACCAAAAATTAACCTGCCAGTCTACTTATTGATTTAAAAAAAGTAAAATACTGTAAGTTTGAATGTTTCCCGGAACGTAACTTCTATAAAAAGTTCGACTGGCAGAATTTACAAGAACAGCTAAACATATCTCTTGCCTATAAGCAAAGTAAAATTTAAAATTATTTCCCAATTGAACTTTTAACTTCAAATCAAACTTTCTTCTTGACACATTTTGTTCACAAGAGTGTGCAATACCATTCGAGCAAATGCATTGAACTCAGAGACAAAGTGAACCTTGAGAAGACTGGCGTTATGCTAATTCCTCAATACGACTAGAATATCGCTTTTAAGTACTAAGTTCTTTCAAATGACGGTCTTAATTAAGCCGTAAGACTCCGAAGTGCAATCCCTTGAAAAGAAACATTTATTGTTTTCAAGTAATTTAACAAAAACTTCGTTGTATTTATCCTGCAAATATCTTTAATACTTTATACATTTTAATTGTTAGTAGTTTTGTAAAACACTTTAACTCAATTCGTAGAAAAATATTTATTTTTATCGAACTATATAATACATTAAAACACACAACTAGTACCGATGCATATATTTATTTAAATACACATTTACATAACAGTATCGCGTTATTTTGTATTTACATTTAATAACAATGAATTTAGATTCCAGTTATGTTTTCGCATCGAATGTAAAATAGTTTTAAAAACAAATTTATTTGTCGCAGTAGAGCCAGCTGGTGAAATGTCGTTTGTTTTGTATATTCAAGTTATAATCTTCAAAGGGCGGCTACTTTCAAACTTTAGTTCTAAATAATGTTCCGCTTTGTAAAATATGGATTTCATTACAGAACTTTACTAAGCTCTAAACATTCCACCGTAATATAAAACTTGCACACATTAATTTGTTGTTTATATTCAAATACGAAAATTTTTAAAAATGACAGTAAGTAAATAGTTTTAAAGTTTTCATTTCTTTCTTTCAACAATCATGAATAAATCTGTGTTTTTAATGTTACATATTTAGATTTAATTATTTTGTCACCCTCCTCTTTCTTTTTATTATTATATGAAATACTAAGCGATTCAGAATTATTTACACGGATGAAATTTCCGCAAAGTAAAGTACAAAATACAAAATGGTTTATTTCTTACTATGACATTCTACAGTAACTTATGTATAACAATAAGTCTAATGTGTTTGCTTTTTCTTTTTTTAATTTCTTTTCTATGTAAGTAATATCAATTTTTTTTTTGTGTTTAACGTCCTACTGTTTTGCACTTAAGGCTAATGAAGACGGGACCTACAGTTTTACGTGGAATCCGAACCACATCCAACGATGTCTGTTAAGGAACCATTTAGAAAATTATTCGGGGTCAATGGGAATTGAACCCGGAACCTTTCCATTGGTGGTTGCCATGACGATTGATAAAGCAATGACGCTTTAACAACCACGGCCACCGTGGCTCTAGTAATATCAAAATAAACTGTGTAAACAGTTAAACTAAAAGTGTATAGTTTTTTTTCTGTATTAGAGTCTTAAAATTTATGTTTTGTTTTTTTAGGCAGAAATAATTATGTGTAAAAAAACACACGTGGAAATTTTACAAATTTGTAATTCTAAGAATATTTACGATGGTGATGCAGATACTATATTATTTTGTTGTTGCTTTAATTAATGCGTATACATATTGTATGGAACGTCACATCTATATTGTTATGACACTATAAACTATATAATTAATTCTTATTTTTATTTTTGTTCGTCAAGCTAATGCAAATGTTTAGAACGTTTAGAATGAATTGTGGAAATAAATCAAATTTAATAGATTTTATTTTGTAATATTTTAAATAAATAATTGATTATGCCGAGTAGGATTTTGCTGGACCCGGCAGCTGTATGCAAGACAATTGTAGGACGTTGTTCTGAACAATTACGGTTTATACTAAAACGAGATGAAAGCAATCAACTGGAATAATTCGAAGGATTAACAGTTGGGAGACTAGTTAGTGTCTGTCTTCTAATTAGTTACAAAGGGGTAATAAAACAGGAATGTGACAAAAGCGAGAGCATAATGGAACCGAACCGGTCGGAAGAGTTCAACTCAACCAAAGCGGAATCAAAACCTTTGTAGGTTTAACGGGACCTAGTAGGTTGAAGGTTAAAACAATACTAAAACGGACGAGTTTTATGTTTAATTGTGCATGTAATCGTCGAGGTCATAAATATTATATTCGTTCTATTCTATTGTAAGTAAAAGCCTAAGTGACCTAAATATTCCAGTTACGTCGCTTTATGTTGAAATAAATAGTATGCGTATATGTGTCATGGGAATGATGTCTGCACATCAGAGTTGTGGGTAAAACAGTTGTAAAAATAAGACAAAGGACTGTCGAGAGAATGGCATGAGTGAATGTAGGACATCAACTCCTGGCTGGTGGTGAAGTCCTGCATAATAAATAAGCCAAAACGTGTTTTATTTTATTCTCAAAACACGTGTTTATAATGCATCATAACTGTTCATATATTGCTTGAATGAATACTTATGCTCTATACAAATAGAATGGAAATAAGGGTATTGTATTGTTACTTTAATGAAAAGCCTAATTGCCTGATAAAAAAGTACAAGTACAAACTTTATGACGTCATTGCCCAAGTTTATACCAATTACTATTAAATGTTAATTTGCTTTGACCAGCGATCAAGTTAATGTTGAGTGTCGGGTATCTGTTTCAATCGGCAACAAAGCGTTATTATATAATTATATTCTCAACTAGTAGATCAATTAATTGGAGGGTATATAAGCGCCCACAACTTTTAATGCAAAGCTTGTAAATTGAACAAAACCAACATTCGTTTTTATCTTTCACTGAACCACTATAGTATAGTGAGAAAGTAAAATGGGAGAGGGACTTTATATACACCGTGAAACTATCATGTAACTAAGTACAATTATTTCCCTCATAACAACGAAATTGTTGGGAAATGAGTAACTGCGAGGGCAGATTAAGATGGACAAAATGAGATAGGCGCAGTTATTTTTGTTACTTGTTTTACTATGTGCCATAGTTTTCACTAAGCCATTGTCTTTGCTTACTGCTTCGCCAATGACGCTTTTTTTCATCACTTCAAATAAAATTGGAATTTACTTTAGTTTTTCTGTAAAGTATTCACCTGTATTGTACTTCTAACGTCACAAATTGGACACTTTAGCTGCAGTGCTTCCGGAAATATATGAATGGGATCAGTTCGTAGCGATATTTTCAGGATATCTTTATTCTGCGAATCACAAACATTAAAAAATAGTTCTGATTTCCTTAAATCAGACCTTTAAACGATATAGATATACACTAAATGGCAGTAGAACGTTCGTTAAATAGTTGGTAGACCTTTGAGAGTATTAAAATTTGGCCCTTCAAAGGTCAAAATAAAAGATTTTGATGAGTTTTTATTATTTAAATATACAACAAACCTACCATCTATTTAAGTTTTAAAACGATTATATTATAGCATTTTTACTAAGTTTGCCTTTTACTTCAATTCAGAATTCAATTATTCAAATGCTTATTTATTTTCAAAAACAGCTAAACTGAAATTATTTCCAGATTAAAATTGTGTACTTCATTAAATAACTTTATTCGATTCCTACATAGTCACCACCTTCCCTGCGATAGATTTCCAGTAAAAGTATTTTCTTTAAATATTGAATGATATACTTCTTGACGCTTTGGTAGTAAATATTTTCTTTCCGTCGTTCGACTTTTACAGTGGAATTATTTTGTCTAGAATCTAATATAAAATAAGTGTGCAATAAATATAACTTAACAGTTTCACTACTGGAGCACAAATTGTCAGATTTACAAAGCTATTGATATTATTAAAACTTGTAAGCTCAATTATTTTATCTGCTCAGTTTCCATATAGACTAACACTAAAGAAAGGTGTTTACAGAAAATATTAGTAAAGTAAATAAGTGATTTCAGACAACTTATATATCATACATCTAGTGTACACAATTATTATCTACTGATTTTACTACAAATTCACCTTGCTAATTAACTAAAACAGTTCTTACTTAAAACACTTAATATTATACGCTATATTTACTCTCATACATCCTGTCGATGATAGAATGAAAACATCGATTATTTTTTGAAAAAAATTATCGAAATAAACATTTATTGATATAGCTACGCACAGAATATATTCAAAAAAGGAATTTAAAACATTTATCGTAAAAAATTACACTATTAATTTATAAAATTTATTTAACGATAATTGGCAGGTTTTATTTTGACTTGTACCGTACTTGTTAACTAATGCAGTATCAGTAACGTAACTTAGACAAATTGTACAGTCATTTTTTCAAAACTACACCAAATTTGAAACTACGAAAATGTTGATCTTTCGAGTTAAAGCAATATTTATATATTTGAAAACTTCACAATAATGCCTAACACATGGCCCAAAGTATTATGATGGTATGAGATTAAAGTTAATTCCGTTCGTGTTTTTGCTTTCAATACGATAGGAATAAATTATTCTGTCATCCTGGCTGGTTCATCAATTTTAAATAATTTCTAACTGATTACGGTATGTCTTATCCTTGCGAATGAGGACGATACAAGAAATATAAATATTCTTATAATATAATATTTAATATTATAGTAAATATTATAATATTCTGTAAGTATTATTTAAATGGTCAATTGAAATAATGTAATAAAAGACAACAAATTGTTTGAAATAAAAACATACAAATATCTTGATTTACAAGAAAAAATTCATTCATAAACGAAAACAAAATTATCAGCACATTTCTACTCAACGGCAAAACGTGTCTTCTTCTTTGTAAGCTTTGGATTATTATATGCCAACATATTTTGGAATCAGATTAAATTTAAAATAAAAATACGATTTAATGTAGTAAGTAAAAACTATTGATATAAAACAAAAATCGATATAATTTGATAATTAACAAAAATAAATTTAGATCTCATAGAAGGAAAAATTAAAAACATCGAATACCCGAATTAAGCCTGGCTTCGTTCATTCTTCCTAAACAATTTTTAATGTATAATTCCATGTAAACCACTTAATGCATCTCATTTCTAGACCTCTTATCGATTGTTAGAAATGTCTAAGCAATACGTAAATCTTATCGTTTTGTAATTTGACTGACAAAACAGATAAATTTAAAAAAAATTCAATAAGATTCATTTACAAAATTATATTTCGCAGTACATTATGTATTCAGAATGTTAAGGAAATGTTTTTTGTATTTGTTAAATTTAAAATGGCTTAAATAGCTTATACATATTGACACCGTTCGCTTCTCCCGAATCTGACCATCGACTCAGAAGTTGACGACGATTATACTATTTCAGCAACCGAGCTGGAGAAGCGTTACAATTTCAAGTTGAAGAAGTTACGGGTGAACGGAAAGTAGACAAAGCGAGTGAATGACCTGGACTGCATCTGCCGGAGTTAGTGACGCAACCGACCCAAGACTCAAGACATGGCTTCTCTCGCAAACTTTCACAGCATTACTCGCGTCTTGCGACTATCTGTGCTAAATAATGGATAACTAAATAATTGCAATATATTTATGCTTTGCAGCATTTCCATAGTATTGTTACAAACATAGTAAATCAGTAAAAATGCAACTAAGTAATTTAATAAGTCTATACCTGCATTGCGTATTTACCATCCCTGCGAAACAGACTCTGTTTAGATCCACGCGCCTAAAATCTGTTTTCAAACCCTATTGACCAAAAAGATAACTTTTGGAGAGTAGTAGGTCCTTGAACACATTTTAAATCTAAACATAGGCGAATATAACATAATTTAAAACAGTTTAGTGATAAGTTAAGACTTTTGAAAATTTTTTTTTCTTATTTAGTCTTGCTCCAAAATTGCTGCCCTAAACAAACGCAAAATGTGTTATTTAATTTACTATGACTTTATTCTCAGAATCCAAAATGAATCCTAAGCAACTGTACTCTCTTTTCGTACAATAGCTAAACCATCAAGTATTTTACAATTAAATGCGTGACACAACTTTACATTCATTTTATTCGTGTAAATGTAGGCTTAGATAAATTTATGGCGTTATGAGCATTTATGTACTGTATTTACATCTTGCTGACTCACATTTTAAACAAACTAAAATATCTGCTAAATCATACACATTTGAATAAACTGGCTTTTTAAGAATTATTTTATTAATAGCTGACCGGACAGACGTTGTCCTATTCAAATTTCAATAAATTTGTTTGTGATGGTGAAAAATAAATTTCTTTTGTGAATTTGTGATAAACCGTTGGAAATTAAAAAAAAAACGTATTTCAGAGTGATCATTGTAAGTATTAAATTTGAGGAGGAGTACATTCAGAAGCACGCTGATTGAACATTTTACATGCGAGTTGAATTCTATCTGCAGTACACCGCTGAAATGCTCGAAATGTGTGATGTGCCTGGAATGTAATCGACTTGGAACCATGCGGTTTTGTTAAAAAATTTAAGTTATAATTGAATTAAGTCAGAATTTCAAGTAAACAGTCAAAACAAAGAATTGCTTTAATTCGGGTGGTTTGATGTGACATCACTATTTCCTTCATTGCAATGCTTTATGATATGCGACATTTTTTGTTTTCTTGTCTGGCGCATAAACACACAAGGCTGATGGTTTTCCGACACGGAAACAGACGGAACATTAACTAGGCCTACATATTATAAGTTAAGACATTTTGTTCTAGATGTTTGACTTATAATAAGCATACAGTACATCTTTTGTTTGCTTTTACCTAATCTAAACAAACTGATAGTTATGAAGAATATTTACCTGATTGTACATTAGCCAAATTGATTGCAAATAAACGTCTTTTAGTTCATTGTAGGCCTAACCTAATATTATGTTAAGTTTTTTTTATCCAAATTGCTGTTTTATTTATAATATTACTAGCTGACCCGTACGGCGTTGCCCGTGGTTGTTGGTATTTTCAGTCTTTTTGACGTAATTGTAATTCTTTTTAAGTGTTCGTTGAATACCTGTGCGTATCCTACTGTGGTCATGAAAAAAAGTCTACGCTATTTAGGAAAGCACTGAAAATTGTATTCCTGTAAACTACTATCTAACATGAAAAAGCTTTAAATATATCGTTTTAATTTATAGCTTTTACTAAGTTTGACTTTCACTTAATTTCATTGACAATGTTGCGAGCACCTACGGCCTTAGAGGAAGCTACGTACCAAATTTCATTCCAATTCGTTCTTATAGGGATTTTTAGTAACTTTGACCCCCCCTCCCCAAACAACCCTAAAATTTCGAATTTCTTTTAACCCTTTCTTAGCGAAGGTTTAAATTAGCTGGGGGTCGTAGAAAAGATAATTATTTTAATCACTTTGTAACATCCGCGTTAATTTAGGATGTAACAAACTGGTTCAAATAGAGTTTGTAATTTTAAATGTATAGGCCTAATTAGTATAAGATATATATTGTTTAGTATTTAAATATACAATATACTGTATATATCAAAATGAAGCTACGAATGTGATATTTTAATGGCATTTAGTTTAATTCAGGTGGTTTGTTTAGTTTTCAATAAAATATGTTTAAACTCGTGTATGTTTATGGTTATGCATGGTGTCAAATAATTTGTTTGTTATTATTATTATTGATAGCGAAAATATGTTTTGAAAAGTATTAACAACTTTATAGTTATGATATATTTTATATAAACAATATTTTAAGCAGCATATCTCTAAGTAGGCCTATATAGATATTTAATAACCAATGTTTGAGTTGAATTATAATTCTGTAAGCATTTTTATTTGTGATTGTTTATAGTTTTTCAATCTAACCTTAAAAAGCTGTTGGTTTTGAAGAGTATTAAAGTGATTATAAATTTGCTAAGTAATGTTGCTATGGTAATACATGTAAACAAACATTAACTTTTTAAAGGAACAGCTGTTTTTGTGAGCTATGGTTTTGAGTTCATAGAATAAATGCGGTTCAGTTTCTTCCAAATTTGAAACTTTTTCGGGAAACTTTTCAAACTTTTCTTTACGTATAAACCTTCTATGAACTACTACAAACATTTTAAGACCAAAAATAGCCAAATCGGTCCAGCCGTTTTCGAGTTTTAGCGAGACTAACGAACAGCAATTCATTTTTATATATATAGATGTGGGCCGAACAACCAATATTTGGATTGAATTATAATACAGTAAGCATTTTTCGTTGATTTTTGTTTGTATTTGCTTTTAGTTTGTTAATCTAACCTAAAAAAGCTATTGGTTTTGAAGAATAATAAAATAATTACAAATTTTCAAAGTAAAGTTGCTACGGTAATGAATGTAAACAAACATGTGTTAATAAGATTTTTGTCCGAAAAGCTGATTTTGTGAGTTATGGTCTTAAGTTCATACAAAAAAGGATGTTCAGCTTAACCCGAATTTGGAAATTTTCCGGGAAACTTTTCAAAGGTTTTGAATTATTACGAACATTTTAAAACAAAAAATAGCCAAATTGGTTCAGCCGTTCTCAAGTGATACGCTTACCAACGAACAGAATGTCATTTTTATTATATATAGATGGGAAACAAAAGAAAAACAAAAATGCGTATATGCATATGTGAATACGGGTTCTCGTGTCACAAATACCTTGACTAGCAAATAGCACAATAGCATTGCCGGCAGTAGTCAGAATCTCAAAGTTTTTTCGCTGAAAGTATGAACTAGATCCAAAGATAACCTGTGTATACAAAAATTATAACCTCTTACAGAAATGTCAACATCGAATTAAAACAAGTCCACGAGGATTCAGATGTTTTATTCAAAACAACGATATTTGGGATTTTTTTTTAATTTTTGAGTTACAGCCATTTTGATTTTTCGAAATTGATTTCGAGTGGTTCAACCAAATATCGTTGCGTGACATATCGTTTGAAAGCTTATTTAATTATAAATCCAAAAATAATAATAATTAGTATTAAAAAAAAAATAGTGCATTAAAATGGGGCAAAATCGGAAAACACGATTCGTTGCTTTTTGGACGCCATTTTTAATCGGTTAAAGATTTGGATATGCAAATTTCACCGTTGGTTTTCTCTTGAAATGATGTGTCACATGAGCACCTTCCCATTTAAAAAACAAAGTTACATTCACAATGGCAGATCCAAGATGGCGGATAAATTTGTTGAAATATTAATAAAATAGTATTTTTACATAGAGTAGGTTCCTCAATCACATCTACCTTCAAATTTTCTTTGTTTACGAAATATTATACCAGTGCGGGACTTTTTGTACACCCTGTATAATTCTACCAAAGAATTTTCGAATGTATTATTTCTGAAATTTTAATAGAATTTTCTCATAGTTAATTATTAATTAATCTACAGTTTATTAGTGAACTGTAAAAAAATAAAGCTCATCGTTATTTTAAACGATGTAATTTTTTCGTAAGAGTAGGCTTAAACAAAAATTACCCCCTTTGTGCTCTATTTGTATCGGAAAATACGGAGCAGAAAATTCATCTTCCTGTATGGCAGTTAATTTACATATTGTATGCCATTTATAAAAAGTACAAGTCGTTCCTTACTGCAATAAGGACTGGGGCTTCAAAGGACTTAAGAGATTGAGAAGATAAAAGATTAAATAATCTATACCCAACCTGTGTGTTTAGTTTAAAGATTACATGGCAGTTAGTTGTAACACATGTTGTCAAACACTTTGGTAATAAGATAGATTAAGGTGTATTGTTGTTATAAACTAGGTCAGTGCGCATAAACCATTTCATAACCTACAAGGAATGCCTATTCACACAGTTTAGATAATGCCATAGCTAAAGGGAATAAGTTCTTTCACTGTTATTCTAATAAATAAACGCCTCCGCATAATAGGCGTTTAGAAAGTTAATTAAGTTTTGTATCAAATGTTTCAGTTGCGACAGATGATAACTTCCTGAAGCGTGGAGCGCATGCGCATTCAAAGATGGAATTTCGAATGCAACACTTCTGTACAGTTGTTCCGTGCATCTTTTTACTGTAATTAATTGAAATTACTCCGAATCGTAGGCATTGTGTATTGTTTTATGGGAGCTTTTAATGTGAAAATAACGCAACTGTTGCGTAAATGTGTTGACATAATTGATATGAGAAGCAACATAATTTATTTATAACACTATCCAATACTTGCAAAATATAATAATCTTATAAAGATCTCTTATTACATTAAATTTGAAAGTTAACGCTTCATAGAACTCTGTTAGCCCAATTATAATAAAATTCCAAGGTATTTAAAGTACGTAAAAATAGTGTCTTACGGGAATCGAATTTCCAAATAAAATTCAATAACATATAACATATTATATTCAACTTCTTTCTACACATTACTCCAGAAATGCTGCACGTGGACTTTATATATTTATGAACTGTGTCGTAATTGAGGGTTAGGTGTTTAGAAGAAGTTAACACATTTAATAAATGGACTCCACTATTATAAAGAGTGTTAGCTACTTTCTGTTTCTAAAAAAATTATAGAAAAATGTACATTGGCAGTTCACGACAGCAATCCCCTCAATATCCGCTGCCGCAGTGTATCCAATGACTACATATCAATGTTGATATGTAGTCATTGGTGTATCTAAAGGCCTATACTGGGAGTGACAAATTTAGGTTAACTTGGGTCCACAACTGGACCCAAAACGGTTTGAGTTTCGGGCACAAAAAATATCTGAAAAACATGACATCACCAAAATTGTTTGAATTGAACTGTGGAGATCTGTGTTTGAAAATGAAAATTTTCCAGATTTACCATCTTCTCCAACGTTGACGGACCTACGACCTAAACTGCCGAACTGATTTTGAGAAATAAAGGCTTAATTTATTGAAGTTATACTTCTTTGCGCCCGTTGTAATCGGATGGGGTGTCGGTCGAGAAACCGCGTCACGCGTTAGGAGTAAAAATCCGGAAAGTGCCTTTTTATACCTTTTCTCTACAAGAGATACCTCAAGAGTCTCGGTGGGTGAGTGGTTAACGCACTCGACTTCCACGCTAGAATCCCTGGTTCGATCCCCGGCTGGGAAATTTTTTTTCAAAAATTATAGGAAAGTATACGAATGGCCAAAGTAGTATAACTTCCACCGTCTGGTCCGACGCAGACCTTTTTTTCTTACAATTAATTGTTTATGATTTATGCCTTATGATTATTTTAAAAGATCTAGGAACGCAGCATAGTACCACCCTAAACAGTATGTTAGTACTACTATATACAAATTTGAAAAAGTTTAATCTGTGCTGAAATGTGGAACGCGGTAGAGAAGAGTAATAATTATTAAACACTATACAACAAATCTAATTTTGATAAAATCGCAGACAAAAAGTGTTAAAACAATAACATGAAATTTAAAAACTTTATTTATTTCATTTTATTTATTGATTTTATGTTTTGTAAGTTATTACTTTATTGCAAACTTGAAACGTAATAAAAGGAGACATATTTGGTTGTGTGATTACAAAAGGTTTGTACTTGTATTGTAAATGTAGTGTGCTGTTTGACTCGGCCCAAAATCTTAAAATAGGTGCAGCTCTGATATCACGTATGACTTAGTGTATTTCTATAAAAATATAATAATACAGTAGATTGGGCAGTAGATTGTTTTCAAATTCGATAAGAAAACCAAGCAATCGCGTAGAATTTCATCGAGATCAATATTAGGCCTACAATTAGTTCAAACACCCGACGCAACAATTTATTTGTACTAATTATTTGCTGTTACGTGTGTTTTTAATCAATTAAACACAATATTTAAAGCCACAGAGGAATAGCTTACCAGATTCATACGTTTTACTGTTTTCACAAGTAAATTAATTGTGAGAAATAAGCCAGATACATAAAAATATACATAAGATATACATCAAAATCTGATTATTAATAGTACCAATCAAAGTTTATTAGTTCCTTAATTAGTTTGAAACGTATATATACTCGTATTATTATCAAAAATATTGTCTCTTCTATTTCACTTGTGTTTCGTCCTAAACGGAATCTTTTATGAAACCTTCCCAAATCTAATACTGTAGACCTATATTATGTAGGCCTACAGAACCGTCAATTATCGTGTGAATACGGAAACCGCGAGCAATGTCTATGCAGCATTATTTCTTCCTTGTATAAAGTAAACTGTTAACAAGACATGCTTCGTTTAAAATGCTGATCTAATAATTAAATATGCAGTCGTAATTATTTTAACGTAACGAGCTAGGTTTCTTGGATTCGTTTGATATAATAAAGTGAAATCGTATTTCTAAAATTACTGCTAATATTCCCAATTAATTTATAATCAACTATGAAGTTAGGAGAAAGTTGAGTTTTATTAAAAATTTTAGTAATACTTTTTATTTGGTCGTGTTAAACAATGTAGGCTATTGAAAATCGAGAGTACTGAATTTTAAAGATCCAAGATCTGTTATTTTCGAATGTCTCACTACCAATGGCTCAATGGGTAATAAAGTAATTAAATACCTGGGCGACTGAGCATAGCTCAGTATTTTTTTTATTGTGTGTTTTAGGAAAATTTAGGTAAATAGGAATCGCAAACTTAATATGAAAATTTTTCGATATTAAGTACATATGAACTGTTTATTTGAATTTTAAAAAAACATGAGTGTAATTAGTTCTAACATTTTATTCGAATTTTTTGCAGATATAAAACCTAGCGCATTCGAATCCTGCACTGTTGCCAATGAGCGGGTAATTACCCGATTTTCGGGTATTTTAACATCCATCGGGTAATAGGGAGGGTAATGAAGGAAAAGCGGGTAAAAGCGGGTAATTGGCTAGGTAATTATAAAGGTAAGATTACAATCAAACACTTTTTCAATTTGTTCTAATAATTTATTTTTGTGAGACTTTTACAGTTGCGGGAATCGTGATTTATACTGTGGTAATATGTTAACCATTATGACGTACGATAATCTGGTTGCAAATACGATAATTTTAAGCAGGTTGTACGATAACTCTTATTTGATGGGTTGGCAACACTGCGTGGAGTAGAACACTTTGTTCACTTTATTTTGTACACTTAGCAGGTTGTATAATATTTTTATTTTATACGCTTTGTGAAAGTGAAAGTGCAGCCCCCAACCAAGGTCACTAGATAGAAAAGGTTACCTCATAGTCATGTAAACAAACTCAAACCCCTCGACCCGTTCCCTGTCCAGTGACGTCATTATAGTATAAAAACTCCGCGCTACTATGAAAGATGTATGTTTCGTCGTACAAATCACCTCATTTTTTTTTTAAATAGATGTATTAAACTATTTTTGGGGTTGCAGTTTTTTAAAATGATACTTAAGTTACCCATTTCAACATTTGTAATTGTAAGAATATATCTTAACTTTTTCGAAAACATTATGTTTATGTCATTAATTTGCAATTTACAATAATAACAAAAGTATAATCATACAAATTTTAATTTATATTTTTACTGACTAAAATTTAAAATAAAAAGCTATCTTGGTAATACATTTTAAATCATATAACTAAAAAGCAGTCATTAAAATTGCATTTAATATTTTTTACAGATTAAAATAAGAAAAAAATGCAATCACGATAATACATTTTAATCTATATATATTATTAAGTCAGTGGGATAACTACTCTTAAAATTAAATTAAGCAATAGGGAATTATTGCGGGTCGACTAGTTTGTAATAATAATTAAAAATACGATCTAACAAATTTTAATTTATATTTTTTTAAAGACTAAAATGGCATGGAATGGCATCGGGTTTCAATCTCCGGCCTTTAGGAGCCTTTAAACGAGCAATTCTTGTATATTTTCTATTCGCCTATACTTAATGACTTCAACGGTAGTATATAAAAGAACTTCAGAGTTTAAATTGTATACGCATTTTTCCGAGTTGTGTGCATTTTTGCAGACAAAAGACTTAGCGGATTCGATTCCTGACGTCAAAAAACACCTATATGCAAATTTTCATCAAAATCATTAGAACCGTTAGCGAGATCCCCGAAATGAATTTATAAGCAAATATACAAGAATTGCTCGTTTAATAAGATAAGATTATAAAAAATATATTCAACATTCCGAACGAAAATATGATGTTTATTTGTTACGTACACGAAGGTGAAACAAAAAATCAACTTATGAACTTAGTCATTTACATTCTCTACAATTAACAGAATCAAACATGAACAGAAATTCTACAAGAACACATTTCAAGGCAACCACACCATCTTCAGTGGTGCACGCGTACATTAACCACACTATACTTTTAACTCTTTACGTTTTGTTTGAACTGTATTTGTTTACTATAACTGGTAGAGTTGTAATTCTGTTATTAAGCGGCATTGTTGTTAAACGCGTTTGAGTAATTAGTGTAGAGTTTGCGTTCGATTAAGAATATTATCTCACAAGGCAAACTCAATGTTTATCACTACAAACTCGTAATAATTTAAAAATTAAAATCAGTTTATGCTAACACATAAAAATCAAACACTACATGTAGGCAAAAGTAGGCTTCACTTGAACTGACGTACAGAAAAACAGCAAAAAAATGCAAAAGTAAAAACTTGTAAAAAGCTTTTAGTAAAAATAAACGAAGCCTTTTGTTCAAGATTTATGTTCCTCATATATATTCAGTATCATACGACATACGATTCCATGAGTTTTCCTTTTGAAATAGTTTTGATGTAACATAAAACAATTTGAAAGATCGGCTTTGTTAATTTACAATAAATCAATTAAGCTCTCGACGAATAAATAAGACGTGATATCTGCGGAACCCATACAGGATCTTTCGTTTGTCTATGTATCATATACCTGTAGTATACATTCCAATAATCAGGAGTTTTGCTAAACGTATTTAATATATACCAGGCAGACTAATGAAGACGGGGAGAAGGGTAGCACGCAGGTAAATCTAACCTACACAACCTGTGCTAGAGACTAGATAATCGGAACTCAAATCAATAAGCCAAATACCACTCACTCACTCACTGACTCATCACGAAATCTCAAAAACTACTGAACGGATTGGAACGAAATTTGGTATGTAGCTTCCTCTAGGACCATAGGTGCTCACTAAGAAAGGGTTTCAAAAAATTCGAAATTTTATGTGGGTTTGGGGGGTCAAAGTTACTAAAAATCCCCATAAGAAATAATAGTGTAATATATTTATTGATATTTTTTTGTTGTTAATATACATTTAACTTTGATTTGTCTATCCGTGCAAAGCCGGATCGGGCAGCTAGTAATATATATGTTACAAATTTGGTACACCAAAACACCCAAATATATATATTCCTACTGTATATCATATATATATTATGATACTGTGAAATAAGAGTACCGTTTAAAATGCCTTTATTTAAGAGTATCAAAACTATTTTTAGGATTTTGTGACATGAAAATTCAAGATATTTTTCAAACTTATTTTCCTCCTCTATTTCCGAAAGTAAATAATTTCCCGGCTAAAAAACTTAAAGTAGTAGCTACTGTACACAATACAATAAAAATGTACAAAATTTATGTTTAATTTTAAAATGTCGATAAAAGTTTAAAAAGTAGAGAAAAGTCTATATTTTAAACATTTGTGTTTTGGTTGTTTATTTTAAATTAACAGTAAGAACAATCTCGAGATAAAATATATTTACCTATAAGTTAAAAAATTGTATTAATTCGTTTGATAATAGATGGAATATTAAAACTGTATACATGCTGTCTTTCAAAATTATTATTTGTTCAATTTATACAACACTGAATGCATATTCTGACATACACAAGAGGAATTTATGCTGAATTTTATGTCGAAAGAAATGCTCTATCTCTTCTTTAATTAAGCTTTTTTCAAAACTAACAAGATAAATAAAATTATTCCTCGTTAGAGCAATTTGACATATGTTTACCGTCTATTGTAAAACACAAATGCCATAAAACCACTTTATATACAGAGCCCATAGACATTTTATAGTTCCGGTATTTAAAGCTCTACTAAGAAGACACAATTGAATTGACGTCCTCCATAAACTGAAAACTAAATGTATATAAACCTAAAACTCCCAACTAGATCCAACCGAAATATATCATAGGATTTACATTTATATAGAAAGCCTGGGGCATTATAAAGTAAAATTATATACAAAATGTTCAACTAATATTATGTGATATTTGTGTTACCATTGATTATACCACCTAACTGACCTAACCTAACTAAACGCCATCACACTGCAGTAAATATAAATCAATATCGTTTCAATAATAAACAGTATCAACACAATTTTTTAAGTATACTAATAGCACAATACCAGTGCAAACTCTATTCTAGGCTATGCTTATTATTTTGTAATGCTGCTATTCTTAATATAATTCTGAAGTATCTTTAAATTCAACAAAATGGCCTACAAACACGACATTCCAATCTGTTACTGTATATATAAATTGTCTTATAACAGAAGAGTTGCAAGAGAATACACTTTAGAATCTCCTGCTATTTTATCAAAACTCTGTAAGCCTATAGGTATATCTCATTTGAACATTATTTCTGAACATTTGTGGTAAATTTGTTCACAACTGTTTACCAATAAAACTCCAGGAAATTCTTGTATTTTGTTATATGTCAGATATTTTTTAAATACGTTATTCAGGTGCAGTATTACGGAGGAAAATCTTAAACATTATCTTAAAACTTGTTTTGTACTTGCTTATCAATCCTTGCATTTCCTGAAGCGACAATTGCCTCTTACTTTCCTTAAAGAAAATTCGCCTTTAGTAACGTGCTAGGATAAATGTAAATTTTATACAACACAAACATAAGTTTGAAATGAAGACGACTTCCCGATCGTTATGTCGGTAAACAACTTCCAATTAAAATGTTGACAATAAAAAGAGATTGTAAAAGTTTAACATGTAAATAAATAAAATTAATTAACATTCATTCGGAAAATTTAAATAAATATGGATTGAAAAAATCCTGATCAACTACTATAAATTAATCTGTAATGAGGGCATTGTACCCTGTACGATGTTCTGCAGGCCTATGTATCACTTTTGGTTAAGGGACAAAAGGAAATTTGATTTGCAACTTTCCATGGTGGAATGACTATGGCAAACTTTCGGTTAATTTTTGTAAGTCCAGCACGGGTCTTTTCGGTTTTGATTTTTAGCCATACTACCATAAAATACTCAAAACACATTTTTAGACACACAGTTGCTGACAACTTTCGATTTTCTATGTTTATTTCATCTTTTCATTTTTACTCTCTGATAAGAGGCGACTGACTATGAAGAAATTACCTTATCCATTCCAACATTGAGTTACTGGTATCAAATATGTTATCGGATGATAACCGTAACGTGGACACGATTTTACAGCAAGTTTTTGAATGTACAGGCAGGGTTAAAAGTAACAATACTAAATGCAATTATCTTGACATTATTCGAGCTCAACGACATTAAAATTAAACTTTGTAAGTCATGGCGTCAATGATGACGTGATGGGCGCGAATTAATAATTTAAATAATTGCGGACCTCGCCTTCGTATGCAAATCGACAACCTGCATAAAATGTCGTATTATGTATGGAACTGTCATGTAGGTAAAATATCACTGTTTTTTTTTTTTTTTTTTTTTTTATCAATACATTATGTTTCATAGATTCTTTTAATAGTAGACCTTACACCGTTCTTATAGATTCTGTATAGGCTAAACAAATTATTCGTTGAATGAAATATAAAATTCAAGATTATTACAACGTAAAGAGATCCATACCAAATCCAACAACGTAATATTGAAAGCAGTTTAACAATTAAAATCAATATTACGTACGGTTTAAAGAGAAAAACTTGCCAAATTAAAAACAAGGAAATCTTTGTGAGTAGACGCAGTTAAAAAGATTGCGAAAGTTGAATCAGTCCAGGCTTCCAATTAGGTATAAGGGGCCTGGAAGACAATGCAACAAAGTGATCTGTCTATTCTGCTGCCCAATGGAAAGTTTGTTTGCTTATTTCCTTTTAAATATTTAAATGTTCCATTTAGTTAAGTTCATGAATCAATATAAACAAGTTAACAATTGAACACGGCGTGTGTCCATCTTATATGAAAGTATTAACATTGCAATATATTTTAAATGTAGCATTTAAATTAAACGCTATAACCTAACAAGTTTCGGTTTGATAATGCCTGAATAAAATAGGCGAAACGGTCGTCACCGATTAATAAACAGCGTTTACTAGACTGCGAGCAGTTGTATAAATAAGGTATTTATTTAATTATAAGTATATTATAACCAGTCCATAAGGCAGAACAACAAAAACAGTTATATAGTTAAGATCAAAGGTAATTATATTGAATAGTTTATCCACAATAGAAAATATACAAGACAATGTAGATTAAGACTAGTAAGCCCCCGCGAAAAATCACAGGCAGATTAATTAGATACACATCAGAAATACATCATGTAAAAAATACTATTTAAAAATAAATACCTTATCCAGGCCCACCTAACTATGCTGACGGGGAAATTTTAACTCGGTAAATGAGTACAGCTATAAGGATACAAAACTGTAGGCCAAGCCTGCATTTGCTAAAAAAATATTTATTTATGTTATCATATACTGCATTTAAAGAAAGGTAAAAAAATGTTGTTTTAATTGTTTCTTATTTTATATTGATTGATCGAATGATTTAGAAGTTATTGATATTATAGTGAAAAAATGTATAATAGAATATGTTTACGAAGATGTACGAATGTTTCCGGAGTCAAACGAATAGATACATCTTTAAATTTGTTTAAACGAATATATAGTATATTGATGATAAAAGGTTGTATTTATAAACAGTTTATAACCTCAAAGCAAATCTTATAACGTATTGTAGCATACATTAGTTCTATAACTCATATTTAAGAAAATGGAATTCACAAGAAATTATAATGATTGAAGTTGTAAACATAACCACAAAGAATGTATCTACGCTGGGTTTTGTTTAAGTATTACAGATGATAGGTGAAATCAGCTGTTATATTATATCGTTACTCACGTACGTACGTATGTATGTATGTACGGATGTACACTAGCTTTTATAAGACTTGTTATTAGAATTAATTTAAATTTTTGTTCAGAATGAGAATTGATTTCAAATTGTAAGACGTAAGAAAGAACAAATTTAACAATGTTTGATTAGAAAATTAAAAACCTTACAGAAAACGTTCAAAATGTACTCAAAATACACCTTTAATCGGACCTATCAATAAAAATTTCAGTTTTCTTTTATATCTTATTTTACCTGAAGAACTATCAAGATTCAAAATTTCAAGTCTTCATCTCCACGGCTAGTGTTTCATGATATTGATGAGCTTGTCAGTGAGTAGTCAAATTTGCATCTTTTGAATAATTTATTAAAATCATTCAAATTTCTTAGGTAACATCAAATGGTAACCTCTGTGTTGAACATCTGTGTTCAAAATTTCATAACATCATCTTAAATTAGAGCAAAGTGGTGATGTGATCAATACAGCACGATCGAGTCCATGTAAAATATACACGTTGCGTGCATTACTCTCCTATTTATTATTTTGACAACGTTTACTGTTATACAAAAATCATGTATATATTTTATTCCAAAGTACGTACCCTAATGTTAGTCATTTGAAACAACTATCTGTTTATGATTTTGACAATAACTATATTGATTTTGTTAACTTTTGGTACACAGTTAAAAAATACTTTTTTACTCTTGCAGGCAACATCAAGTTTGATATGATATATTGGATGCTTCGATTTAAAAATATTTCTGTAAACAGTATAGACGAATGTAAAACTAAGAATTTTCAAGAAATGTCTGCAATGAATCTTCTTTCGGAAGTACTGTATTTACTTTGTCTCCTCAAACAAACTGTACTAATTTACTAGGGTACCTACTTCACACTCAATCTATTAACAGTGTTAGCCTATTTTGCAATTCCAGTTAAATTGTAATAAGTCGTGTGTTTGAAATACACCTTCACATTTCTATTGAATATGCTTTATCTTATATATTATATAAAACGAGATCAGAACATAAAAAATTCTTATGTTGATTTATAATTAAATCTGCTTTGTTCGCCTTGAAAATTTAAAAAATTCAATTTGGATTTTAAAGCATATAAACTGGCTTAACTCCCGGATATTTTTAAACGGAAGCAAAAAACAACTAGTAGTTATACAATATATTCTAGAAAATTGAATAACAAACATCTCAAATTAATTGGTAATCAAACGCCTTATTTTTTCAGAGAATCCGGTAGGTCTTGTTCTAAACAAAGTATATCCGTTATCCCACTGACAGAAACAATTTTTAAAATCTATTTATTTGTTTTACCGTTGATATTATTTTATCTATTCAAAATATTGTAAAAATAATATCGCAGGTAACGCCCATTTTGTTAACGAGATCAGAGAACGATTTAATGTTTAGAACCCTTCAGAGGCTATGAAAAATCTCAAAATTATTTTGGAAATTGATACAATAGGCCTATACAGTGTATTACTTGATAGTATTTGGGAAAGACACTTTTCTTTACATTTTGCTAACTTTTCGCAGTGCAAACAGACGTTGCCTACTGACTATTGTTAAAATTATTGGTTTGTCAAATATTGGGAAGTTTTAAAGTTGTCTTCACTTTCATATTGTATTTAAAGTTTAATAGGGTGTGTTAACAATCTTAAGGAAAACTGGTTCGTTTTAAATACTTAAGTATAATCAGAAAAACTGCATTTTTTGTCGTTTGTTCTGAATGCGTATAGAATTTGCATTCTGCAACCAACCTTATTAAATTAATTGTAAAAAATTGTTTTAATAAAAATTTAAAGTTATTAATTAAATACACAAAAATGCAGCATCGTCTGGTTTATCTTTAGTACCAAAATAAGAAAGATAATCTATTGCCTGTAACTTGAAAATGAAGCGATTAAAAAAACTATGTTTATAAAACTTGTTTAGTTATTTTAATTAAAATAATATGAACATGAAAACCCCGAAGACTCTGTTAGGCTTAACATTTATGTCTGGCTATCTTATTCTTAGAGAAAACAATTTCTGTATTTATTAAACCTACTAAGATAAATGGTAGATTTGTCATTTCTGTTCAAACTTTAAATTAGAATATTCGTACACTTTTTGAATAATATAAAATTATTATAACTGAAAATTTGAAAGGGCATATTATTTTATTATAAAACATTTTAAGGTTGAACTATTCGGTACTAAAGACCTTTCGGTTAAACTAAAGGTTAACTGTCAAAGTTTCTCCACAATACAAAAAAGCAGTTAACTTTCCGCGGAAAAGGGTTTATACCGAATGTATCATAAAATTATATAGTAATATATATATTTTTATATATATATGCCTGTTTGTGAGGGTGTTGTGAGGGGAATAAACAAGGCGTCCCTTTTCCTCTCGCTTATGTATTTTCTATCTTACACACACACCCTATTCTTTTTCCAGAAAATTTCTATTCTAGCACAAATTTTTTATATCATCATGTGGGATATTTATAACTTTATGCTTAAGTTTATTTCAAATAGGCTTTATAAACATAAAACACTGAACCCTTTTTACAACATTGTCCACGTAGCCTATTGCGGATTATACAATATTGGATACTGTTTATCGAAGAGTAGGCTACAGATAATTTTATTGAAACGTTACTTTTGTGTGACCGTGTTTAATTCAAATTTTTTTTGCGATTTAAAATTTGGTATTTCATTTAAAAGTGGTGATATAGAATGCAGTACGGTTACATGAACGATGTGGAGGTCTGTGTAAGTGCATATGACTACATTGTAAATGTAATATTGTACTTATTGAGCTTTGTAAATGTACATTTTGTGGAAATATAACATTATGTAAAATTGATGTACAAGAAACAGGTATAGTATAGGCCTACTCTAATTGCCCGTTTTATTGAATATTGGTTCAATTTGCAATAAAACTAATAAACTGCTTGCCATTATAAAAAAAGTACACTAAAACTACTTCTTTCTTTTTGTTTCCAGTTGAGTATTATTTTTAGTCTCACTTAAATAAACTTGTTTTATAACTAAATTGTTTAAAATGTATTAGCAATCTTTAACTAAAGTATATTGAACCGTAACAATTTCATTCTAATTCAGTAAACATTACTGAGATTGAAGGCTAATATAAATAAACAAAACTAGAGTATTATTGATCTTAAACAAATAAATTTAACCAATCTAAACAGTAAACAATTACGAAATATTACCTGGTCATTGTAGAGACTTATCAAGATGGAAAAGCCAACAATTAAATCCAACTGTTTATATACAAAATCATTATTCACAACTTGGGATAAAGTTTTGACACAACACTACACTGAAACACCGAGCACACGAGTTTAAAGCGGACGCATGTCACTCCACAATCCACAAGTCAACCGTACAACACCTGGAAACAAACTGAATAATAGTTGCTCCCTCATTATCATTATATCACCTGTGTACAGTACGTCGAACACGTAGTGAAACCTGGCGGTGGAAAAGGCAAACTGCTTTGTTGTTGATAAAAACAGCACAATTGTATAAACTACAAATTAAAAGAGGGAAATATTGTGAGTTGCCATTTGATATTAAATGTTGTTTAATTACATATATACTAAATAAAACTAAACACTTAATTAGAGCAAACCTCCTTGCCATCATTTCACTGTACACAATATTAAATAGGAGTAAAAGTAATTACGAATTGTAGGCCTCTGTTATAGTTTTATTATAAACTCTATTTTAAGGTTATTTAAACTCATTTTTGAGTATAAGTAAGTATCCAAGTCAAATAGATGTGATATGTCACTCTATCCAAGTCACTCTATGTTCATGAGATTATATTATTATTACTAGGCCTATATTAAGCACATTTGCTTATCTTTCCTATCTTTATCTTCAAATCTTTCAACAGACCTATTTCCATAAAGTTTGTTTTTATTTTGTTGTTTTCGTTTGTCTTTTTTCTTGTAAACCATTTTGTATTTTAATATACATAGAATTTTGGGCTTTACTTCATTTTTAAATCTAATGTAGGCCTAAGTTGGGATCATATTATTTTAAACGCAATATTAGTTAAATCGGACGCGTTAATATTTTGCAAAACAAAAAGAGATAAAGACGTATTTAAAATAGTAATATAAACCACTCGGTCTTACCTGTTCAAGTTGTTTTAATCATATATGATATTCATTTTAAATCAAACTGCGAACTATCTTGCAGGTGGTTTTGAGGTACTAGAACTGTACAATTTATACAAACGAGGTTGTCTAATTTGTAGTTGCTTTATAAATATTCAAATATTTGAGATTAAATATTAGATTTGAGATAAAATAAATTGTTATTGCACTTCCGATTCTCAATTATATTTCTTAACTAATCAACCTTACTAGATTGAAAGATATATATTAGGGCATTTGGGATCATAGTGAGGTTGTACAGCATTAGTATTATAGGCCTAATGTTATTTATAGGCCTACATGTTTTCATAAAACCAAACATTTACTGTGTCAATGGATCGCTTTTTAAATATTTTGACTTTTTTTGAGATTTGTAACAGCAAATGAGAAAGGCGTTAAGAAAAAGTACTGATCAGCAGCATATTAAAAGAAAACATGGTTCAGAGTCCAAACTAGCCTATAAGACCAACATTTATAGTCATAAATATACTAGTACTTTAGTGAAATCGCATCGCTTAAAGCTTTATTCAGCTATTTGCAGTTTTACAAACTTTCCAAGAAGATAAACTATTTTCATTAACTTAGTTCGTAGATGACAGAAATTGCAAATAATCCATTTATTAAAAATGTATTTGTTAATAAACAAAACGCAAAATTTGAATCTACTAAATTTTCTTGAGACCGGAAATCATCGAGACGTCTTTTGAAATGTACTAATTTTATAGTTTTTCACAAATTTATCTGTTTCATAAAATATTACCCAAAAAATATTAACACCGACATTTGCACGAATGACTCCATTAAACTGAGGAATTTACTCGAATGGTAATGCACACTTTAAAACTATTGTTAAATATAAAACATAATATAGTACAAAACAGATGTCTAAAGTTCTAGCATCTTACTAATGCTATTGCTTCGCCAGGTTTACTCCATTCATTTGAGGTAGGGCCTAGGCCTATTTACTCGAATAGTATTGCATACCTTTAAATTATTTTTAATTGAATAGATGTCTCCCGCTCTAGCATCTTACTAATGCAATAACATGAAGTCAGTCTTCGCCAGGTTTACTCCGTTCATTTGAGGCATTTACTCGAATAGTATTGCATATCTTTAAATATATTTTTAATAGAACAGATGTCTCCCGCTCTAGAATCTTACCAATGCAATCGCATAAAGTCAGGCTTCACCAGGTTTACTCCGTTCATTTGAGGCATTACTCGAATAGTATTGCATATCTTTAAACATATATTTTTATTAGAATATATCTCTCCCGCTCTAGCATCTTACTAATGCAATAACATGAAGTCAGTCTTCGCCAGGTTTACTCCGTTCATTTGAGGCATTTACTCGAATAGTATTGCATATCTTTAAATATATTTTTAATAGAACAGATGTCTCCCGCTCTAGAATCTTACCAATGCAATCGCATAAAGTCAGGCTTTGCCAGGTTTACTCCGTTCATTTGAGGCATTTACTCGAATAGTATTGCATATCTTTAAATATATATTTTTATTAGAATAGATATCTCCCGCTCTATCATCTTACTAATGCAATAGCATAAAGTCAGTCTTCGCCAGGTTTACTCCGTTCATTTGAGGCATTTACTCGAATAGTATTGCATATCTTTAAATATATTTTTAATAGAACAGATGTCTCCCGCTCTAGCATCTTACTAATGCAATAACATAAGTCAGGCTTCGCCAGGTTTACTCGTACATTTGAGGCATTTACTCGAATAGTATTGCTTATCTTTAAATTATTTTTAATTGAATAGATGTCTCCTGCTGTAGCATCTTACTAATGCAATAACATAAAGTCAGGCTTCGCCAGGTTTACTCCGTTCATTTGAGGCATTACTCGAATAATATTGCATATCTTTAAATATATTTTTAATAGAATAGAGATGTCTCCCGCTCTAGCATCTAACTAATGCAATAATATAAGTCAGGCTTCGCCAGGTTTACTCGTTCATTTGAGGCATCTAATCGAAGTATATTGCACAGCTTTAAACGTAGTATTAAAATAATCAAAACATATGGTTGCAGATAGTTCTTGTAACATGATTGTTTATCGGCGGTATAATGTTACCTAAATTTAGGCGTATTTAAAATAATACTTATGAAAAACAACGATTGTAATATAATTTTAAATAGTCAGTTTTTTATACTGTGGTTCTGTGAAACGTTAGGCCAGTTTTGATAACGAGTTCAGAGATTATTAGTAATGAATAGAGCTCAATTTCTTGGAATTCATGTTCTTATTAGGACGTTGCAGAAAAGTAACATAACAACTTTCGTTTCTCAATCGACAGTATCGAAGAACTTGCTATTGTTAAAGAATAGTTTATTTTATTCTCTGATTATTTCTATGATACATCGTTCAGACTATACAACTAGTTACTTTGATACATTAATAATTAAAATACAATAAATTAGAAATTTATAGTTTTATATTTTGATATATTTAAGTCATTAGAGTAATGTTTTCAAAAATGAGTCATATCAGTTAAAATATACCAATTCACTATCCTTAAGTGAAAATAACAAACACACATTTGAAGTAAAGTTGTTCTACTACTTGTTTAAATTCAGTTCAAAATTTTAAAATAAAAATGTATTAGGCTAGTAATTTTGTTACACAAATTTCCAAATTATTTCACAGCTAGCCTAGTTAAACCTTATTAGCAAATTCTGGTTTAGTCTGTCTATTTTATGTTTTAGTGATCAAAAACACAATAATTACTAATATAGAGTTAACTTATATTTTTTAGAAAGGATGTATACAATCCGAGGTATACCATATTATATGATTGTTAAGAAGATGTATCAATAAAATGTTGCATTCAATTTTTGGTTACAGAGACGTAAACGAATAGAGTCTGGAATTAACGCTATGCTGTTTGTTATTGGTCAAAGTTTGAAGATTGCTTTAAGGAATAAGATAGTATCTCGGATAAGAACAGACTTTACACTCGTCACAGCAGGGAAGAAGACAAAAGTGTCAGCCACAATCTGTGATGACTCAGTGTCACGAGGAAGCTACACAATTCCAATCTGTCAACAATTACACAAAGCGGTCACGTTATGGAGTTGTTGTGAAATACGTTGCCATGACAACACTGTTAATCGAACTTATTGTACAGTCTAGACCAAGTTGTAGCTTGTAGAGAAGTCTTTATGTATTCCTACTTGTCTATATATGGATTAATTAAATGGTAAATACAGCATTCATCAGACAGGCATGGGGAAACTGAATACCTTCTCACGGCTATTTTGTAGAGTAGAATGTAAAAAATGTTGTACCATGTTGCTTTAAAGATCTTAGAAACTTTATAATGATTTATTATTAGTTAAGAGGAATTTTGTATGAACTCTATATCTTAAAACTATTCTTTACGAGATTAAAGTTATGATTTTCTTTAATGTTTGAAGCTGGGGGCTCTGCCTCTGCTCGCTTCCTAACCAACGCCTTCGGTGACATGTGGTGAGTCCAATGAAAAACCACAAAATCTCTAATCTTGTTCATCATTTTGGAATTGTTGTGGAAATGACCGATTGATGAGGACAGAGGCACTTGGATCCAAGTTGGGTGGAGGTGGTAGCTGTAACCTGAACATATTGTAAGACAGATCGAAATAGACACGCAATAACTCCAACATTTGTCCACAAAATCCCTAATTTTGTCCCTAATGTTTTAATTTTTTCAATTTTTTTACAGGAATTTTAAATATTTTCTGATATATTAAATATTTTAAAAAGTAGGTTTAAAATACCTGAAAATCTCTAAAAATACCTCTACATGTTAATAAAAGTTTCGTCAAAATCGGTTCAGCCATTACAGAGATTAGCCCGGAAAAACAAACAAACAGACAGACAGACAAATTATAAACGAATTGAAATTGTATAAAACCTGAAGATGGGAACGTGTTCCTGAAACGCGCGTAGTTTTACACTACAGAAAATAAGTTGCAAGACGGAAAAAAGGTATATATATATATATATATATATATATATTAATATTATACATATACATTACTTAGTTGTTAAACTATTGCAACTGGAGACATAAAAATGAATATAAACGAATGTTTAGGTTTTGGTAATGTGTGAATAACCGTACGATCTTAGGAAAAAGGTTATATTTTGAAATCACAGACATATCAATTTTGTTTATATATGTATAGATTGGAGTGCTTTTAGTCAAATCTATGTTGCTTTGCTTTACCTACTGCGCACCATAGTCACAAGACTGTTGGAATGGGTACTCAATTATTGTATTATTTGATTCAATATTAAAGTATTGTTTAAAATTTAATAAGAGTGGAAGTTCTTAGTTTAGAAAAATAGTAAAAGCAATCTTAAGTTTTAATACATTTATGGATAGTTTGTAACTTAATCTCGATCCAAGAAAACCTAAAAGTAAGTAAATATTATCAATTAATATGAATAACCAAGTTACTGTACAATTTACCTTTGCGAAATAGAAACTTTAGTAACTCAAAATATAAATTAGGTAGCATATGTCTTACAAAACGTAACATAGCCTTTCTGTATTATTTGTAGCCGTTTACTTATTGCGGTATTAATTTGCAGCATTTAAAACTTGTATGATAAATGAAAGCTTACAGACGACTTTGATATTTTAAAGGGCGTTTCTACGTGTTATTTATATTAATTGTTAACATTTACTGTACTTACATATAGGTTTTCTTGGATCGAGATAAAGTTAAACTATCCATATAAAATGTATTAAAACTTAAGATAGCTTTTACTATTTTTATTATTGTTCTAAAATAAGAGCTTCCACTCTTATTAAATTTTAATCAATATTTGAATAAGTCTATTATTTTGTGTATACTTAAATCAGAATGTGACACTAAGACTTGGTAATATTTACAAATAGTATTACTGAGATGTAAGTACAAGACCAGTTTAACTATCCTTTATTATGAATGCCTAAATCCATGTCTCTAGAGATTCACACACACAGTAGTGTATTGAAATTGCATCTTCTGCTTTGAAGGTGTTTAAGCAAATGCAGCTTTAATCTGCATAGTTTCTTCAGTTGTTACTTAAATTAGAGGGTTTTTACTACAGTGGTACAACTTTTGCAAATATTGATGCCAGGAATAACAAAATTTAAAAGAAAAACTGCCTCTGACCTCTGATTATTTTTATCTCAAAATGTTTACATTTGACCGAACTACGGAGTTCAGACGTTTATCTTATTATGTTTGTTATAAGTTTGCATAGTTAAGTTTTGTGGGTTTTCTAGTAACTTCAAAAAATTCATTTATAAATAAAAATTGAACTCATTAGATCTCTGAAATACATTTTTTCAAACAACAACGTTCTCATTTGTTTTTTTTTCTTCAAAATTATCCATAAATAATAAGACGGAGGTCGAAATTGACAGTAAACTTGTTTAAATTTTACATTATTTTAATCATGAAAGCAATACGGTATGGAACTTTACTTTGTATTTTGTGAAACTTATTTCTATCAATGTGCTTGGTGTTTTACCTTCACTGTTTACATTTTCCTAATTATTTTATAGTCAAGGTTAATTTTTTGACTTAATAAATTGATATAACTGGTAAATGACACTTCATATTGTCTTTTTTTATTCATTATAATTTATGCGTATTTGTTATTACTAAACAAAATACTGAATCTACTAAAATGACAACTACCGGTATCCCATTTCTGAATTCGAAACCTCCTAAAGTACATGTATGAATAAAAATATAGGTACAAATCGTGGTCCTCAAAAGATTTATGTCCTATATGCAAGAATAAAATAACTCATTTTCATGTGATGTTTATATGCTTCTGGTTTACAATGCTATGTATTTTTCAATATTCTCGCCAAATAAAGATATTGTTCATGCAATTTTTTCCCAACTTAAATTGTATCTAAACAAATATTTGTTGACATTTTAATGCAAGATGAAAAGGTTTACTTATATCTTGAAAGATGTGGTAACATTGTTCGTATAGTTTTCATTGTTTAATATACTGTACAAAACCTCCTTTCTTTAGGAAAGGTTTACTTATATCCTGAAAGATATGATAAACATTGTTCGTATAGTTTTCATTGTTTAATATACTGTGCGGTATCTCCTTTCTTTAGGAAAGGTTCATTTATACCCTGCAAGATATGGTAACATTGTTTATATATGTTGCATTGTTTAATATATAATACAGTATCTATTTTCTTTACGAAAAGTTTACTTATATCCTAAAAGATACGGTAACATTGTTCAAATATGTTGCATTTTTTAATATACTATACTGTACAAAACCTCCTTTATTTAGGAAAGGTTAACTTATATCCTGAAAGATATGGTAACATTGTTCCTATAGTTTTCATTGTTTAATATACTGTGC
>JAGFPH010000049.1:560379-579458 GCA_018207615.1 Philaenus spumarius
TAACTCTTTTTACTAATTTTTGATTATAGCGGGTCAAATCGATTTATCGTTTAAGTTAAAACTAACTGCTTGGTTCTCGCCGTAGCGTGGGAATTATTTACCTGACCTTCAGAGGGGGGGGGGCATTCTATTCATAGAACAATAGATTCCTTCCAAGGCTTAGGTTCTCGGTTGATTGGTTTTGTTCAGCTTCAGACAAACGTGCAGCTCTTTGCAGCAAATGTCATATGCATTCGATAAAATAAATTGTATTTGTTCAACTTTACTTTCATAGCTCTTATATATATAAAAAAAACGTTATTACCGTAAATAATGTTTACATTTTCAAACAAAACACAGCAAAAAATATACTTTGTATATACAAGTTAAATATATATTTTTACTTGATGTGTAAGTGTATAAAGAATAATTAAATCTCCATGATATTACGATTTCTGGCAATTATATTTTGATTTACAATAACATTGATATTTTAAAGTTGACTTTATATTTATTTATATATTTGTATCAAAAGTTTACAAGAGAATGAAATTTAAAATCCTTACATGACAAACATGTAAAAATTAATAAATTAAACACTTCAGTGGAAATCAGTTCATAAGTTTTGTTCATGGATTAAACCATGGATATTTCATGCTAATAATATTTGAATATGAATTATATAAAGAGTATGAAGTTATACATTTATATATTATAACAGTTGAGATTTTCATCTTGCACATGTCTGATTTATGAAAGCTTCATCAATGTCTTAACGTATAGGAGATTTTGAACTTAGTTATACGATTTGGCCTAATTAACAGTTACGCTTGATCAATGAGTATGAAATAAGTCTCCGTCAGGTCAGACATAAAATCTGTTTTCGGGTCACTGACAAATGCAGTGAAGGCTCCTTGTAAGGTTGTTTGGTTGTACAACCCCCAAGAAAGAAAACAAATAATTAATCGCATTAATATTTCTTTAAATATCAGTGCATTATCAATATCAATTCAATCCAAAATTTATGGCCAAGAATGTCCCCAAACGGTTGAAAAGCCGAAGAACCCAACCTTCGCGCGCAGCGTCTGGGAACGCACTGCTTCTGCAATCAGAGCCGAATGCAGTTATTAGCATTGAAACTGGTAGGGTATTTGTAACTAATGACTTGCTATGGCAACTCACATAAAGCCTTCAAGTGCACAAAAGTTCTGCAACACGCCACCGGGGCGCTAGGTTTTTGCCCGCCAGAATGCCTTGATGTTCATGTTTCATATTTCATGTTTTGTTTAGTGAATAATGCAAGACATTTTGAGGTTATGTGTTGTTAGTTTTGTTCTCGTATTTTGGCTAGCTGTGTTTGGTGTTTCTTTGTTTTAGATTGTGTTAATATATTTTAGTGTGTCTTTAGTCTGGGTTCCATTACAATATACAATAGTGCTTTTTACATTATTCTTCATAAGTTGTAGCAATTTGAGTGGTAAATTTATTGTTAGGCTACCTTTTATTTGGTACGTCACTAATCCATTGTTGATTAGTGACGTACCAAATAAAAGGTAACAATAAATTTATTATAAATTCTACTAATCCGTAGGCTAAAATGCCAAAAATGGCAAAATTGAAATTTGAGTGGGCCTAGACAGAGAGTGTAGTGTGTAGTGTTGATTAGACGCCAATCAAAAGCTGTTAATATTATTTTCATAATTAATATTCGTGCCATTTGTGATTTGATTATAGTTTTAATGATAGGCTTCAACCTATTACCAAAATGTTTGAACCCATTATCCCAAATCTATTTTCAAAATCCATACAATTCAAATTATAGTTTTTCAACAAAAAAGGATAGGCCAAGTTCCTAAATAGGAATGGGGCGAGTTCATAAATCCGATTATGTTAATGCTATGTTTAGGTTATGATTATTATAAAATTAAAATTCTGTTAAGTTTGCCCTTCTGAAGAGCAGACGGATGGACTTTCTTTTTAAATGAGGTTAGTGATATTTAAACATATAATGTGCCTGAATTCCATGTTTATTCATGCATGATTTAAATTGTTATTTTAAGTTTATTTACTATTTTATTGTACGATAGTAATACCCTCAACTGACAGCTAAACATCTCTTTCACTGGACAAATCTGGTTTACTTTAAATTATTTTAAAATGGTTAAAGGAAGATACATGTAGACAAAAATTGATGTTTTTGCAGTAGACTTAAGAATAAAAATAAGGATTTCTAGTTACACGGTATGAAGTGTTAGAAGGGGAGGAGATAAAGGGGATGGATAAGGGAATAAGAGAATGAGTTTTTTACGTGAGGAGACATTATTTCGAACTATAGCAAGTCCATTTAACTCCCAAAATCTCACAGAGTCAAAGAAGGAGCTAAATACCATACATTTTGCTTTGATGTTTACAAAGTTTTAAATAACCCTTAGCAATTAATGATTGAACACAATTAATAAAGGGCTACAGTAAAGTTTTTTTTTAATTCCAACATGTTAGGATTGGAGAATTTTATCAATTGTATTGTGCCGGTACCTAGTTAATTAGTTATTTTTTTAACTCAAATATACATTTATTTAACTTACAAACCAAGCAGAAGAGTTCACTCTCAATATTAATATCCGTAACATATTTCAGAAAATTATTTATTTTAAAACTAAACTAACAATTTTAGAGACTGGCGATATTCACAAACAATATTATTATGTTGTAGAAATATCAAATTAAAATAAAACTATAGCATTAGTTGATATAATTATCTACGATATGTCCTTATATTGTTTAGTTTAACAATTAATCACGATCCTTGAATTACAAACCTTAGACGTGTTTAATATTTTTTAGAACACCAATGTATACTGTTTTAATGAAATTAAGAACCTGTTTCGAAATTAGTGTAATACTAAATCTAAACCTAATACAAGTTAATTAATACGAATTAACTCGTAATTAATAAGAGTTTGCTGGTATCAAACAAAAAAATAGAAATCTTCATGTAAATTGAATTCCCTAAAGTTTTCTTTCTAACTATTGGATAACAATATAAGGTTATGTGTCGCTAGACTAAAGTCAAACATTTTTGTATTAATCATTTTATAAAAATAGCCCCACTAACAAACCAATCATAATAATATTTTATAGAATACACATTTCCCAGACAGTCAAATATTTTTTAGTGTGTCGAGCTATTTTAATTAATGTTTGTTAATTTTACAAACAAATAAAAGAGTTCTACAATCAATAGGGATGTAAATATAATATATTATATATACATTTTTGTTACCATAATTTGACTACCTACTTTCTTTATTCAATTTTGTTAAAATTCTTATCAGTGTATGTTTTTATTAAAAGATTTTAAGAGTAAATAAATAACTGTTGTAGTGTTTACGTGACTGTAAGGGGGGGGGGGTGGCAATGTTTTTATTTCCTACCAGTGAATGCTTTTGTCCGCAAACCATTTCTACGACGACATAACCTACGTTTGCATCGCTTGTAAATCTACCGAAAAACTTTAACTTCGCTCAGCATAGAAAAGTTTTTCACAACATCTTTTTGTGTAAAATTTATTTTTTAAGTAGTGTTTTAGTTTGGTATGGCTTTATTTTATTATATACCTACATATATTTCATAATTAATTAAATAGTTCAACTCTAAACGTTAACTTCAACCAATTCTTAATCAAACATACGAAAGTATGTTTTCTGCAAAAAGTTCACACAAGTGAATTAATTTAAACTTGCCCAAACTTTACCAATGCTATCAATTTATTTTCAGTAAATATACGAGTGCTTGTTTTTCTAAATATATTTACTAATTTTGTTAATCCAGAGTTTAGTTATTTTAGACATATTCACACTTAAATGTACGGCAAGTAACAGTTGCTTGCTTAATTTGTCACTCTTAGACCTGTTTCACACCTGTCGTGTAACCGACATCTAGCCGACATGTAGCCGACGCTGACAAGAAATAACAGACCGCCTTTATAATTTATCGTTTACACGACCACGACATTTGTCGGGCAAGTGTGAAAACTGTCGTATACTCTTCGTCCCGATAGTCGTGTATACGGCATTGTTTACACGACAGTCGGGTAGGTGTGAAACAGGCCTTAAGGTTTTCCAGTATGAACAAATTTGTTTATTAAAATATATTTATTTATTTTTACATTCCTGAAACTACTATTTAAACAATCGATTAAAATAAATGCGGAGCTTTTATCACGCCACATCTTTTGTTAAAGCGATGTGTTTAACTCTTTGAGCTTTCCAGCGTTAATATAAAACGTGTTCCTCTTTATAATGTATTCATTATCGCATTTCTAAAACTATTTAAAGATATGTTGAATAAAAGCGAGGGGTTTTTACACATTCTTGCTAGAGACTTCAATGAGTGGATTGCAAGAGGTTTTTAAACCTTCTGGTATTCCGTTCCCAGATGTATCAAGGACGCCGGCATTTCTGTCTCCTCGCTTACAATGAAGTAATGTTTATTCCATTTTTCTTTCAGATAGAATCAGTTCTTGTTGGACAGACAACATTGTTGCAACTTTGCAAAGGTATAGTTGGAACTAATTAATCATAATTCAACGTTGCAAAAACTTGCATTAATTTCACGAGACACAAAACATAACACACTTTCTCGCATTACGCATGGACGTACAAATACAAATCATGGGACTTAACGGCACTAAAACATTTAATTTTATTCTAGATTTTAAAATTATTGTTAGTATTTTTATCCAACTAGAATTTACACTGTCAATTCTTTGTTTTAGTTTAAAACTAGTAAGAACCCGTGAAAAATCACAGGCAGATTAGGTACACATCAGAAATAAATCGTTTAAAAAATATTATTTAAAAACAATAAACTTTATCTAATTTAAACTACTAACGCCGACAAAGATTTTTTAACTCGGTAATTGTATACAGTTATAAGGATTGTAAAACTGTAGGCCTATTTTGTTAACAGTTTTTATTTATGTACTTTATTAATATATCTAAAAAAAAGATAAAAATATTATCTTGTTATTTCATATTGATAGAGCAAATGATTTAGAAGCTATTAATATTATAATGAAGAAATTAATAATGCAATATGATTAATATTATCCGAAGATGTTTCCGAAGTTAAATGAATGAGTACTCTTCTTTAAATATGTATAAATGAATATATTGATAATAAAAGGTTGTATTTCATTTCATTTTATAACTTCAAAGCAAATTGTATAATGTACTACAGCCTAGGTTAATACATATTTAAAAAAATCAACTTAACAAGACTTATATTATTGGTTGAAGTTGTAAACATAACCCCAAAGTATAATCTACGCTAGGTTTTGTTTACGTAATACAGATGATGGGCGAAATCAGCTGTTGTATTATATTGTTACTCACGTACGTTCGTCTGTATGTACGAATGTTTGTACGTACGGACGTACACTCGCTTTTATAGTAGTTGATTTTCATACTGAAGATAAGGAAAAATATAAATTAATAAGGTTTTCATAGCCAGTACTTTATTAAAAAATAGCATATTAATAAACTGTTAATTAAGTTTAATGAAAGAAGTTTCAGCCATTTTGAGTAGAGAAAACTCGATTGTAGTAAATGCGCTTTTGGGGAATTTATTTGGACAATAGCGGCGAACTTAATTTTTGACTAATTTAAATAGCATGTAACATTTTTAGAGTTCTGTACTTTAAATTTTAAAAACTGAACCATATATTTGAATAATTCTCTATCTCTCAGATATAGTAAGATTTCTAAGAAAAAATAAAAGTATCACAATTAAATTGGACAAAAGCCTTGATATTAAAAATTTTATAGATATGGTTTCAATATAACCTCGAAAATCCTGCTAAAACCAATATCGCACTACTGCAGCTAAAGTATACCTCTCTATTTTTTAAATGATTAGTAATGTTATAGGTAATGTTAATGTACCTACCTACTTAATTTACAAAAAAGGCGAATCTAAATTTGTATGATTATGATGAAAAATATGCTTTTTACGATACAAGACAGTACTGTGTTTTTGGAGCGGTCACTTCCTTTCACTAATACAACATCCAATATATAATTTCCTCTAGATATGAGGTATTGTTATTGGTTAGATGTTCGATTAGTATATAAAGTACATGCCACGATAATACGTTGTAGTGTTTCTAAAGTAACTTATGTAAAATATAAGGCTAACTCTTGATGCGCGAGTCTTAAGTCTAACTGGCAATTCTCTGATCTATTATTTTTATTTTGTTGCCATAAATGTTCACCAACATACACAAAACAATAAATAAGTTACTAAAAAAACATTTCTATAACATATTTTGTGCTGTTTGATCGCTAAATCCGTTTTTGTTAAACAACAATGCCATTTCGGGTTTAATGATACTTTACAACACTTATATATTTAATTATTTATAATTCATTCTTGCTTCAGTTGTGTAAGCCAATTTATCTCTCTAACATATAAAAACATTCCTGTCATTCAAGCAAACCCTCTGACAATACTGTGCATGCGTCAGCATATATAACTTTTCTAGCCTACCCAGATCCAAGTGCCTTAGTCCTCATCAATATATATATATAATATATATATATATATATATATATATATATATATATAGTCATACCCGTGACAATATCTGAGTATACATACAATAATCAGTTAGCATGTGCTTCTCCGCTAGGAATAGTGAGCGAAACGTGCAAGGTGCTCAGCACTCAAGTTCTCAAATGAAGAAATATCAGATATTAATAGTTTTACTTTTGCCATAAAATAATGAAACAAATAAACAGATTTAAAAATTGGTTCTCAAGCAGAAAGAAAATACAAAAATATCCCCCCCCCCCCATTAACTACAATATTACTTCCCTGGCACTACTTTACATGTTTATATGTGTTGTAATGCATAGGACGCACGCTTCGTGGTCTTCATGCGTGCGCCACCGCTGTTGTAGATAAGGATATTGTGACAAAAGGATCCACGCTCCGCTGAGCAAACGGTTTATTAATAAGAGTAACGTATCCACCGCATCCGTCTTATCTTTCTTTGCTTTTATTTCGTAAAGTTTCTTGCTTGTCAAAGTATATGTTGTTATACAACCCGTGGTAAAGGGTTTCACTAAGCATTCATATTTAAATAGCTCGAAACACCAAACATACATTACAAGTTGGAAATATCATAAAAAAGAAGTAATGAGACTATTTTATAGACAAGTAGTCCTAAGTGCCACAGAAACTGATAGCTTCAATAAAAGTGAAATATGATCTGTTAACAAAGTAATCGTAAAGAAATCAAATAAAAGGTCAATAATAGTTTATTTAGAAAAATTTACAATATTAAAGGTTTCGTAATATGTCCGATAAAATTTCAATTGTCTTCTTAGTTAGGCCTAATTGTCATATATATTTCACGGATGAACGCAATACGTAAAGAGTTCAACATTTAATTCATAAGTAACAATTAGTTCAGGAGGAATTGAAATCATGGGTAAAAAAACCCAACAATTGGGAACAAAGTATTAAAAAAAGTTATTATTTTGTTATATATCTTTTGTAGAAAGGTTTTAATGTCTGTTCCAATTTAGTAAAACAAATACTATCTTAGGTTTAGCCTCCAGGATAATAGTTTCATCAAAGTAACATAATAATAACGAAGTGATATAATATTGTAGATTTAGTCTTTAGGATATTATATTCATAAAAAGTAATAGGATTTGTAAAAGATTTATGGTACAAATATTACGAAATATAAAGTTCCAGTTAAATTTATGAACTATATTTTGAACACAAAATAAATCTATATAAAACAATTATTTAGATACTCCTAGAATCCATACAAACTCGATGATAACTTTTTTATGTAAATGATGAGCCAGAAAATGTAAAATATCAACTTTAAAGTTTTAAAAACAACGTGGAGGGGCTGAATGCTATCATAGAGTACACGTCAGCGCACAGAGCAAACGTAGGACTTATTAATTACATTATATTAATAACTACATTATATGCAAACTATTACATTATATTAATTATGTGTTCAATAGCTGATGGAAGTTAACTTACATTATTGGGTTTTTTCAAATCTGATTTATAAGGTAGGCCTTCTGTTGATTTATTTCGCATTGTATCCTCTTTGACCAAGGGTTTCCATATTGTTTTTAGTTTTAAAGCTTGCAATCTAAGTTAGACAAATATTTATAGTCTTCCCTCGGATTCCTTTATGACTAGGTATCAAAAAAACTTTTCCACAAACTACAATACATAGACTAAAACTTGCGATGTATATACAATAGTGCCTAAGTGTAAATATAACAATACGACTCGGCCACCCCAGCAATGAGCACATGGAATGAACATAAATATTACATATTATATAAAAGTCCATTTTAACAGAAAATTCTACTTCTGTGTTAAATTTCATTTTAAGTATATAAAGTATGTAGTTATCCGTGCATAACACATTGTAAGGAACTGGAGCATAGAATGACTGTTAGACAATGGAAAGTCATATTACCAAGGCCGTTAGTCGTGTCCTATGTGACAAGTGTATAATGGTAGCCAACAATCTGTTCAGGCGATGAAAACTGTGTAAAATCGCCTCAATTGTCTGAATGTGGTTTACGAGCTCTATTAATCATAGATGCTGACCTGAAAAATGTTAACAACGTATATCTGGCCATTTTGAATAGTTAAACTATTTGTCTTTAAACTTAGTTGAATAACAAATCGATACAAACAAATACATACATTTTAGTAACAGATATATTATTTTTAAGTATTAAGCGAAAGATTCGATAGGATGTTTTTAGCATGTCCGTGACAATATTCACAATATTCACACTACAAATAATATTATGGTAGCTCACCGTAGTAAAAACATATTTGCATATAACTACAACATAAACCAGAAATTAAGTATGTTATATTGTAATGTCGATTATTGCCAAAGGTATTGTCGATTCAACCGGATCACAACTTCCCGGAAACAATTATGGAATTAGTCAGATATTTTTATCACGGCAATTCTAGTTCACGGAAACATTTTTCAGCTTTCATACATAGGTACTACTATTTAAAATCCTGTGCCGGCCTACATGAAAATAAAACAATCAAAATGAATTTAACAATCAAGCAACGAAATGTTCCTACCTAAAGGTGTCTACACTTTCACATGATTGAACTTTGGTGACAATCTAAGGTGGGCATTTATACTGTTTAAAACACAAATAATAAACGGTACCAGGAACTGGAACATACTTTCTCACAAACATATTTAAATTATTAAACAGATTCACAGTGACTTGTAGGGTTGGGTAGGAGAGGTGATTTTTATTAAAAGTTGGAGATTAACTAATAAATATTATTATTATTATCTAGAGAGAAGACTATTCGATCGATTTCGAACAAATTTGCACCAAACATGTCAATTAGGCCTGTATAGATGCACGAAAAAAGGTTTTGAAAATTTTTGAAAAACAACCCCGTTAATGGCTAAAAACCCCCAAAAATCAGTTATTATTATTATTATTATTAGCTAAACGAGAATTTTTAGAAAGATGCGTTTTTTTGCATATGGTAGGGTACATTAAAGGCTACAAATAAGCCAAATTTTATCAAAATCGTTAGAGCCGTTTATTTATAAAAAATAACTGATTTTTTGGGGTTTTTTGCCAAAAATGGGTTTGTTTTTCAAAAATTTGCTAAACCGTTTTTCGTGCATCTATACAGGCCTACTTTACATATCTGGTGCAAATTTGTTTGAAATCGATCGAATAGTTTTCGCTCTAGCTTTGTATACATACAGACATACATACATACATACAGACATATATACATATATAGGCTACATACAGACAGACATTTTGTAAAAACCATTTTTTTGGACTCAGGGGGTCCCAATACGGATATTTCCACAAAAATCTCAACATCGATTTTTTTTGCGATCACTATACTTTCTCTATACTACAGTATAGTATGGTGAGAAAGTAATATGAAAATAAAATTCCTACGCCAAACAGGTCTCAATGAAAATGTATTTACTATATTAAAACTTATAAGTGTGTAACCGTATCCACATGAAATTACTCAAAAAATATTTGAAATCGTAATTTTTGTGAAGTTAAGTACTCCATGTGTATTTTCAATTCGAGCTCTATTTGAGGCTGTGGTATACGCTCCGAGAATTCTAAAACTATGCGTACTCTTAGTCCATGAAGTACCTGGTTCAAACTTTACAATCAGAGTTGCTTTTTACCATGCCTGATTTGCTTCCCGACCTCATTTGGGTCATTCGAGCACAAAGTACACTAACTACTTCTGCTAGTCTAAGGAGGCACTCCACCATACAAAAACAATTGTTTATTTTTAAAGCAAACCTAATTATTTTATGTTTTATATATGAATGTTGGTTATAGTGACTTTTCCATAAGTTTTGGTCCCCCCACCCTCCGGGAATAGATTGCAGCAGGGGAAATTAGTTTATGGGTCCGGTACTCCTAAAATCGAGAAACCCTTTAATAAGTCAAGTGGCTCTAGATCGGGATTTTCAAGATAACAAGCTGAGACTCAGAATAAAAATTTAAACTATGTATTTTAACTCCTATGTCAAGTTTCAATTCGATATATTAAAATTCAGCCAATTTAGAATGAGCCAACGCTTCATATATGAATGAGATTTCAACTTTTAGTGATTTCCCCTGCTGCAAAATACATACCTGCATTATCGAAGTTTTCCAGACAAACTATTGCTCGGAGGAAAGAAATACATATGACCTTTTGTATAGAAAAATACTTCCTCTACACGGTGGTATTTTTTATTTGTATTTATCTTCATCCCAGCTCGAAATATTAAGGATAATAAAAAAAATGTTTTTAATGTACTGTACTTATAAAAAAAATCAGCCGTATTGTAAATTACTGGTAGTTGTAACCTACACCGACTGGGTTTATAACTTAATCAATGAAATAAAAGTCGCTGGTTTAAGTGAAGTTTTTAATTTTGAAAACAAATAAAGATTGTATATTGAGACTATCTATAAAAAATAGCGGATTTTGGTGAAGTATGCATTTGAGTCAAGTAATAAATTATATTAGTTGAAACAAAGAGATAATATATATTTCCAACAAATCTGCATTTGAGGATGGGAGTAGGGGTTTATTTGCATAGTTCTACTCAGTCCATTTCTATTCTGGAGGCCTACACATTATACAAGGCTTTTAAGAAAGACTGAAAATGTAGGAATTGTGTAGACTACTATACGTGTTGTTTATATACAACATACGAAGGTTAAACAAAAATAGATTCTTTAAACAATCCAGAGGTGCAAGGGTAATGTTGAACTTAACAAATGTCGTCATCCCAAAATGATTAAATTCTATTTGTTTTAAAGTTCACTGAATAAGAATGGTTGTTACATTTTTTCTTCAATAATATCTATGATTATCCATTACACCATACATACTTAACACAACCAAAAATAATGTCTTGATTTCAGAAAGGTAGACCAATTAGATTTTATACGAAGGAGGCAAATTCAATAAAATGAATGGCTGGCCTATATTATTTATAAATTACCACTGAATAGAGGAATAAAACATGTATTACGCATACACTAGAACAAGTTTACAGTGAATATTAGTCATGACAGTGGTTAGGGTCAGACCATGTCCGTTGGCAAGTAAATACGTTTCTACTTATTATACAACGAGGACAATGAATAACAAAGTAAACCCCTTAGGAAGCGGTTATCTTAACATATTAGTCAGAGTAAATTATACTTGAATGTGTCAGCTTGAGTGATAAGATAGCGTGCCGTGTTGGTAGCAAAGTATTGATTTTACCTGAACAACATGCATAATATAGACAAGGTGAAACAAAATTAGAACTGAAAAGATAGAAAACTCAAACATTTAACATTATTTCTGAGGTTGAAAATGAAATACTAATATCCTTTATTTCAAAATATTGGTTTTAGCGCTCAAAGTTTTCACATTGCTCTTATTTTTTGTAAGCGAAATATATAGGTGCACATTTTTAAAGTACTCTAGAATACAATGTGGCTGGTGATAACTGTACAACTTGATATTAGTGACAACATAGTCGTACTACATAGTGACTATTATTTTTACAACCATCTTCTTTTATTGTAAATATTTTCAGATTTATTTTTTTTAAATCGGTACTTAACACGTACAACTGACATTTCTTTTCTATGTAACAATGTTTTGATAAGTTTAAAACTGTTTTCAGAATTTAAAATTTCAAACAAGAATACTTAAAATAATCGAGGTATATACAGTAGTAATGATAAATACTAAAATTTATCGCTGAAAGATTAAATTGTAGACATTGTAAAAAATTAAGAAGATAAAAAGGTTTAAATCTCTCTTGTAGTATAGTTTAGGTGTCAAACGCCATTAACCCTTAATTGTAGGGTCAAATTTAACCCCGAGCATATTTTTTGAATTTAAATACACTTGTCTTCTCAAGAACGAGCAGTTCATCTATTTAATCTCTATTAGGCATCAAATGAGCCAGAGCAATTTTCTTCTTTTAGCCATGATGTACTTGAAGAAAAAATAGACTATAGTAGTTGCGTTCGATTTTTTCTCTCAAATCGTTTTGGTAGTTTTGTTTTAAATTGCTGTTTTTGTGCATTTTGTCTAAGAGGAAGTGATAAAAAATGTCGACGGGTATGTTCCAATTACAAATAATTCGACCACGCAGCTGGACCGCTGACGTGAGTTAAGCAAATTTCCAAAATTAAGTTTATATGCCTATGTTTTAGGGTTTCAACCAACAATTTGGGAAATAGGTCTACTCACGAAGGCGTTGATCAGCTGTCTATGTGTACGCAATATATTAGTAGAATTTGTTTGCGCCTAGTGGCCTCGCGAGTTTTCACCACTTGGCTTCGAACCGGGTACTTTTATGGTATTTTACGTTTTGATCGATTTTGGGGGAACCAAGTGAGCTAAAAGGTCGCGTAAAAAAACAAAATGTGCAGAATAACATCCTACATTTATATTTTTAGAAGAAATTCTAAAAAAATTCATCCTCGTAGTAAAAATCTCACAAGATAGTTACTTCCGGTTAAAAAACGTACTTCCGGTTGTTGGATTTTTTTGGCTAACGAACTCGTCCGAGCCATATAGACAACCAACACGTATACCAAATTTGGACCAAATCGGACTTAAAATACGGCCGCTAGAGTGCGAACACACACATATATATATATATGAATTTTAATGACACCCCAAAACGTGTTCTGGGGACCATGGGGGGGAGTGCTAATTTGCTACTCCCGACCTAGGGTCTCACCATAAGGGCCACTGCAATAGCTCATTTTTCCTATGGAAATTCGCTAAAGACGCGTTTACAAAAACCATAGCCAGCTCCTTGTGATGTGCGATGAGTGCCAGTAATGAAATTTCTTGGTAAATTTTCCACATTTTAGTGATATTTTCATTTGTGTTCATATTTTCAAAAGTTAAGTTTTGAAATAATAAATATAACTCTTTTTGTTTGAGTATTTTGAATGAGAGTCTTAATGGAAACATAGGCATATTCGTAGTTATAATTACTTTAGTGAAAATTATTTTAGTTTGATTAAATTTCTGGTGTTTCCCAGACAGCACAGAATGTACCGAGTACATACTCACAAAGTGCCATATATACCAGGCATGTACTGGCACTTTAGGCATATACTGAGTACATGCTCGGTAAATGATAAATTCACTTCTATTTTTGTCATTTTTAGAGATTGTCTAGCATGTGAGTAGCACGTTTTCAGTATATGATTTTGGAATGTGCTGAAGACATTCTGAGTACATTCTTAGCACATTTCTAAAATAAAGAAAAATCACCCAAACATATTCTTCACAACTAACAAAGACTGTAAAATCAAACCATATTTACTGCTAAGATGGTTGATTTATAACTGTACGAACATTCTTCGCTATTATAACACAATAGACTATACTATCTGGGTGTGGAGTACCAAAAAATAAAACCGTTAGGTACTTGGGTTCGACCATTTACCACGTGACAGGTCCGACCGAAAATGAATCATGTTTCACCGTTCACGGCGTTCACCTTTCTTGTTTATTGTCTCTACGCTACAGTACAATCTACAGTCTGCCAGTTCTTGAGGTTTATTTTGGAAGTTCTTAATGCATCACTTATCACTTGTTTATAATCAGCTCTTCACTTGTGTGGTAAGTACTTTTTACAATTATTTAGTAAATATAATTTAAAACAGTATATATTTGCGTAGTATTTGTCTTTGAAAATTTTCCTTTATAATACAGTAGCCCATTGCAATTTGGAATTTTTCTTCAACTATGCTATTTCTGACATAAATGTTCACAAAAATTAATAAATGATATTAAAATTAATGTCCTTGAGAATTCGTCATGATATACTATGCCTAGACTTATATTTAATTCACTTTGTAAGTTTCATAACCTCTAATTTACAAGTAGTAAAGCATACATTTCTAAAATACTAGGCCTAGGCCCTAGTAGAATGTCTAGATTTCAATAACTAAACGTAACATTGCATTTGAGAACTTAACATTGCTATTGTAAAAACTAAAAATTAAGTTCTAATAGGCCATCTGTTAAAATAATTATTTTACAACAGCTTTTTATTTGGTTTTTGCAGTAGGTATACACAAAAGTTAGTCTAACCCAACTTTTGTCATTGGGAAATTACTAGTTCTACACTAGATAGGTCATTGCATGTATAAATTATATCAGTACAACTTGATCTAAATTATAATTTTGCTACTGTCAGTAGGCTAGTCTATGTGTAAAAACTGAACCTTGAAAGCGACTGGGCGTAAATTTACTATACGACCTCCGGCTATAATTTTTGCAGACAACGACATTGTTTTACATTCTGCTGTTAAATGTTGAATACAAGTGAACATAGGTACTGTGACTAAAAACTATTTTAAGTTAAAAATTCAGGCTATTCTTGCATATCTGTTGGCATAGGGCCGTATAGTAAATTTGTACCTAACATATAACGGTGAACTTTTAGAATGCCACTACTTGTTGAACTAGGCTTAGCATCATTTGAAGAATTGTTTTAGGAAAATGAGAAGTGTTACCAACTTAACATGAGATGTTTTAGTAATATTATTAACTTTAAACACCCTATACAAATTTGATATTTGTGATATAGCCTATTTTATACTTAATTATAGCCTATTGATGTTGATATTTGTATTATTTTGAATATGTTTAAGCTATATATACTCCCATTGTATTCAATTTGTTTAGTAATATACCGTAGTTAAACATTATTATTTAATCTAGATCTTATATAATTTTGCTTGAAGGTTGGCAGTTCTGTCATATTATGGCAAGGAGGCGTGTTTTATATTTTACCTTAAATAACATAGCACTTCATCATTTATGATATTAACCAAAAGTATTGGCCCTTAATTATAATAATTAAAAGTTAGGTTGGTTATTAGTCTATGATTTATTAAAGCAATATCAATTTCTACTGATTTGTAAACAACCAGTGATTAATGAATCCTGGTAGAATTGATCACACTGACAGTAACTTTGTACACCTCTCAAAAGTATTAGGGTTTTCATTTTTACAGTATACTGAATTCCATTAATAATTAAAAAAATATTATTCATTCAACTTTAAGTTTAAAGTGGCAGTTTATGAGTTTTAAAATAAGTAATTCTGTTGTTCAATGGCAGTGAAATATATCAATTTTCAATTTGTCTATTTAAATTTTAATAATAATAATCTTTTTATGTAGCCTAGTAGATTTAACAATGTCAGGCCTTTATGTGTGCAAAATCTTTATAATGCAGGTTAGCTTATTTGGTAAATTATAATTATTGTATTAAACAATTTTCTGCTGTATGGATATTATTTAACTGTTTATTGTTTTCACAGCTTCTCAGTCCTGCTCCACAGTCAGTTTATTGTGTACCGATACTCCGCCATACTTAAACATAGTCAAGACTTGATCAGTTCTTTACACATTTGGTAAGTACATTTTGTTTTATAAAACTAACATAGGCCCCTACTTAAAATATAACATATAGGCCTACGTTACTTTTAGGGGAACACCCATTTTTCATATTTTGCAAATAAGCTACATATTTAACTGCGTCTAAAAAAACAAAAGTCGCTTGTAAATTTTAAAAAAATACGATAGCTACAAAACTAGTGTTTGACTTTAAAATATACTCTAAGTTAGATCAGGATAACTTTTCATATACGGTGTAATATTATATTAATGGATGTTCCTTATAAAAAATAATTTAAACCTGGTGTCCTCTATAATTTTTGAACGACTGTAAATTTTCAAACAATATTTGGTAAATGTTACTAACATAAGTCAAAGTACTTTTTTATGTGGTTTAGGGTTTCAACCCTCACCCCTAAATAGGGGTTGCTGGGGGTAGTTTTTTTATTTTCAAATAGCAACCCCTAGCAAGTTGCATATCATTTTAAAGAGGGTAAAAAAAGAAAATGAATGCCGCAAACTAGACCTCTCTATGACTTCTTAAACTAAAGTTATGATAAAAAATGTATCACCATAATTTGATTGTTGAACTATCCCCCACTAAAAATAACAACAAACTCTAAAATTTAACAACTAAGCTCTAGAGTGACCGTTTTCAGGAAACATTTTCAGTGTCCTTGGCTTAAGTCGTACACTGTTATTCAACTACCCTAGTATTTATAATTTAATATTTACATTCATGGTAAGTTAGTAAACCTAGAACATTTGACTAAGTTTTTACTTTTGATTCAGTCTTAATGAACAATAGACCTAGCAGTTAAATTTTAAAACATTTTTGGTAACTTGAAAACCTAAATCTATTTTATATTTTGACTTTTAAACGTAAGTCACAGATGAGTTAGGTGAGATTAGTTTTGGATTTTATCATATGTTTTGCCTTAATATAAAATTTAACAGTTAATACACAGTTATTAAACTGCAATGTTTGGGTTTGGTAGTCTAAACATTTAGTGCATTTATGAAGCTGCTATAAAATTATATTGTGTCAACATATTCTAATTGAACGGTTTCCTTTTACAGGCATTTATTAAATAGGAGTATATACATAATAACCTATCACATCACAATGATATGTTTTAAAGCCATAGGCCTACAATATATAGGGCCCCTTGGCTTATTAACTTAATATTTCAAAATATAATATATGTTATTAATTTTTATTAGGTAGCCATTTTTTACACAAATTTGTATCATCTCTTGACTGTAATTTACTGATTCACTAAATGTTGATACACATAGACATATGTGGTAAATTAAATACTATATGTATATAGTAGGAATTGTATCATACTGTGTCCAGTACTAGGGGTAAGGTCTTGTTCAGAATGAACGTTGTTATTTTTATTTTATGTTACATTCTGTTATATTCTAGTGCCATTTATAACTTCAACAATATAACAAAAACAACAGCTTGAACATACCTGCTGGTATCGGTTACCTTATTTTTCCAGTTTGCAAAGTTATATGTACATACAACCTATAAAATATTCATCATTTATTATTTTATAAAAAATGAAATGTGTAGGCTGTTACTAAAAATCATTTTAATTATGTTTCATATAGAATATATAATATAACATAATTGCAGTAATATTAGATTTTTTAAACATATTTTGTAACATTTATTAGCTTATTCATCATTTTAAGTGAGCATTCAAATGTATCTTTTCAATTGTATTATAATAATCCATGGTTATTTGTTTAGATATTGTCAGACATCACAACCCGAATGCAATAGGTGAAGATATTTTAGCCCTTACAAAACAATGGCTGCTTAAGGCTAAGGAGATGAAGGGATGCCAAAAAAAAGTAAGTTGATAATTAAATAAAGGTTACGGTATGTATTAAATTAATGTCATAAACTGATGTTCGTTAGGCAGATTCAACTTTTGATATGGATAGGTTAAAACACTTTGCACAAAATGAATTGATACAAAGAGCTGTCATCTTCCTGCATGCTTAGGCAGATGTAAAATTGTGCAGACAGAATTGCTGATTTCATTGTGTTTTTGGTTTTCTAGTTGTTCACAGTAAGTTTGTAGTTGCAAAACGCAGAATAATAATAATTATATTATACGGAACAGTACAAAAGTAATTCCTTGCACACTATAGCCAGCCTAGTTTTAATAGTTCCTTTCACTATTGCAAACTATTTATCAAATAAGCAGTAGATGGTCTATAATAATTAAAGAAATTGAGAATTACAGAACGTGATCATCTCATACACTACTCGACTTTATTTTACAACTTGTCTTGATATTGCATCAAAAATTGCTACTTGCTGATTTGAAACCTAAGGTTTAATGGGCATTATTAATGTCATTAATTTATTCCAAATACTTTCTGCAACCCTTAATTTTGCTTCGTAACAATATATAAGCAAACATTATTATTATTTTAAACAAATTGTATATGTATCCAAATCACCAATAGATATAACTAATTTTACCTTGTATCCGTCGTATGACTTCGTTCAGCATTATGCCGATGACACTTTTCGAAACATAATAATCAAAAACACAACAACAAAAAAAAACATATAACTCACAACACAAAACGGTGACATGTAATTCGGGTAGACATCTACTTTATATCGCGGTCGAACGACTACAGACTATATTCAGTGGTCATTTGATTAGAGTCAGAAATTCTTATCGCCGAATCGTACAATATGTTGGAATGAACTGTAGCTGGTCACTAAGCAATTGGTTGTTGTTATGTTTAAAGGCTTTGTATATATCAAATTCCTATATAGCTACCCTTTAAGCAAACATAGATGGGTTCGTTCAAAGTCAGTATTAAAATTGGAGAAATTGATAATTATTGGTGTTAATTAAAGGGCGAGCATAGTTTGATTTGTTCCATCTGTTTTCTTTGGTAAATGTTCCTTAAATCATTTTAAGAACAGCCTTCCATTTTTGGCCTATAGGCCTATAGAATTTATCACAATAACCGCTTGCAATTGATCCTATATACCCCAGTTTTTACTCAACCGGTCTAAGAATTTTGCGGCAGAGAATTTTCTGTACA
>JAGFPH010000049.1:579858-608693 GCA_018207615.1 Philaenus spumarius
ATATATGCGTTACATACAGGACAAATAACAACATCCAAAAGTTACTGCGGAAAAGACGGCCCATTGCCAAAAGCAAAAAGTCAGGCGTTTACAAACTAGACTGTAGTGATTGTGATAGTTTCTACATTGGACAGACAGGCAGAACGTTTGAAGAACGCTACAAGGAGCATTTGCCTCAAAGGAACCTACATGACATGAAGTCGAAATTCGCACAACATATAGTCGATAATAACCACAGGTATACTAATTTCGAACATAACATGAAGCCTCTCCATATTTGTAAGAAGGGTAGATTTATGGACGCGTCAGAGGAGTTCGAAATATATAAGGCACACAAGAACAGCCCAAATAATGTATTGAACGACCAACTATTTTTTAAATCGAATTACTTGTATGACACGGCCATTGAGTTCCAACATAGTCCGGAGACAGATAGGACTTCTGATATCCCCACCTCTTAGCTTCCAGTATACCCCTAGTGCTCCATTGTGTACATCAGTGTCTCGCGCGGTAGATAACGTAGCGCTACTAAAGTTAACCTCGCAAATGAGGTCCATATTTGTCGTTCTTATACGTGTGCGTGTGTAGTGTCTTTTATGTGTTTGTGTTTTTTGTAACATTTAACGACCTCCAATGGAGTGATTTTTCATTTTTCATTCTGATGATGGGACCACGGCCCCGAAACGCGTAAATTAAGAATATAAAAGAAGTCACAAGACGGACAAATTCATCATTTTATAGGTAACTATAATTTGTAGTTGTTATTAGTAAAGTGACTTGGATACCGTAACATGGAATTTAAAGTTATGTTTAGTTTATGAAGAGTGTCGCTTAAAATTCTGGGGAGAATGTTGCCGTACTCTGTGGATACATATTTAGTAGATATGTCTATAAAACTAAATATATATCCACAGATTACGGCAACATTCTCCGCAGAATTGTAAGCGACACTCTCTGTAAACTAAACATAACGCTCTCCTCTTGATGAAAACTATAGAGGAATTGGTGATATACAAAGCCTTTAAACATAACAACAACCAATAATTGCTTAATGACCAGATACACTTTCATTCCAACATATTGTACGATTCGGCATTAAGAATATCTGACCCCAATCAACTAGTCACTAGTCGTACAGCAGCGAAATAAAGTAGATGTTTTTCATGTTATATGTAATGTGAACGTTTTAATATGACTGTGATGATGAAATATATGTTTTGAAACGCGTCATAGACATATGCTGAACAAAGTCACACGACGGATACAAGGTAAAATTAGTTACATTATTATCAGTATTTTATTAATTTTAAATAATATGGTGATCATTTCTAGTATAATTCCTATTTTAAAATAAGATAATATTAAATTATAGAACATTTAATTCAGAACTATATTAATTGATTTAAGATACCGTTTGTGAAACAATTAATATTTTGTTGCAGGAAACCTGGATCATTTCAAGAACAAAGAAGTTTCCCTGTTATGATCCTACTGATTATTAAAAAAAGATGATATTAAAATTATGTTTGAATTCTTTTTGTGCATACATTTTGTAATACATTAATAATAATAAATAAGTTTAGACAGCTTCGGAAAAGTGTAGTTTTTTATGTTTTTACACCAGATTATTATGCTACACTATCATCAAAACCATCAATAACTGGGGAATGTATTATTTTGTTCATTCTTTGAAGTAAGTTAATCAAATTATTGTTGATTTGCTAAGATGTATGTTTTTTTCATATCTAAGGAGCTTAATTTACTTTGATTAATAACTTTTGAATCATTGTGTTTTATGTAATACAACTCTCTCTAAGACGAGCAGGTCTGTAGAATGTTCATAATGCAATTGAGGTACCGGTATTGAATGTGCGCAGAATATGCTAGACATGTTATATATATAAGTGTAGCACATGCCTAGCATGTATGTAGAATAAGTATACAGGTATATCACATTCAGATCATATGGTAGTCATATGTGTAGCATGTGAATAGAATATGCACAGTGCATATTGAGATCATGAATGTACCCGGAATATACTAGGCATCTTCTATATAAGTGTAGCATGTGCCCAGCAAGTGAATAGAATGTGTGTAGCTCATATTGAGGTAGTAAAATGTGCCCAACATATGTGTAGAATATGCAAAAATCATATTGAGATAGTGAATGTACCCAGAATATACTAGGCATGTCCTAAAGAAGTGCAGCACATGCCTAGCATGTACATAGAATGTACGTAGCTCATATTGAAGTCATAAATCATGCCAAGGATATTCAGAGCATGTTCTGAGTACATTCTAGGAATATTCTCCGGGCATGTGCCAGGCACTTTGTGAGCGCGGACGTTCACTTTTCCTGAGCACGTGCCAGGCATAATCTGGAATATTCAAGAATATACCTCGCACATTCCGCATATTCTTAAAGAATGTACTGAGCACATGCTCAGCACACGATTGTGCTGTGTGGGTTGTAATTAATTAGCAATGTATACAGAGTGTTCATAAATTCCCTTTAACCCCCTCATTATTTTTGTTACTAAAAATAAGTTAACAAAACTTTGTATATATCTTGCGTTGCATAACAGGATAATTTTTTTGACATATCTGATCCATTATGATTTTGGGGAGGTTAGAGGAATAAGGATGTTAACAATTTCAAATACTGTATGAAGGTATTACTTGTAATACACCATTGAAAAGCTCATTAAAAGAGAAATAGAATGGCGCAAAATAGAGCTTAAATCTTACTTCGTTTCAAAGTAATGGACAATCAAAGTTTTGGAAAAAGATATGATGATTCATTGAATAAACGTACTGCTTATGAGAGATTTCTTACTGCTTGTCCGTAAAAAAATAATTTCAACCTTGTCTTCATTTGAGCGATTCATTTGTAAAAATGCAAAACTGAGTGCTATCATAACAAAAATCGGGAACAAAAAGATGGAGATATTACTATCCTATCAGTACATGAAAAGTGGTGCTTTTCAGTTAAGCATACAGTAGAGAAAGTCAGGAGCAAAGGTCAAGGGTGTATTCCTGGTCCCATTTATATTCTCCCCTTAAAGTTTTTCAAGTACACATAGAAACTCAGATAAATTAGTGGTACCGTACTACATTTATTTACAGTTTATATTGTTTAAATGTGTTACATTTAACCTCAACCTTCAACTTACTTATTCCTAATAATAACAAATTAATAACCTGCATTGATGTTATGATAAAAGTATTATTTCCCAGAACTTTGATTGTCCATTACTTTGAAACGAAGCAAGATACTAAGCTCTAGTTTGCGCCATTCTGTTTCTCTTTTAATAAGCCTTTCAATGGTTTATAACATAACCTACCTTTACATTTGAAATTATTAACCCCTCCTACTCCCTTAAGCCCCCTAAAATCGTAGAAGATCAGTATGTCAAAAAATTTGTCCTGTTGTGTAGTAGGCCTACAAGACATGTACAAAGTTTTATTAATTTATTTTCGGTCATTAACAAAAATAATAAAGGGGTTAAAGGGACTTTATGAACACTCTATATAAAATCATTAGACCAAACTATCATACAAATAAACTTAAATATGGAGAACAGAATATAAATTGAGAAGTATGTCATGTAAGTAATAAAAGTAAAACTACAACGTAATCAGATTATTACCAAGCCTATGTCTAAATTTATTGAAATATATTGCCCACCAAAGAATAAAGCAACGCCTTTTCTTCAGCAGGTTCTAAATTTAGTATGCTAATACAACAGAACAAACACTCTATTTATACAAAACAGTACATCTATTAATATTTTGTCATTCAAATACCCAAAGTAATCGAGTAAATTAGTGATATCCAAGTACTGTATATCAATTATTGTGTAAGCAGTGGCAAATATAGTGTATGCCTTCCTGAATAATTTCCAATAAAAACAATGTTATGTATGGAATGCTAATAGGCCATCAAAAATAGTTTAATGATAACAAATGGAACAGTATGAAATATTTAGAAATAGTTTTCGTATATATAGCACAATTTAGAAATGACAGTCAATAAAATAACAAAACTTATAAAAAGATTATACAATAAAACCCTAAATTCTGTAAGTCAAAACATACTTTTCCTATACTAACATGTAATGGGTTAAAATAACACAAGCACAATAATATAGCCTATAATTAACCAAACTGCATATCGCCCCAGTATAACATTTACCATAATAAATCAATGCAAGATGTTACAGTGCAATCAAAAGGTAATAAAGGAACTTTACTATAGTTGTGTGTGTATCAAGGGAGAAAAGTTGAGTTTGTCGCACGAAATAAATATTTGATGCCTTAGGGCTTTACAGTTTATTGAGGGTGACTAAGTAAACTTTGCACTCGTAATACACACACCGTTTTCCCTACAGCTGCATTTTAAATTAACGTTTTATTTTTTTAAAGATCTGTTTTACTAAACAAAACGTGTTAACATTTCAATCTAGTTCACAAACGTTCTGTATATTCCAGATAGTATTGTAGTTCATGTGTGTGCCACCAAGAGCAGCACAACTCTAAGCACAACTATCAAATTTCAAAACATAGCCTACATCAGCTGTTGCAAGTAACCCTAGGTTGCAAAGTATTGTTTTACCGCACGCCACCGTGAACAAAAAGTAAAATCGTTTTACCAAGCGGTAAAAGTAAAACGAAGAGATACAATTACTCGTCGCTGAACACATGAAGTTTAGTTTGCGAACTGCTGTGAGTGTGCAAAAATGCACTTTGTTAAGTACCTAGCTGTAGGAAAATGTAATTTGTAAGATTAAAAAAAAGCACGAGTGCTCAAGAGGCAAGCCATTGCTAACGTTGCATAACCTAACGAATAGCTGATTTTGTAGCATCCATATTTGTTTTGGTTATTAGTACCAGCATTTCGACCGTAGAGTGCGTAAATCATATCAATCCAATGTATTAAAAAAAAAAGAAAAGAACAGATACCTGCCACGATAGGCTACAAAATAATTTCATAAACAAAATAGAAACACCATTAAATTAAGAATTGAAATTATAAATTAAGTTAGTAAAATAAGATTAAATATAAAAATCAAATATATTACCATTGTATAAAATAGTTTTGTTATATAAGAATAGAAATAAGCAAGTAATTAATTCCGCTTATTTAATTATGAAAATAGTTTCGATACAAGGACTCAAAAAAGTATAGAGGTACGGATTTTAATAAATCGGTAAATACGTTTTAAAAAGCAAATAAAACTGTGTTTATGAAAATACAATAAACTAGTGTTGAATCCTAGGATGCATAATGTGAAATAGAATAAAGATTAATAACGATTAATTTTAAATGTAGTGACGGAAGAATACGAAGCATACCGAAGGGAGAAGAAGAAAATTTTCAAAACAACCAATGAAAGGCGAAGTTGCTTTCTAAGCCATCCTAAAAGATTAAAAATTTTTAACAAAAAAAAGTAGCACAGCCATTGGAAGGATCAATACGTATTTTAAAGCAGTCCATATATATATGAAGTAATATGTAGACTACTACATCCGAGAAATATGAACTTCAGAGAATAAGTACCAGTAATAATTATTGAAAACCTTAAAACAATATTTTTTGTTTAGACTTTTGATTAACCAATTGGAAATGAACTAGAAAGAAACTATTTTTTATGTAAAAAACAATTTACAAATGCGTAAACGGTAATCAATGAAAATAAAGTATTGACTTTGTTATGAACAATTTTTAAATACTGACTTTTTTAGTATGAAGTTTCTTGGTAAAGAATAGGTTAATAGAAATAAGTGCGTGAACTAATAGAAGACAACATAATTACTTTTATTGTACTCAATCGAAAGAACCTGAAGATATTGTGAATATCTCTTAAAGTAATTTCTTAAATTTATTATAACAATAAATAATTTGTCAGATCAAATGCGTTATATAAAAATTTCTCAGATCCACCACGATCATCCCTCCTCGAGATATTGAATATTAAAATATAGATGACCAAAAAATATTTACCCAGAATTATCAATTTAAATTAAATAATAAGACTAAATAAAACTATTTTGAATTTACATTGTTTAAATATTATCAAGTTGAATAAAAGAAAGACTGAAATAGAAACACATTTACATTGTATAATACGAACACTTTAATGAAAGTTAGTAATTTGCTGTTTTTGTTTTTTTAATTGGAATTAAAACGTTATGTCAAAACATACATTTGGCCTAATTTAGAGTATTATTTAACTATTCATAATGTGTTACAATAACATTTTTTATTATTATTTATAAATTGTACCAATTTTAGATATCCTCTAAAATGTATTCATATTTTTGTTTGTGGTAGCCTGACTGGATTGTTTTTAAACATATACTTTGTTAGATTCTATAAGATAATCCTTGTTTTTTCGTCATTTCATACATGATGGCCGTTTCGACTATTCACATTCAGTCATTTTTTAAATGTACATTGACACATAATACAGTTAAAAGACTTTAAACTCAACGCGGTAACACGTGCCAATGATCCATAAACCGTTGACGTATACTTTTAACTTTATATATGTCGATGTAGATTTTAGTGTATTTTGTGTAGTCTATACATGAGTTTATGTGTAGTTCGTTTAATATTAACAACGTGGGCGAACCGCGACATACATTTGAAAATGACTGAATGTGAATAGTCAAAACGGCCGTCATGTAAAAAATGACGAAAAAACAAGGATTGTCTGACAGAATCTAACAAGGTAATATATGCTTAAAATTGATTATTATTAATTAATGTATAGTTGTTGTTATACTAAATTTAAATAAACATTTTTTTTTACGAAACGTTCTAGGACTGCATCGAAAGGTTATTTTACTGATACAGCCGGCGTCACGTTACAATATGCGGATTAACATGAGGTATATTCTAATATTTTTTGTAAATATAAACAAATTTGTTTTACTGAAGAAACTAAAACTACAACGCTACAACAACGCAATATATTCATGCGGGATGTAGATGGTGTGAAAGCCATGTGGAAATGTCCGTGAGTTAATATATTACCCGTATAGGTTACTAATCAGCGTTAACGGCACGAGCGCGCAGCTGCCTCCCACCCCTCCGTCACACCCTAATGGGACTAAGTAATCAGGATATTTGTAAAAAAAAGTATTGTTGACTTGACAATAGAAATCAAAACTCAATGATATAATCAGGGTAACGACTAAGTGGCAACTAAATAAACATATTACTAAATTCTCCCTATGATCCCAGATCCCACCCTTTGACAACTATTAGTATCCACTACATAGACCTACTGAACTAATGGGTACCATTTTGTTCATAATAAATTAATTGATAATTGTATCATTAACTTGACAGTAAAAATCAAAACTCAAACTCGAAACTAAATAAACACATTACTTTACACTTCCTCCTAACTTATTATTAGAGTTCAAAGCAGATAACTGATGTCTAATATTAAGATTGTATTTTATTGAATATACTAGATGGTCCCGCTCAAAGGTTTTGAGCAGTCATTGTTTATCGGAGTTGCAATTATAAACGTTAAAGTATATCTAGGCTAGGGTTTGTGCTGAAGCTATTCAGAGATTATAAATATGCATTACTAGTAGATCCGGAAATGCTTCGCTAACCCACCTCATCCCTTTGAGTTACGTGATCAAATTGCAAATAGTTTTGTATATTCCTTAAAAGTAATATATTACATAACTTTAGGTTAACAGCTTGTAGGAAATTAGTTTAATTTATATTTATTGTATAGGGGTAGCTACCGCCATTTCAACCTCTTAGACTGTAGTAACTGTAACTCCTAAACACTCATGGCAATGATAATGGATGAAGTGTGAAATTTTTAGCGAAATCGGTTGAATAGTTTTTTAGTATATAAGAGGACAAAGAAGCAAAGAAACTAATATTCATTTTATATAGAGGGATAGAGATTACCTCGATATAGCCTATAATCAGCTGTTATAAGTTTACAATCAGATTGTTGTATTTATGTACAATTAGGCATTACATTAATGCATTCATTAGATTAAAATGTATTTGTGCATCTAGGGTGCAAAGTTGAGATTGTCGCACGAGATAAACATTTGACGCAAAGTTTATCGAGTGTGACAAATTAAAACTTTACACCCGTGATACACACAACGTTTTTTCTACAGCTACATGTTAAATTAATGATTTAGTTTTTTTTAAATAATATTTGTTTTACATAGGTTAGTTCCAAAACAATAAACATTTTCAAAAAATAGACTACGTCAGCTGTTTACTCTGTGAGCAGTAAGCAAAGTATACAGCTGGAGTGCTTAAGTGTTACTTTACAGCAATCCAGCTGTTTGGCCTTGCGATAAAGTAAAATAAAGAGGTATAATTACTTAACTCTAAACTCATTTAGTTTGCGCACTGCCGTGAATGTGGAAAAACGCACTTTATTAAAGCTGTAGGAAAAATTTATTCACATTTCATTGTATATATATTATATACCGGTAAACTATTTGTATGTTATATAATAGTTATGTTAGTTATGTTATATAATATGAATACATTTCATTGTACATAATATATATATGCAATGAAATGTAAATACAAAGAATGCGATAATGTAATGCCTAATTGTACCAAAAAAAAAGGCAGTCGTGGGACTGCCGTCAGAAGTGAAAACATTTTAGCTTCATGTAGTTAACTTTATTTTCGAGTTATTAAGAAGTATTTTGATGATAACAGGTTATATTTATATACAGTTTATAACCTCAAAGCAAATATTATAACGTATTATAACATGCATTAGTTCTATAACTCATATTTAATAAAATCATCTTCACAAGAAATTATAACGATTGAAGTTGTAAACATAACCTCAAACTATAATATACACTGGGTTTACAGATGATGGGTGAAATCAGCTGTTATATTAAATGTTACTCGTACATACATTTGCTTTAATTATTGTTGGTGACGGTGACGTCCCTCGAGTTCAATGATTTTTCCTCACGCAAAAACGTGCCTAACGCTCCTAAAGAAGTTTTCACTTCAATAATAAATAAAAAACAATCTGATTGTACACTTATAACAGCTGTTTATATGCTATATAGAGATAATATCTATCTCTATATATACAAAAATCAATGTTTGTTTCTTTGTATATAATCTTATATATAGTGCAGTACTTTCAAACAATATAAAAATAAACGGTACCGTACCAGGAACTGGCACATACTTTCTCACAAACATATTTAAATTATTAAACAGATTCACTTTGACTTGTAGGGTGGGGTAGGAGAGGTGATTTTACTTTCTCACTATACTATAGTATAGAGAAAGTATAGTGATCGCAAAAAAATTCGATGTTGAGATTTTTGTGGAAATATCCGTTTTGGGACCCCCTGAGTTCAAAAAAGTGGTTTTTACAAAATGTCTGTCTGTATGTCTGTATGTATACAAAGCTAGAGCGAAAACTATTCGATCGATTTCAACCAAATTTTCACAAGACATGTCCAGTAGGCCTGTATAGATGCACGAAAAAGGGTTTTGAAACATTTTGAAAAACAACCCCATTTTTAGCCACAAAACCCCAAAAAAATCAGTTATTTTTTTATAAAAAAACGGCTATTACGATTTTGATAAAATTTTTCTTATTTGTAGCCTTTAATGTGCCCTACCATATGCAAAAACCCGCATCTTTCTAAAAATTCTCATTTAGCTAATAATAATAATAACTGATTTTTTGGGGTTTTTTGGGCATAAAGGGGGTTGTTTTTCAACATTTTTCAAAACCTTTTTACGTGCATCTATAAAGACCTAATTGACGTGTTTGGTGCAAATTTGTTCGAAATCAATCGAATAGTTTTCTCTCTAGATAATAATAATAATATTTATTAGTTAATCTCCAACTTTAATAAAAAATCACCTCTCCTACCCCACCCTACAAGTCACAGTGAATTTGTTTAGTAATTTAAATATGTTTGTAAGAAAGTATGTGCCAGTTCCTGGTACCGTTTATTTTATTAAAGTTGGAGATTAACTAATAAATATTATTATTATTATTATTATTATCTAGAGAGAAAACTATTCGATCGATTTCGAACAAATTTGCACCAAAGACGTCAATTATTAGGCTTTTATAGATGCACGAAAAAAGGTTTTGAGAAATTTTGAAAAAAACCCCTTTATGGCCAAGAAACCCCCAAAAATCAGTTATTATTTATTATTAGCTAAACGAGAATTTTTAGAAAGATGCTGTTTTTTGCATATGGATAGGGCACATTAAAGGCTACAAATAAGCCAAATTTTATCAAAATTATTAGAGCCGTTTTTTATAAAAAAATAATAACTGATTTTTTGGGGTTTTTTGCCAAAAAGGGGGTTGTTTTTCAAAAATGTTCAAAACCGTTTTTCGTGCACTATACTACTACTACACCGTTTTTCGTGCCTACTTGACATGTCTGGTGGGGAAATTTGTTAGAAATCGATCGAATAGTTTTCGCTCTAGCTTTGTATACATACAGACAAACAGACATTTTGTGAAAAACACTTTTTTGGACTCAGGGGGTCCCAAAACGGATATTTCTACAAAAATCTCAACATCGATTTTTTTTGCGATCACTATACTTTCTCTATACTATAGTATAGTGAGAAAGTAAAATATATATTTTATTTATACTTTATTTTAAGAAAATTTTGTCATTTTGATTTTGTTTGAGTCCAAATTCGTTTGAATATGTCAATAAGTTTGTATTTTTGTCCGATGAATTTACTGAGTCAGGGATAGTTATTCACAGCTGTTATACAAAGGTTTTCCAAATTTTAGATTTCGTACTTACAAAACTGATTGTTTATAGAATGAGGTTAGTTTTTGAGTTTATACAAATCCATTAAAGTTGATGTTTTTGGAGTCGTTATTTTATGTGGAACATACAAGACCAATTAGTTCAAATTCCTTTTACGTAACATTAAAATAAACAAAATGGATTGGAAATTTAATTCCCGTTGGCTTGTGGTCAAATTGGAAGAACAGAGAGAAACGAGAGTAATTAATTGTGATGTTGAAAATAGGATTACAATATTATATTACATTATAATACGATTGTTTAAAATAAAATAAAGTAATTAAACCATTGCATATAAAAACAAAAAATACGATAAACTTTTTAAAAATATCAATTTTGCAACAGTAATTTAGAGAGATTTTTGAAGAGTCCAAGTTAACAAAGGTTTTCAGAGTTAGTATTTATTTTTTTCTCTAATATATCATAGTGGGTATATTTTGTTCTTGCTGAAAATCAACAAAACGGGAGAAACATAAATTAATTATTTTTATGAAAGAAATTAAACAAAGACAAAAACCTGTCGACATTTTTACTATATTTCTTTTGTTAAAGATAAGCATACATCAAAAGGTTCTGTAATTTTGTAGAAACATTTTTAAGTGCTTAATGTTATGCGAAAAGAACAGAAACAATGGTAGAAGAAAAATGGAAGACTTGTAATTCCACTACACTGTAGGAGGCAGGTCTAAATCCATTCTACGCAATACAGTTCAATATGAAGCAATATTTTGAAGTTTACCCTTGGTTGCGCCAATCCAGGTCAAAGATATGTCCTAGGGGTTCGTTGTAGTTCATATACAATGGCCAAATACTTTCTATTTTTTTAATTGAGAAAGTAATGCTGGCTATTAGTGGGTGAAATAGGAAATGTAGGCCGTCAGAGGACCTAGATAGTCTTGGAATGCGGTCGGAAAGTAAGGTTAGGTGAGTTGTAATTCGGTTGTCCTTGAAATATCTAAGCCTACTACTGTAGCTTACATTTCGATACACAAGTGAAACCATCTGTTGTTGGTGGCATTCATATTGAAAATTTAGTTCGTTGAAAAAATTATTTCAATTCAAGACGCCCACCGAAAAAAAATCGTCTGTAAAATGACAAACTTTAAACAGCGAGTATTTCCTACTAGGCCTACCTTTATGAATTGTAAGCATGTTTTATAATTTGTTATCTTTTTTAAATATTACTGCTACAGGCATGTTCTTTAATGCATTGTTGTTTTTTTAACAGTAACTTAACTTACCTGCAATTTTAAAACTTGTTAGGCCTATATAATTATGTTTATGATTAAAAGTTATAAATACGAGTAACAAGAATTTTAATAATTATTGTTTAGTCGCTGTATATTCTAAAAGATTCAAATTCAAGAAGCGGACCCACAAATAAGAAAAATTTATAAAGACAAGTTTACAATTAAAAATACAGTGTAGTATCAATAAAGTTATCAAATTTTAGGTTACAGGTACAATAAATACAAATATAAAAGTTACGCTTAGGCCTATTATGGAATTATTAACATATTTACTTTTAATTTAAATTTATATAGTTAAAACTTAATATTCGCATAATGTATTAGATCTATATACAATTGTTAGTAGGCTAATTATTGGAACAAACAGTTATCAGCCATATTGGAAAGGTTTCAGGATATTATTGTTATACACGATTATTTATATCCATCCGCTATCTTGGGTTTATAAGTAGACTACATATTGATTATAAGCATTACAAGTATACACGGCCTACAGTGTTTATAACTAAGGACATTTAACGTACAATCACTGTAGGCCTATCGCATATGAGATTAATTTCATATTTAACAGAGTAGACCTACTATCTCATAGGTAATCAATACGCAGTACTGCTAAACATTTCAGGAATTCTTGTTTAGAATACGTAAATATTTATGTAATAATAAGGCCGATTCGTATAAACATTTTAATTCACAAGCATACGTCAGACTTGTAGCCTATAACCAAGGGGTTTAAGTTTATTCTTACTTCTGGCCCTGGCAGTAACTTTTAAAGTCATTGACCCACCTACGATTGCCATGAGAATGAATTACACTGCTGTATGGTTCAGTTGTATAATATTAGGCTAAGGTCTATAATACATTCTAAGTAAATAGAATATTATTGTGTAACTATTATAATGTAAGCGAATCCTTTGAGTTCAGTGAACATTAGTAGAACAACTGTTTGCTTTGTACTAATTATCCTACACAGAATATTTCCTACTACACTGAATGTTAAAACAGCAGGCAATTTTTTTTAAATTTTCATCGATTGAAAATACATCGGGGTACTAGAATAAGAAAAATGTCACTAGAATTGCCAAGCTGAACTGATAAATATTGCAAAACTGATAATCTGCATGCAGAAAATATAATATATGTCGGTACCACTACCTAACTTTCATAAAAAAAGTCCTTCAAAAGTTGCCATTGTAGGTTATATGGCGTATTACGTAATTTCGCCAATATATTGGAATAACTAAATGGTGAAAAATATGTATCAAAGCCTACTTCACTTCAGGTAATAATGAACTGATACAATTCTCACATGACAAATGGAACAGCCTATAGGTTTCGTAACAATAAATAAATGTATATTTATGTTTTTATTTACATTATGAGCTATGTAAAATATCATTTGAATGTAGGCCTACTGTATCTTGAAAGAGCTTCTGCAGCAAGGATAAAGGCTGTTTGGAAGAACAAATTTATAATTTCCATTCTTTTCTTTTTAATATGTTTAATACTATTCTAAGTTTACATTATAATCGGACTCACAAAAATATTGTAATATAACTTATGTTAAGATCTTTTACAGTGAAGTTATATTGCTGAATCGTTCCAAATGTAATGCAAAACTAAAACACATTAACCTCGGTTAAAATTATTCTTTATAGCTTATTTCATAGAACTTAATAATGCGGATGTTTTCTTGCTATAAGTAATTCTAAGTAATAAAAGTTAAATAACAAACGTCTTATCGTTAAACTATCAGTGCCACTTATGGATAACAACATAACCTCGTTTTCTTATTTATTAATCTCACACGCGGAAAGTGTTCGTATAGGTCTCTCGGGAATACGTATTACAAAGCATAGTCCTTTCTAGTTTCAGTTTAATTGATGACGTAAGACGCTCACTATACTAGATTAATTGTCTCCTTTTATACGAAACATTGTGAAGAAATAGGCTATAACTTATTATTACACAAATGTACCTCATTGTGTAAACTTCAACTGTCTTTGTTCTACTAATTAATCCTAATTCGGACACCATGCCTTCTAAATTGCACGTAACCTAATCTAGGTATATTACCCTACATACAATTACATAATTAATTATAGTAGAATGTGTACGCTGATGATGTGTAGGCTAACACGGAGTCCAAAGAATACACCTAGGCTACTAACTTTAGAATCGATTCGATTAAAAATAATTAGAAAGACAAAATTATACTTATTTTATTGAACGATTGTAACTAATTTCTGTTGAAGCTTGGGTCTTCGCGGGAAATGTTATTCCATCAACGCTACGGAAATCAATAAAATAAAATATGACTCAAAGTACTTCAAACTATAGTAAAATAGCGCATCTACGAAACTCACTCAAACTGTCACTGATAAAAAACACATATTATGAGTTGCATTCCTCTTTCAATAAAAAGCGAAAACTAAACACTATCTCTATCTGAAACTCTAAATTTCTATTTTGTTGTTGGTTCAATTTTAAGGACTAACAAAATTCAAACAAAATTTCTAACGTTTAATTTCTCAAGCGGGTTGTGATTTCTAGTTTGTTTAGTTATGCGTTGATATGATCTTGAGGCAATCTCCAGTCCTGGAGTTTTTAATTCAGTACTTTTGTACAAATATGTATTATAATATTGTTTTATCAATAATATAGTAACAGAAAACTATTTAAATATAGTCCCCAGGTCTCTTGTACAATGCGTGATATGGCTTTACTTATACATTTTCTTCTTAACCATTATTCTTCCTATTTACATAACATAAATGGAAGATTGCACCATTATAGTTTCCGTCGTTGGTCATGACGCAACATATAAAATCGCCAATGCAGCGTATTAGTGTCATACAGTTGCAACAATAGATCTTTTTCTTCTTTAACATTTTACGTTAGTTTGTATAAAATAATATAGTTAAAATTTTGTTTATAGGTTTTACACGACCTTACGTCCCTAAGAAAATCATTGATGCATTTATTTTACAATTCTAATCAAAATTATATTGCATTTGATGACATGTAAAAAAACATAATTTAACTAAATGCAGTCAAATATAAACGTGCTTATAACCAAGTGATGACTAAATATTTTTCATAAAAGTTGATGAACACCTTTCCTTAAAAAAGTCGATACTTGGCTGTATATTGAGTTAACAAGTAAAGACTTTATCCGAAGGCAACCTCTGTCTGTATTCGTTTCATAGGAACATGTTTACTAAACGTTTCTCGGTAGAATTTCAACATTACTAGGCCTAATAGTTTTACAATAGAAAAAACTAAATTAAAAACAGCAAAAACATCGTATTTTAGGTAAAGTTCTAGTTAACCAAGGCCCAAGGGATTATAAAACATAACTTCAAGTAGTATTGTCATATATAACTTTCAATATTGTTAAGTGGTAGCAATCAGTTATGCAAAATAACTTTAAAAAATAAATCATAATTTTTTAAATGTATTGATATTTTTATTCTTAAAATTAAAAGAAGTAGAGAATGAAAAGAAAGTTGAGTGTATTTTTGAGATCATTACATCATACAACTCAACAGGAAATCAATTACGTATATTTAAGGAACTATTATTAGGAATTGTGTAGCATGGACATTTTTAAACGTATAAAAAACCACATAAGCTTGCAGTAAAACACAACCGCAGGCACAGCAAGAGATCATAAAGGCATTTGAAGGTGTGATTCAGAAGGCGTAGGTGCACGTGACGTCATTATTGTGAGTATGCCAGTTGAACCGAGGTTGTGACCTTTAGCAATTCAAGGATTTCCTTTTTACCATAAACAACTTGAAACAATAGAAAACGATTGAGATTCTTTAAATTCAAGTATTATAGACAAATAAAATTTGATATTACTGAGGAGGTAATAATTTATTATTATTGCGTCTGTTTATAACTATCTAGTTTTGTATAAAAGTCATGTTTACACATAGAGCACGTGCGTTGTTTGTGTAACTGTGTTCGACCTTTGTGCAGACCTGTAATATGGAATGCAGATAAACAATTTTACTCGAAATATGAAGACCACATAAAAAAATTACAGATTTTCGAAAAGAATTTAAATTATTAAGCGAGATAACAAAGAAAATGGTTGTCCCCGACTAATATTCTGGCCAATTAAATTCCATTTTCAAACTGTCAAGTACGAACAGTTTTCAGGATGGTTTGGTAAACGCTTAAATTTTCTTCATTTTTCATTACCAAAATGAACTCTAGAACGAATACTATTTTTTTAAGCAGTTTGAAAGTTGCGGCCGTTTAATGTTAATTTATGGTGTCAGTACTTGTATTATTCGTCAAAGGCTACCAGCAAACAATTTCTTGCTAGTTTTGGTTTTGTGCAAAGGGTAATTCCTTTTTAATTTAACTCTAAAAATTTTAATAGCCATAATTTTGAAAGTATTAAGTGAAAAATAATAGGATTTTTTTAAATGGTATAGCATCAAAATCTTTATTCTTTCTGGCTTTATATTTTCTTACTGAAAACACAAAATGGCCAATAGAAGGATTATTCAGAACTCAAAAGAATTTGACTGTACATTTTGAAGAGGCCAGACTTTGGTACCGGTGCCCAAAAAAATGTAATTTTTTTATGATAGCCTACTTAACGATTGAAAGGTTCTAATTAAAGGATGTCAAAGCTATTATTTTATTTAAAGAATTTAGAGGTATGAAGTTAGTTTTCAAAATATTATTGCACAAGTTACTCAAAACTCAATTACCCCCTCCTTTTTATGAAAATATTGCACCTAAACCTAAAAGTATTTTGTACAAACCTGTTGTGTTACAGGTACTTATATACTTTACAGAAACTGTAGTGAAGCCAAACTTAGTGAAAAAGTGATCAAATATAATTTTTTTTCTCAAAGAACCATACGAACATACTGAGCTAATATTTAGAAAACTATAGTTAATCCGAAGTTATCTTTCTGGTAAGATTTTCAAGTCGGCTAGCGGTACAGAACCCTTGGCATTTGGAACTCGCACTCTCTATTTACTATGACGTTTATAGTTTCTCCGTATATGTCTGATTCACGCTTTATATTTTAACTCATGTTGACAAGCATTAAAGTTTATTAAATTTTTCCTCCAAACATCAATAGTTTGACGGATTCAGATCGATATTAGGAGATACAGATACAAAATTTTGGGAAAACGTGATGGAATAGTTATGTTTTCTAATCATGAGGTAGGAACCTACTATGAGTTGAGAGCCGTCAATTTCCTTTCACTGATATCGACCAATGAATGTAAAATGCTTTCCTGCATTGTTATTGTCATTGAAAACATGGGTCAGTTCAGTATATTGACTGAAAACCCGTGGTTCACAACGGTTAACTTTTCTTGCTTTTTCACGATTTTTGTGACTAGGCCTACATAGTTTTTAATCAAAAACCTTGCTTGACACAGAACCCAACACCCGAGAGGCACTTACATTAGAGTTTTTAATAGGTATCGCTTGGGGTTGACCCTAAAATTTACCAAACTTGAAAACGTACGCCGACCTTTCTACTGGGAAGTTTATTGCTAAGAGTTGACAGTGACATGAGTCATACAAATGTAGATGTGGTGACAAAACCCGGTGTTTTTAGTTAGACACAACCATGCAGCACTTTCCCGCTTGCATCATTTGCAGTTTCTAGGTCATCCCCCAAGATATCTGCAAGACCTATTGTATTTGTTTGGAAAAAAAATATTAATTTCGAAATTTTGTACAAGTTTGGCAGTTAGATATTGTACTGGCAAAATGTATTTCTTAGCGAAAACTGAACACCCAATGAGGACCTAACTCAATTCTCAAGGTCAATTCTCAGGCATTGTAGTTTCGGAGTTTTTGAGATGAGTGAATCGGACCACGCAAATATGTTATGATATGGAGTTGATGCGTTATTCTTATTATCATTTTGATCAAACTTTCTGAACAGCTGACGTTACGAAACTCTTGGCAAACTTCTCCGGTTTATTAAATTTCAGTGGCATGTTTTCTGATATCTTCCCTTAAGTAAGGTGTAACAAAACGTATTACTATCCATCCATCCAAAATTGCAGTTGAACTACACCCAACACAAATTGTACCATCAAATTTAAATTTTGTTATGGCTAGTTGGTCTAAAAGACACTAAAAGTGTTGCTAGTATTAACAAGATGTCAAGAATCTAAAAAAACTCAGGTGTTTTTCAAATTATTGCATCGGTAAGATTTGGCCACCATTTCCAAAACATGTCAGATATTTTAAATAGGTAAATAGTTGATTAACAATTCATTAGTTGCCTACCATTCAAATGTTTTAGACTTGTAAACATCTCTAATAAGTGTCAACATTTATTTGTTTACTAAACTGCATCAGTTTATAAAAAGTCTAACACTGATTTCTCACAAACTTTAAGGCAGATTATAATGAAATCAATATACATGCTTCGACTTAAAACAAAATTTTTCATAATGTAGTCATTGACAATAATCTGCGGCATAATTGTGTTTTGGATTCACTTATTACCCAAATAAAGCTGTTAAAATCTTAGATCTGTAACTTTTTCTTTTAATATTCAGTTGTAAATGACCCCCAGTAATGCCACTCACTACGCTTATAGCTGAAAATTACCAAACCTCCTGTGCATTCCTGTATAATTGTTGTTATATTGTATTGTTATGGTGGAACAAGCCTAAAATACAAAGTTTGTTATTTTGCAACTTATATAACTAAAAATATCTGTCATTATAAATGCTTTGTTCGACAAAATAATTTACCTGAGCCGAAGAATTATTATCAGCAGTAACTGCCGGTTTTCCTACTTCGTATACCATTATTTAAAATCGTATATTTAACACTATTCACAATCACCAAACATTTTTGTTTAACTACATATTCAATCACTTTTTGTCAAGTTCTATTATCCAGAAGAAATTTTATATAATTATTTAAACAACACAAATAAACACTAATTCCATAAGTTTGTTATTCAACGTAACCAAGCGACCGTACAACTCTGTTGGACTCGAACACCCCAATGTAGAACGCCAGAAGGCGAGAGACTGAGAGAAGCATATCCCCTCTCTTAGACATTCCCCTCTCAGTTCCCTCCATTAACGGAGCACACCCAACGACTTCTTGCCGACTCCTTCCAACTTTACCTGACCGTATGCAAATTTGTGCTAATTTTTTTGAAAGTTAGAATCTTTGTTCATTGTAGGCATTTGTTAGACCACTTCATAATCACGCTTGATTATGATCTGAGGCTAAAATATTACAGATGGTAAGAGGTAATTGGTTTTCTATCCTTTAGATACCCTTTGAAAAATGTGTTGACGAATTGTTGGTTTGTTAAAAAAACTTAGAAAATTAAATTACCTAAAAAATAATTGGAATTAAAAAAATTATTCATTATGCGTGAGTAATAATAATAATTGTCTTGTGTATAATAATTGTGAGTCTAAAGTCTTAAATACTTTTCAGCACCTCTTCCAAAGCAACATGTTAACGTTTACTACTGGCACTTTTATGTCACAGCAGCTCATTTTAACGAAAAAAGGAGTGAAGATGTGTTAGTAATTCTACGAATATTGCCACTCACAATTATTTAGCTAGAGATATTCGTCGGAAAATTTTAATAAAAGGATAAGGTATTCTGGAAAAAACGTATTTTTGTTAACTTACCTTTTTGATGTGCAAATAATGTCAATATATGAAAATGAGATTTTTTGCGACCATTTACATACATGATATGATAATACTGTAGCAGTCCTCAAACACTTTCTTCCATTAGTCTTCCGTAATCTCGAAAAATTGAAATGCATTTTCTGCAGCAATTGATCTAAATATTTCTTTTTTTGCAGGACAGGTTTTCCTCCTGTTTTCCTAAGAGTTTAATCTAATAGGTGAATAATTAAGGGTTTCATCGTATAAGATAAAAACAAAACAAAATTTATATAAATCCGATGTCATTTAAAAAGATAATAGGTATCTACTGATTTTTAAAGAAGTATTTATACCCTACTATAAATCAAAGTTTTATTTTTTAAATTCCTACCTGTTTTTAGGTACATTTTTAAGGAACTACCTACTAAAGTCGTTGCACTGATGCTACTTCTGGAAAATGTCTACATAGTTATTCTTGCTTATGTTCTCTTAACTCTAAAACCATTGTAAACTCAAATAGAAAGAGTGATTGAACCATTAAAAATAATAAAACAAATATATTGTGAAAAATAAAAAGGGACCACTCCCCTTTTATACAATATTACACCAGCCAAAATACAACCAAACGCTGAATTTAAATTATTTTATAACTAGTGAACCCGGCAATTCTTCGCTATTGCTTGATTTAATTTTAAGGGTAGTTAGTCTATTGCATTTCATCCCTTTGACTTAAATAATTGAATTGAAAATATTTTTGATATAAATTAAAAATAATATAAAATAATTTTTGCTTTATACTTTGTAGGAATTTAGTATAATTTATTTTTATTGTATAAGGGTAGCTACCCCATTTAAATATATTTGTTTGTATTGACCATGTTATCTAAAAAATCCTAGTACTAATACAGTATCTGTAAATTGTGAAATTTTAGTGAAATTAGTTGATTAGTATTAGAAAAAATATGTGAATTCGTTACTATTTAATTTTAAGGGCGGTTATTCCATTTCATCGCTTTGACTTAAGTAATCAAATTTCAAATAGTTATTTCTATACCTTAAAAATTAATATTACTTAATTTAAGTTTTATAACTTGTAGGAAGTTCAATTTATATTTATTGTATAGTGCTAGCAATCCCATTTCAACCATTTAGACTATAGTAATTGTAATGTCTAAACACTTCCCTGTCATGAATGTGGATAATATGTGAAATTTATAGTGAAATCGGTCAAATAGTTTTTGAGCCTGAAGAGGACAAAGAAACAAAGAAGCGAAGAAACATTCATTTTTATATACATAGAGATTATATATATCTATGTTTATATATGTGTGTGTGAGTGTATTGATTAATTAAATAACTTGAATTACACATCAAACCCTTTATGTAGACTAATAATGTCAACAAACATTGCTTTCGAGAGTTTTGTAAATAGAGAGTTTTATCTTTTTTAAATAGATTGAGTTTATCTTGATAGGTTTATGTTTAAACAAATCGAATGGATATCTTATAAATTATAAATTTACGTAATAAATCATGTATAACATTTTGCTTGAATAATTTAAACCAGAAGAAATTAAATGTTATAACTGACTACCGAGGAATTTCAAGGATAATGTGTTCGATAAACTTTATTAAATTATTCAAATATTTAAACACATGTGTTACTTTCTTGTTATAACTAAGTAGTTTCGAAGAGTACACTTTTTAAGAATATTTTGTAAATGCCTTAGTGCATGTATCGTGGACGAAAACTAATTCAAAATCGGAAGTTTTGTATTACTAAAAACATTTTGCAACGAATGTTAGTGTAACAACTAATTATTATGCAAGAGGTGGGAAAAACAGGAAGATTTCGACTGTGTTAATCAATTAGGGAAGCGGTGTTCAGAAAGTCTAACCGAGCCAGTGAAAGTTTGGGTCGTATTTAGAGCGGAACATTTTGTATTAAGAACTGATAAATCGCCTTCAAACAAAGGTGTTGGAGGTGATGGGATGAGCCAAGATAAGAATAGTGAGCACTTAAACTTACTATAAAAAATACCACGTGAGACTCGTTGTGTAAAGTGTTCCATACTATCATCTATTAGCGAATTTCCATAGGAAAAATGAGCTGTTGCAGTGGCCCTTATGGTAAGACCCAAGGTCGGGAGTAGCAAATGAGCACCGATCATGGTCCCCAGAACACGTTTTTTGGTGTCATTAAAAATCATATATATACTAGGGGAGACCCCTGCGTGCTCTGCACGCCAACCCCCAATGGAACCTTCTTAAAACAAATATGTTTTATTTATAATAAAGTTGTACGATTAATAATAACCTCAAAACTAAGATGATAAATGTTCAAATTAAATTATTTCGTATATTTTATAACAGCAGTTATAATAATGGTTAAAAAACCAACAAGGCTCAGGTCTACACTTTAAAACCCCTAACCTAAAAGCTAGAAATACAAAAATAATTGCTTCAAATTTTGAAATCAGCTGTTAATGGAAATATTGGAAGAAACAGCTATATTATCTGTTATTTTATTAAATTGGTTGCTATGGTAAATTTAGTAAATACATGTGTTGGTTTATCATTCTAGCCTAACCTAAGAATTTTTTCCGATTAAATTTACTAATATTGAAATAAAAGATGGTTTTTTTATCGAAATGAATTATAGCCTATGTTACTCAGGGAAACAGTAGCATTTTTTTTATTATTAAAACTATTTTTTCAATCGGTTCAGTAGTGCCCATTTTTAAATTCTCATGTATTTCTTATGGGGATTTTTCGTTTTTCGGGGACCTCAAAAACCCCTTAGTTTTTAATTTTAGAAAAAACTTATATTTTTCCCTCGTTCCTTGAATCGATACCTTTAATTTGATACCCTCCCATCATCCTCCGATTTACCAAATTCCCACAATTTTGAATCTAAAATTTCACTTACAGAATTATATATAAGGATAATAATATGTATATATTTATGTACGTATGTGTGCGCACTCTAACGGACGCATTTTACTTCCGATTTGGTCCAAAATTGGTACACAGGTTGGTTTTTTAAGTCGCTTGGACGAGTTCGTTAGCCAACAAAATTAACCGGAAGTAGACCAAATTTTTGACCGGAAGTATAATTTTTTGAGATTTTTCGTACTAGAAATAAACTTTTTTGAAGTTTTCTTTCAAAAAAATAGACATTTGAAAGAATTCTGCACATTTTGTTTTTTTATGCAACTTTATAGCTCATCTGGTTTTCCCAAAAACAATCAAAACGTAAAATAGCGTAAACATATCAGAATTAAATCCACGGCTTTTACCTTGGTGACCGATGGCAATATATTTTTTACATGCTGGCAGCACCTACGTGAGTTGATCAATTTCCCAAATAGTTGTTTGAAATCCAAAAACATGTATAAATTTAATATTGGAAATTCGCTCAACTCACGTCAGCCGTTCAGCTGCGTGGTCGAATTATTTGTAATCTGCCAACTAATATTTTGTATTCATTACATAAACTGACAAAGATTTACTATTATTTATTTATAAATAAATCTACGTTATGCAACACATTCTAATGTGGAGAACGTTATGCACGTCTTTTACTTTTACAAGTTTGTTTGCCAAGATGGCTTTTTCTGTTTGTAATAACACTTCATTACCATCATTTAATCAAAATTCCTTTAATTAATTTAAAGAAACGCTCAGAAAAATATCCATAAATTCTGAAATATATATTGTGTACTTCAATTTGTTTAATCTTATTATCTATATTATATAATATAAATAAAAGGAATTTCCACAATTTGAATAGCCTATACACTGCTATTTTGACACACATTTGAGTTTACAGTTTGTTCTTAAAAAAACACTTTGAATTTATATGGATTTCAGATTGTTTCTGCTTAAATAGTATAAGGTTTTCCAATTTCAAATATTTCATGACAAAACATACACAGACCATAACATCTTTTTGGGTTCATATATTATAGCAAACTGTGCTGAAATCTTCAATCCTGCAATCAAGCAGATTAACGCAAATTTAGAGAACATCTAGATTGTATAATAAACACTTTCAGACAATGGAGTAAGTTTCATCAAAAGTCTGTTCTTGTATATAAAAAAGTAGGTTTTTATCCACGATTTGAATCTCTTTTATAAAAAATACTTTTTTAAACAACGGGTTTAGTAAATCTTTGAATTTATACCTTTTAAATATTTTTTAACAAAACATCAAGGACTTAATTCAAACTATTTTCTTTCATTTAGTATATATGAAGGCCTATCCCATAATTACATGCCCTACTTTTAAACCCTACCATTTTTCTATAACGTAGGCTATAGGATACCTCTACGTATACGATAAAACGTAGGCCTAATTACCTAAACCAATCCATGTGACACTAACCACTAGGCCTACTGACCTAGCCTGTTATGTGTTGTGTGTCTTAAGAACAGATTAATATCAATATCCACGCGCGGCTCACTGTATAACTCATTAGGTCAGTGATTAACCCTTGCACAATACCGGGTAGGTGCCATCAACAAATCAAGGTTATCGATTGGCCTCATTCAAATTTAGAAGTTTCTCAACAAATTATCATAATTAATTGTGTTTCGTTTTGGTGCAAACACGTGTATTGCCGGTATTAGTCAGAGTTATATTGAATGACGCATTACAGTGCCTCAATAAGAATTATTTTTCCAAATTTTAAGCAATAAGGAGCAAGTAACATTAGCCATTAGCCTATATTATGTAAATTACACATGTTTAAGCGTTGTACAACTGCCTTACAAGCACACACATGCCGTAATCTATCTACTGTTTATAAATAAAAATGAAATGCTGTTCGTTGGTAAACGCATCACTTGAGAACGGCTTGACCAATTTGGTTATTTTCTGTTTTAAAATGTTAGTAATAGTCCGAATTAGGTTTTTATGGAAAGACAAATTTGAGAAGTTTCCCGGAAAATGTTAAAATTCGGGAGATTTCAATGGGATTTTGTACGAACTGAAGACCATAACTCACGAAAACAGCTGCTCTGATAAAAAGCTTAACAACACATGTTTGTTTACATTCATTACCATAGAAACTTTACTTAGCAAAAATGTATAGTCAGTTTATTATCCTTAAAAAACAGACCTTTTTTGTTAGATTGACAAACTAAAATCAAACACAAACAAAAATCAACGAAACATGCTTACTGTATTATAATATAGTTAAATATTTCAAGCCTCTAGATTATTCTATACTAATATTATAAAGAGGTAAAATTTGGTTGTTTGTATGTATGTATGTAGGGGGTAGTCTCTGGAACTACTGAACCGATTGAAAAAATAGTTTTACTAATAAAAAGATGCACTATCCCTGAGTAACATAGGCTTTATTTGTTTATATTTTTATTTAAAGGCGAAAAATCTAGGTGGTTATCATCGCCTGGATAACGAAGAGCATTCGAAATATGTTCATACGATCACAAACAGCTAAAAAATTCAACTTTTAATTTAACTTACACACAGACACTACACGATAAAATAATAACGATAACAACAATAATTACACAATAACAACTTGTCACAGGGCTGTAAAGGGCCATCTTACATATCAATGAATAAAACTCTAAATTAAAATAACAGGTAATAAATCTAAACTTGGTATTTAAGTTACGTAAATGTATGTTGTTTCAAATGTTTCCAATTACTGTACATTCAACCGATGGAGGAATGCTAACACCATATTAATGGTTTGGGAATCATCACCCAGCATCCTCTGAATGCAATTTGGTAGGCAAAACCTCTTCCGAACATGTTTCAGCTTTTCACAATCTAAAAGTAGATTTAATTGAAAGGAGATTTAAGCAGTAAGGACAAAGCGGCTGATCCCCCCAACGCATCAGAAACCCGTGGGTTAACCCAGAATGGCCAATGCGTAGGCGAGAAACCACCACTTCCTCTCGACGGCTTTGGCGGTTTGAGGATATCCATGGCCGAACGGTATCTTTAATTTGGCGGAGTTTATTTCCTTGTACTGCTACCCACTCTTCTTCCCACTGTCTAAACAGGGCTTGTTTTAAACAGGACATAAAGTCGGACGACATTACTCTACTCACGCTAGGCTGTAAGGAAGTGGCTTCCTTAGCAGCTAGGTCTGCTTTAGTGTTTCCATGTATACCGGCGGGACCCGGAACCCAGCAAAACGACACTCCCACGCCCCGTAGCCAAAGTCTGTGCATGGAGCACAGAATATCTTTGACCAAAGGGTTAGGAGAGTACATATCTTGAATGGACTCAAGTGCACTTCTTGAATCTGAACATATAAGAAGGTGCACCGGTGTTGCTAGTACAATATTGAGTGCCTTGAGTATTGCAAAAAGTTCTGCTGTGTATACAGAAGAGGAGAATGGTAACCCATTAGTGAAACTGTTTCCTGACAGAACAAATGCGCATCCGACTCCATTGTATAGTTTAGAACCATCAGTGAATATAATATGACTTGATGGGAAGAGTTTACATATGGATATAAATTCCTGATAGTAAACAACATCGGGTGTAGTTTGTTGTAGATATCTAGACAGTGAGAGATCAACATGAGGCTTAACCATGGAGCGACAAAACATGGTGTATTTTCATATGTAGGAGGTAGTGCTACACCAAGATTATTGACGATACGGATGGTTCTGATCCCATAGGGAGCAGTGGATTGTTTACGAAATTCGTAATGTACAAATAATGGATTGTTAAATATAATATCATATGAAGGGTGCATCATCAGAACGAATACACAAAAAACACTTCTCACAATTACACTTATAAACAGAGATTAATTTGGTATTTAACACATAAATAAATGAAAACATAATAAATATAAATAAAAACACAAAACTACACTCGATAAAACATTTAAAACACTTGTTAAATTTATTTAAGTCACAGTATGCGACTGTCATCAAGTCTATCATATCACACTTTATGTCTATCTATTTTGAGTCTTTATTTATTATTTTTTATCTATTTTTGGGTTAAATATCATATTAATCTCTGTTTATAAGTGTAATTGTGAGAAGTGTTTTTTTGTGTATTAGTTCTGATGATGCCTGAAAATGAAAAGATGAAACAGCTGTAAACGATATAAAGACTTCTAAAAGGATTGCTAAGGCAAGTATAAATAATAATATTATATATAATAGCAATAAGATATGGCTACAATAATTACAAGAATGAATTTTATGTTGTATTTATACATGTATTGTTTATACATATATCAAATTTCATCTAAATCGAATACATGTTTTTAGAGAAAATAGATTTTTACTGACGATATGTTCGATATAATTTTAAATTACCAATATATTTATAATCTCAGTCAATTAATATTTTTTAAACAATCATTGTCACTAGGAATGTCTACAAACATGTACATGAGGGAATGTGGTGGATTTTCTTTTACATTTTCTATTAGCTTGTCCATAAATCAAACATTTTGGTGTTGACAAAACACAACAAGAAGCAATGCAACGCACCCGAATAACAGGACTGACTGAACGCACACTAAAAAATGCACATGTTTTGTATTTCCTTCCCGTTTCTCGGGATCCTGCAGTGCGGCAGCACCATCCGTTGGAAATCGGGATGTGCGTTTACGACGGACTGTTTGCGCCAATTTAAAACCTTGTACTGATTTTCGGGACCCGAATATCGGGACCCGAGAAAACGGACCGTGTGGCCCCAGCCTTAGGTGTCTAAATGGTGCTCTACACCTAAACAATAAATATAAATTAAATTAACATCCTACATACTAAAAATCTAAAATTATGTAATCTTATTTTCAAATGATATTAAAAACCATTTGAAATTTTATTACTTAAGTCAAAAGGACGAAATGGAATAACTAATCTTAAAATTCAATAATAATCAATACATTTACTTTTTCTATATTCTCAAAATCTACTCAACTAATTTCACTAAAATTTCACAATTCACACATATTAGTATCAGGATTGTTTAGATAATATGGTCACTACAGTTAAAGAGATTGAAATGGGGTAGCTACCCATATACAATAAAAATAAATTGCACTAACTTCTTACAAACTATAAATCTAAATTTGTGTAATATTATTCTTAAGTGACATAAAAACCATTTGCAATTCAATTAGTTAAGTCAAAGTAATGAAATGACAGGGCCGGCGCAAGGACAATGCGGAACATACTAACGCATGGGGCGCCGCCAGGGAGGGGGCGCCGACGCGCAAGCAAAGCCGGCGTCGGCGGCGCGGCGGCAAAAATTTCAAGACCGAAAATATTCCGAAAAATGTTTGCCTAAAGACATGGCAGCCCTTTTCGGGTTTTAAAAGAAACTCCCTACTTCTGTTTAGCGCTATTTTAGGGACAGACAAATAACCGCTATAGGACACCATCCTTTCAGAGTCGGCGCCCTTTAGTTTCAGTGAAAAAATTAGCCCCCCTCCCCCCCCCCCCCCTAAAGACGCGATCGCCCCGACTGTCCTTTTCGGAAATTAAAATAAATGCCATATTTATTTTTGTCATCTCTTTACGGACACAAAAGACCACATACACCAGTTTAGAGCGCCATCCTTTCGAAATCGGCGCCCTTTGATTTCGGTGAAAAATTCGCCCTCTTAAAGACGTGACCGCCCTTTTCGGTAATTTAAAGGAACGCGGAAACGCCCTATTTTTTTTTTGCACCTCTTTAAGGATAGACAAGATCAGGAACACGTACAACAGTATTGTACAGGGCGCCATCCTTTCTAAATCGGCGCCCTTTGGTTTCAGTGAAAAATTCGCCCCCCTAAAGACGAGACCGCCGTATATTCTATACTAACTTCACTAACATTAATAAAGTAATAATTATGTGTCAAAAACAACAGTATAACATCTATTTATAGCCCGATTTGAAAATTGCCACGATCTTTTCTAGTACTTTTGAAGAAGGGTGGTAAAAGGTGGTAATTTTGTTAAAATTGTAGCTCGATATTATATTTAAATTTGATTTTATATAATTAAATAATTTCAATTGGTATGCATTTGATAATGTACCCATTTGTTATTGCAATAAGGAGATATATAAATATATATTTATACATACATAGTGGCGGGGGGGGGGGGGGGGG